>CM065681.1:91865830-91873330 GCA_017654935.2 Phymorhynchus buccinoides
AGTAGTAGTAGTAGTAGTAGTAGTAGTAGTAGTAGTAGTAGTAGTAGTAGTAGTAGTAGTAGTAGTAGTAGTACAGTGGAACCTCCCTTATAAGACCCCCCCCATTATAAGACTCCCTCCCACATAAGACCTACTTCTCTGAGACATTGCCCTTCTTTGTAAGTATTAAAATTAACTCCCTTATAGGCCTACAACTCCCTCCCATTTATGACCTCATTTTGGGTGATTTTTGAAGGTCTTATAAGGGAGATTCCACTGTAGTAGTAGTAGTAGCAGTAGTAGTAGTAGTAGTAGTAGTAGTAGTAGTAGTAGTAGTAGTAGTAGTAGTAGTAGTAGTAGTAGTAGTAGTAGTAGTAGGAAGTGGTGCGGAGTGTGTGTGTGCGTGTGTGCGCGTGTGTGTATCTGTGTCTATGTGCGAATCTGTGTGTGTGTGTGTGTGTGTGCGTGCGCGTGTGCGTGTGCGTGTGCGTGCGCGCGCGCGCAAGCGCTTGTGTGTGTTTTATGCAAGATTCACGACTCCGCGTTCGCTGGTGTCTGATTTTGTCTCTCTTCTGAGAGAACTAAACGTCTTCATTTGTGAGAGCATGCTCAGGTTAAGTGCGTATTTAGCGTATTTATACAGTCGGTTTAAATAGCATTTTATTTCTCAAAGTCACAAATGAAAATCAACAATGATCATTAGATAGGGCAACAAGAAAACTTATATAAAGCCCTATCTTAAAGAAAAAAGTGCACAGACAATAATAGTGACGGACGGCTAAGCAGCGTAATGAAGCGCTATCTTAATTTTCAAATATGTTTTATACATAAACAATCGAAAAATCAAGCAAACAGTAAAAAGAACATAAAACGGTAACGATATTAAATAATCAAAAATATAATGAATATTAATATATATAAAGAAAATGTAGTGAGAAATGGAGATCAGTCTCAGCTTACACGGCAACAAACTCTTATGTGTCTGCAGACCAATAATATACAGTTTCCATGGTAACAGAGGCTGTATCGGAGTTGTGTATAACCCACGCTGTTCGTAGTGTGTTGATCACAGGTTTGGATGTAGTGGGTGGATGCCTCGTGCCTCCATACGGGGAGCTGGACGGCCCCGACCCCTCCACGAGTCTCTCCCCGTGGGGATTCCAGGGGGTCTTTCGTGAAAATGGTTCCCCCACCTTCTGGAAGTTTTGTGCTTGTATCTTCCTCTAAATCTGCCACTCTCTTTGACTCTGCCTTTTTCCTTTGCTTACTCATACTGTCATCTACTATCTTTCTGACTTATTGGCCCATTCTCCTGACTTTTTTCAAAAAATAAAAAATCTTCTAAATAATGTTTCTCCTTTGAACTCCTCCGAAATCGGAATGTGTCGGCTGTACGCAGCGGGGAGACCAGTGAAAACTGAAAAACGGAGACATACGTGCTTTACCCATTATCGATGGCTTACGGTCAAAACGGACTGTCTTTAGACAGTCCACTGACTTATTATTGATGTTATTGCAAACACTAAGAACTTGTATTAAAAAAAGACTGCAAAATTTAAAATTAATACCATAAAATGGGGATTATGCTTGTTATATTTCTGCCGTCTTTTTTTAAACAAGTTATTAGCTTTAACAATATGTTCAATAATGCATCAATGGACTTTCTAAAGATTGTCCGTTTGACTCCAAGCCATCGTTACGGCCTTTGGGCCTGGTAACGCAGAAGAATAAGAATAAGATCAGAGGGATGGAGGACACCACAGACGGCTGATGATGCCAACATTGTGATGCACTGCAATCCCATGGGAGTCTGTCTGGCTCGGGAAGCTTCCAGGGTATAAGGCCACAAAGAACGACCCTGACTTGCAGATGTCTTTGACAGTCAATACCGCTGCGATCCCACGGCATTACGGGTCAGGAATCTGACTCCCACTCCCCCCCGTTGTTTCAGTAACAAAACCCCGAGTGAAGATACCCAGTATTCTTTATTGATTGTTATAAATCGAGATCGAGTCTGTGTCTATGCGTGTGTGTTGTGTGTATGCATGCTTGCATACGCGCGCGCGCGTGTATGTCACTGTGTGTCTGTGTCTGTCTGTCTGTGCTGCTCTGTGCATGTGTTGTTGCTGGCTGTGTCATGCTTGAATACTATTTTTGTTGTCTGCTTATTGTTGAAAACTTGGTTGTAAAGCTAATACCTAATGCCAAACTATTTGTTTACTCCAAACTACACATTTTGCTTCAAAACTACTCATTTCGAGTTCAGGAGATTGGCAGGTCAGGCGTTGCCAAGAGTACAGAAGGAAGATTTGCCTATGAAAAATAAAAATAAAAACTATCGGCCTTGTAAAGAGTCCAAGTAAGAACTGAAAGGACAATTGAGAGGCCGCGAGGCCTAATGTCCTAACTGCCTGACCTGACCTGACCTGAGTACACCTTGTGCATTGATTGTCATTAAACCCTCCCTCTTATGTTTTAATCCAAGGTAGTATGTTGTTGACGTTATCTGGCTAAAAGACTCCAAGGATCATCCCAACGGCCGAAGTACTTGAACACTTTGGTACAGATGCACCAGCTAGTGATGAGAACATTTACGTGTGTGGCTGTTTGTTTTTTTATTGCTCCGCCATGTGGGCAGCCACACTTCGACTTCGGGGGAACCAGAGGCAGTAAACCTCAAGTTTATTCGTCCGTCTCTGTAGGCTTGCAGGGAGAGAAATGTGTGCTTCTGGCCATCCCACGGGAGATCACTCTACTGGCTTATGTTATTTCCCTTTGTCATAGTAAAAGGCACCATGTACTTTTCGCGCGGGCGGGAGACAGACAATGACAATTGATTTATTCATATATATGCCTTTGACCCCAAAAATGCATATCATAGTGAGCGGGAGAGAGAGAGAGAGAGAGAGAGAGAGAGAGAGAGAGAGAGAGAGAGAGAGAGAGAGAGAGAGAGAGAGAGAGGGGGGGGGGGGGGGCAGACACAAACGCAGAGAGAGTGAGACAGCGAGAAATACGAAATACGAATGTTTTATTGATGGTAAAAAGGATAAGCTACAATAGCTTCTTTGCACACCTGGCCCTCTCACTCACACACTCACACCATGCATCAGCAAAGAAAAAAATGACATAAAAACAATCAAGCCAAGAAAATGAAACAAAAGTTGGCACATGAATTAATTGACAGAGAATCAAATTGGGGAAAAAAAGCAAACATGGATAATAATGAGCAATGCTGAACTTGAATTGGTGGTTTGAATTGATTACGAAAAAAGACAAATGACAATTTTTCAGAATAATAGCTCTTTTAAGGGGGAGGTACATATTGTTTTTATGAGAGAGAGACAGAGACACATAGAGAGAGAGAGGGGGAGAGAGAGAGATATATATATATATAGAGAGAGAGAGAGAGAGAGAGAGAGAGAGAGAGAGAGAGAGAGAGAGAGAGAGAGAGAGAGAGAGAGAGAGAGAGAGAGAGAGAGAGAGAGAGAGAGAGAGAAGGAGGAGGAGGAGAATGAGTCATTCATACAGATATACAGAGAGACATAAAAGATTTGCAAGAATATTGGCATAAGTTGATGTTTGTAGTAAAACTCATTAACATACTTGATGAACAAGATTGTATAAACATCAACTTATGCCAAGATTCTTGCAAATCTTTTATGTCTCTCTGTATCCTCAAGCGTGACCACGACCTCACCACGATGTGAGGAGAGGAGTCCCCGACCCACAGCTGACAACAACATTGCAGATGGAGCCACGCGCTTGGCGCACGCCCTACGCTGCCGCTACGTTCTCAGTACTCTGCCAATATTTCGGGATGTCCACGCGCTCACCACGCCATGCCAATGCGTTGTCGCTACGATCCCGCCACGTTTTCTTTTTCCACCACGTCCTCGCTATGATGAAAATGATGTTTTTCTATGTCTGGTATCAGGTACTTTATAGTCACAGAGGCATCTCTGTGAAATTCGGGTTGCTCCCACCTTTAGAGAGCATCGCAGCCAGAGGCGCGCCACCCATTCTTTCTTCTGCATGTGATTGTTTGTGTGACTGATGAGAAAGGAAAAGGGGGGGGGGGGGGTACATTTTGACCAAACGACAACTTTTTCGTTGCCACTGGGTTTAACGTGTGCTAACTACATGGGCACACGGGACGTCGGTTTATCGTCTCATCCGAAATACTCCATATTCAGACCGTAAGGCCTAGTGCAAAATGAGAGGAAAAATCTCCTCGGGTTTACTTGACACGAGGCGAACGCGTTACTACTGTGCCACTCTACACCGAGTATCGAATATGTTCAAAATGCGCATACATCAAAGCTATGCTGCGATCTGCCTTGTTTTGGCTGATCGTGGAGGACCTAGGTAGGTGATGAGATTAACGTCCAATCAGTCGTAGACACTTATGGACGAAGTTCCTGAAGACAGCAGGGTCTTCCCGGGGATGAAGGTGATGAAATGGCGACGAGACAGTGGTCCGGACGTGGCAACCGTCGTGGATGATTCCGGTAACATGGCGGACCCTTGAACGTTGGGGTTCGTCGTCTGAAAACGGAGTCGGAGTCTGTGCTTGCTCCTGTCCTTGATGCTTGGTGTGGAATCAGCATTGTCGTCTGAAAACGGAGTCCGAGTCTGGGCTTTGCTCCTGTCCTTGATGCTTGGGGTGGAATCAGCATCGTCGTCGCGGGAAACATTGTGATGCAGCACGTAGGTTGTTCGAAGCATTGTGAGACAGCCTATAGGTAATCGATCTCAATGTCCGCTTTATTTGTCCGTGGTTGCTGGCCTCCCAAAGGCCGTCTTCAGGACCACCAGGCGGCTTTCTCCATACCGGGATGCTGGTGTTGTCGACACACGACGGGAGACACACCTTAAGTCGAGCAGTCTCTGCAGGCGGATGTGATTCCCCCCTGTGGAGCCCTCCCCTCCGGTGTACCCGGAGCAACCACTGGGCATCGGCGGCTGCAGAGATCATCCAAGTCATCGTACGTCGCCCCGTCCGCATGCCAAGTCAGCCAACATCCATGGTGGGGGAGGAGGACTGCGCTGCCCTTTCTGCTGCCTGCCACTCAGCAGAACTTCACGTGTCGTCTGCCACCCGTACACTCAGAATGGAGGACCTAGCGAGAACGTGGGTAGTAGGGTGGTGGTGTAAGCTGAACCAAGGGGACTGACCCCCCCCCCCCCCCCCCCCCCCCCCACACACACACACACACCTCATCCCCACTATCCCCAGTGTGGCCCTACAGCCGCTAATCAAGGGAGGTAATGAAGACGTAGGGTTTTCTTCAGCGCCACCCTGTCCCAAGGGAGACGATTGGGGAAGATTGGTGGATGTATTATAGGCAAGTTGCGGGCCACACGCCACAGTCGGAACAAAACACTAAATCACTCTGTAATTTTGTTTCAGCTTCTTTCGGTCGTAGTAAGCGTGTAATCATAATAAAGCAGTCATCGGCATGAATTTATTGAGGCGATACATTTTGTAGGTCTCCTGAGCATTGGTTTGAAGGTAAACAGTAGGGTTTTATTGGAAGCCTTTAACTTGTTTTAGGCTGCTTTATGGAGTCCTAGCATCAAATAATGTTGCTGTCAGAAACGTTTTGATCTCATGCTGATGCATTTTTCAACACCATAGAATCATAGAATGCAATTCAGACAAAATGTAATAATGCATTAATCTCTGTCTGTTTCTCTCTCTCTCTCTCTCTATCTCTCTCTCTCTCTCTCTCTCTCTCTCTCTCTCTCTCTCTCTATCTCTCTCTCTCTCTCTCTCTCTCTCTCTCTCTCTCTCTCTCTCTCTCTCTCTCTCTCTCTCTCTCTCTCTCTCTCAGGGTTGGGTGGGAAAAAAAGCATGTAACTTGCTTATCTCATGTTCCCTGGTTAAATAACATCTCGTTTTCTCTCTCTCTCTCTCTCTCTCTCTCTCTCTCTCTCTCTCTCTCTCTCTCTCTCTCTCTCTCTCTCTCTCTCTCTCTCTATCTATCTCTCTCTCTCTCTCTCTCTCTCTCTCCCTCTCTATCTCTCTCTTTCTCTTTCGCTCTCTCTCTCTCTCTCTCTCTCTCTCTCTCTCTCTCTCTCCTCTCTCTCTCTCTCTCTCTCTCTCTCTCTCTCTCTCTTATCTCTCTCTCTCTTTTTCTCTCTCTCTCTGTCTCTCTCTCCCCCTCACTCTCTCTGCGCGCAGCAAAGCAAAAGAAAATGTTGCCTTCTATTTAACAAAGGGAAGTAATAATAATAACTATAGACATAAACCAGTGGAATGAGCTCCCTTGGGTCGGCCATAAAACCAATGCATTAAATATTGTTTAATGTGCCAATACTGTTGACAACAAAAAATATCTTTTAAATCATTGATACATTATCAGTTATTATGATTTGGGAGTTAGATATTGCTTTTAGCCTATCTCGAGAGGCTTGCTGTTTATCACACGAAGTCGGAGACTGAGTAAACAGCAAGGCTCGAGAGATAGGATAAAAGCAATATCTAACTCCCAAATCATAATAACGGATATATACCGATGTGTATCAACAGAAAAGCAAGAAAAAGAAACAGGCTCAGATCTGCAGCGAAATGAAAACGCATCCATTTTTCACAACAGTGGTCGCAGCACACACTCTGTAACAGACATTCTTGCGCAAAGAATATAGTTCAACAAAATAGAAAATTTTAACTCAAATGTACTTCATAAGATGTGGTAACAAAACATAGCAAAACATAAACATAAACAGAAGCAACGAACTGAAACACTAAACGACAATTGTTGTTATTGTAACCTGTAGGCCTAAACACCAACAATAAAACGTACACACTTAACGAGAGCGAGTCAATTTCAACACACCGTGAAAAAGAGGGGAGTCAGCTTTGACAAGAACGATCACAAGCCCCTAAAACACGCTTCTTTTTTTCTCTTCTTTTTAACGAAGGTGCGCTAGCTCTTCGCACAGGTTCAGTCAGCTCATTTTTATTTCCGGACTGAAGATGAATTCGAGCTGTATTGCGTCTACATTATCAACATGGACTCTCCCTGTGCCCAAATTACATAGCTCGAATCGTCTGCTAATCGAGGCGGTCATGAAGCTGAGTAGCCTAGGCCTTAATACACGGCTAGACATTTCAAGTGGCAGGCACATAATGGTTTGTGCAGATATGTGACATGTACTATTGATTCATTCAAACAATGAATCTTCGTTATGTACTAGCATTAATGTTGTCGTCAGCGCTGAATGAATCCTAGGGGTAATATTGCATAGCTTGGGTTTGGTATGAACAGCTCGCGTTTGCAAGCCGTGAGATATATAACTGTGACGTCAAGTTTCTAATAGCAACAGTGTATTCTTACACCTTTTCTCACGCGCGTTTACACTAAGCCTATGGGTTAATATATGCAAATGATATCTCTGGATATTGTTTTATATCTCACGGCTGGCAGGCCTCTTTGCACTACTTGTACATCGGTATATTATATTATAGATGCAAGTGTATGTCTGCGCATGAAAGCAAGAAGGATGAGGGTAGTTGAA
>CM065681.1:91878330-91883330 GCA_017654935.2 Phymorhynchus buccinoides
AGAGACTATGCAGCTTACATAGGCGTAGACCGACTCACCCACTCACAAACACCCCACATCCATACATTATAGAAAACAAGCTCTCGCCCTGGGAATTTTGTTTTTTTTAAGAAGTACAAAAAGATAACGGTTGAACTTAAAACAGAAACCCACTAATGGATTGCGTGATGCACTGTAAATACGGGAATCGATAGCACCGTAAAAACCACGATGAGCCTGACTGAGCCCCATCCTGCAGCCACACAGTCTGCCTTAAGCCCGCTGGAACTGCAGCAAAATAGCCCCCATAGGGAAGCAGCCCGAGAGGTCTTCTCTCTCCGCTGATAAATCTTCAATCAGATTCCATTGTCTCCCCTGCCTGCTTAGCGGCCAGGGAGAGTTGTAGCAGGGGGTTATCTGCCCATTTTCGGAGCTCTCCCGCTTTGGAGGCGCTTTAGCTCCAGGAGAAATGAGGAGCTTGCAGGGTTATCTGCCCATTTTCGGAGCTCTCCCGCTTTGGAGGCGCTTTAGGTCCAGGAGAAATGAGGAGCTTGCAGGGTTATTTGCCCATTTTCGGAGCTCTCCCGCTTTGGAGGTTTAGCCAGGAGAAATGAGGAGCTTGCAGGGTTATCTGCCCATTTTCCTCTCCCGCTTTGGAGGAGAGGAGAAATGAGGAGCTTGCAGGGTTATTTGCCCATTTTCGGAGCTCTCCCGCTTTGGAGGTGCTTTATGTCCAGGAGAAATGAGGAGCTTGCAGGGTTATCTGCCCATTTTCGGAGCTCTCCCGCTTTGGAGGTGCTTTATGTCCAGGAGAAATGAGGAGCTTGCAGGGTTATTTGCCCATTTCGGAGCTCTCCCGCTTTGGAGGTGCTTTAGGTCCAGGAGAAATGAGGAGCTTGCAGGGTTATCTGCCCATTTTTGGAGCTCTCCCGCTTTGGAGGTGCTTCAAGTCCAAGAGAAATGAGGAGCTTGCAGGGTTATCTGCCCATTTTCGGAGCTCTCCCGCTTTGGAGGTGCTTCAGGTCCAGGAGAAATGAGGAGCTTGCAGGGTTATTTGCCCATTTTCGGAGCTCTCCCGCTTTGGAGGCGCTTCAGGTTGAAGAGAAATGAGGTCAAGGGAGTTTGCGCGTCGCTAGGAAGTGAAGATGATTAGGATGGTAAGTCTGGTACAAACACCCTTGTAGATTGCATGTTGACGGACATTTGCCAGAAGGTGGTTTACTATCGGCCATCGTTCTTCTTTTTGTCATAGAATCTTTTGGCTTTCTCCTCCAGTCATATGAGTACAAGAACCTTCAACATTCTTTATTATTTATTTATAAGGACTGTGTTCTTTAAAAAGGAACATGTTTCAAAATTGTCCACCAACTGTCGATTCAATATAGAAAATAGCTATGGATCTATCCCCTTCAAGACTTATCCCCCACCATATTTAGTAAATGTCAACCGTCAACAGAGCCAGTATATTTACAGTAAGCGCAGTGCTTCCATTATGCTGACAGTAATGGCTAAGCCATTGCAAAGTTTGCGTGGGACCGACCCTAAATTTACAGTGGAAAAGTACAAAGATGCTTTTAAAAAAACATCAGTTTCATGGTTTGTTGACTAGGTTCCAAAATGGTCCAAATTTGGGCTTAACAAACTCTGCTACTCGAACACTTTGTGGTGTTGACGAGAAAGATGGAAGAGTGCGCGCGCACGCACACACAAGCACACGCAACAAACACACACATGCTCACACACGGGCACGCACACGCACACACACACGCACACGCACACACACACGCACACGCGCACGCACACACACACACACACACACACACACACACACACACACACACACACACACACACACACACACACACACACACACACACACACACACACAAGCACACACACATACACACACACACACACACACACACGCACGCGCACGCACGCACGCGCGCGCACACACACACACACGCGCGCGCACACACACACGCACGCACACACACACACACACACACACACACACACACGCACACGCGCGCGCGCGCGCGCGCGCGCGCCGCGCACACGCGCACGCACAACACACACACACACACACACACACACACACACACACACACACACACACAGAGAGAAAGGAAATACCCCCATCAAACTGTCCAGCAGGGAGGGACAGACTTTATTATTCCCGGGCAAAGTGAAGATTAGCACGCAGCTAATGAGATGGCTTAAGCAAGAGTGATGAGAGGCAAGATAATTAGCACGGGGGCTAATAACATGGACGGGCCGGTGTCGCGTGACATTTCACCCGCGTGAAATCCGTCGCATGTCCTCTTTCGAATTGTTATTTTTGGAGAAGGATTCGCCCCTAAATACATTCAGAGGCGTCTGTCTGGTGGCGTGCAGTAAGAGCAGAAGATTCATCACTAAATATTGAGAAGCCAGTGATATATTTTTTCAGAAAATTATTATTCATTATTTCTCTCCGCATGGGTATTTGTTTGCATCGTCCGCCATTTTGGAAAATGCGAAACTAAATGGCATGGGTTTGTACATCGATTTATCGGTAAAAATGTACATTATTCACCCCCCCCCCCCCCCCCCGCTCTATTTCTCGGTTCTTTACGTGTAGATGGAGCACGTAAATGTCTACGTTAAAAAAAAAAGTTATTGTTGCGGTTGTGGCGCGCATGCATATTACGGTGTCCGGGACTTATTTCACGGGAGAACGTATTTCTCGTGACACCGGGATGAGGGGTCATCTTGAGCACAGGGAATGAGTTGATGCGTGGCCACATCAGATGTGGCTGCTGCTGCTGCTTGAGCTGATATTACTGTTGTTGTTTCTGGTATTGTCGTTGATGTCGTTGATGCTGCGCATCCGTTTATGCATCATTTTAGCCATGAAAACAAAGATGATGTTCATGCATATTCAGTGGTGAGAATTCTCTGCAGAGTGTGAAGCAATTTGGACACCTCTCCCCGACCTCCAGTGAAATGTGTGAGTTGTGTCAGACACAGCCGGTGTCCAGGGAAAAACACTGAGGGAGATGTCTTTATTTCGTACCAGTGTTTGTACCCAGCTTTGTTCCCCTTCTCCTGCTGTGCTTCTCTCTCTCTCTCTCTCTCTCTCTCTCTCTCTCTCTCTCTCTCTCTCTCTCTCTCTCTCTCTCTCTCTCTCTCTCTCTCTCTCTCTCTCTCTCTCTCTCTCTCTCTCTCTCTCTCTCTCTCTCTCTCTCTCTCTCTCTCTCTCTCTCTCTCTCTCTCTCTCTCTCCCTCTCTCTCTCCTCTCTCTCTCTCTCTCTCTCTCTCTCTCTCCCTCTCTCCCTGTCTCATCCCTCTCTCTCTTTCCTCTCTCTATCTCTCTTCCTCCCTCCCTCTCTCTCCTCTCTTTCTCTCCCTCTCTCTCTCCTCCCTCTCGCTCCCCCCTCCTCTCCCTCTCCCCCTCTTTCTCCCCCCCCCCCCCCCCCACTCTCTCTCGCTCGCCCTCTCTCTCTTTTCGAAGACATCTTAAGAATAATATTTTGACATTTGATTTTTAAAATGTTTGGACACTTATGTAACAAATGCCCATACAAATGTTGGATCGTTTGTATCCCTCTCTCTCTCTGTCTCTGTCTCTATCTCTCTGTCTCTCTCTCTCTCTCTCTCTCTCTCCTCTCTCTCTCTCTCTCTCTCTCTCTCTCTCTCTCTCTCTCTCTCTCTCTCTCTCTCTCTCTCTCTCTCTCCTCTCTCTCTCTCTCTCTCTCTCTCTCTCTTTTCACTCCCTTTGCTCTTCTCTCATCACTTACTCAAATGCCCATCTGTTGGATCGTTTGTATCCCTCTCTCTCTCTCTGTCTCTCTCTCTCTCTCTCTCTCTCTCTCTCTCTCTCTCTCTCTCTCTCTCTCTCTCTCTCTCTCTCTCTCTCTCTCTCTCTCTCCTCCTCTCTCCCTCTTCTCTCTCTCTCTCTCTCTCTCCCTCCCTCTCTCCCTCAACATTTTCACTTTTTACATGTTATTCATGGTTGTTGTTTATTATTTTCTTTCATTGCATGTTTTGTTATTGTTGTTTATTCGATATTTTCATTTACCACAGGGCTGGGTGTAAACAAAATTATGTATACTTATCTCATTACCCTGTATAAATAAAATTTCGTTCGTTTGTTCGTTCGTTCTCCTTGACACCAACGGTCAGTCCCACACCTCCAGTGACAGGGATAACTAACAGGCCGCAGCCCACATATGTAATTGTCCTGTTAGAACCCGTGCTATCAAATCAGGACATTGTTCTCACAGACCCACCGTTCACGAGACAACTACTACCACTATGGGCTGTAGTCACATACAGTGACTGCGCCAGTCACCATGATGTCATTGAGACTTTCTGTCTTGCCCTTATTTGTTTTCCCTATGCGCATTGTCGGCCCTTGCTTCAATGATTTGTATCATTGGTTGACATTAGCCTGTAGTAGGGGCCAACGGTAACATGAGAGCTGTATAATAGATTATTTTCTACAGTAATGGAAAATCGCGGTAGAGTTTTAGTCTCTTGTGGAAGACCATGACTCTCGAACGAGGGGGTACAACAGCCAAAGGGGCCTTCCCCAACGCCAGCTGTCCTTCAATCCCTTTGGCGGAGAGAGTGGGGATATACCCTGGGCAAGGCATCTCCAACTGTAAGCACATTCTAGCCCAGCCCACCGGAATAGCGTCTGCTATCTGGTTTAACACCCCACCCACAACCCCAACACATTTTCGCATTGAAAAGTTTCTTTGAGAAGTAGCATCCTGCTATGCCGTTCTCGAGATAAGGCTAGAATCAGCCTAAGTATATTTTCATGAAGCTGAAAGAAGCAGACTTTGAGGTTGAGAGTGGTAAACATGAGGGTGGTGGTGTTTAAAGTACCTCTTTGCCAAATTTTCTTTTCAGAAGCAACATTTTGCCTCTTCTTTTTTTTTGGGGGGGGAGGGATAGGGTTAGGATCAGCCTAAGGTTATTGTCATGAAAGTAAAAGAAGCAAACTTTAAGACTGAGAATCGTGAACAATG
>CM065681.1:91888330-91895830 GCA_017654935.2 Phymorhynchus buccinoides
AACAAAATGGAGAGAGACAGTCTTTGAAAGGCGAAAGGAAAGTATAGACCCTTCTTATTATCGAAGCTAACATCATAGGAACGTGTTTAAGACTTATGAAATACATATGTTCGAAGATCATGTCAATGTCGGAGCAATGTGTGGGTTATTTTTGTTTTATTAATTTATTATTGATACACCCGCGCATTACTTGTGTGCCTACACCCTTTGTATTAAAAAATATACACTACTCACAAAAAGTTAAGGATCACTATGAGAAAACAGGTGCGCAATAAACTCCGTTCGCTCCTGTTATTTTTTTCTCAGTCAAGCCAAATTGTTATGAATTCTTGTTCAGCTGTAAGTGGGCGATGTTGTGTTAGTGGAAACATTGCACGTGATTCTCTATTACTGAGCTTGGCAGCAAAAGAAAAAGCGGAAACTTGCGAAAAAGGACCTTGTTTTGGATCGTTCTGCATGAACACATTGCACAAGCCAGATGGAAAAACCATTATGCACGTGCAAGCACTGCTGTTTATGTGTGAGATGCTGTCTCTTGCTTGGCTTTATAAGAAGACATACCACCAGTATTAGGCCTGATTTGACAATGCCTCCACGACGAAAATTGAGCGAGTTGGATAGGGGACGAGCTGTTGCATGGTTCCAAGATGGTGTTCCCAAGCGAGAAGTGGCCAGGCGACTTCAGGTGTCCATCTCGGTCATTGTCAGACTGATTCAACGCTTCACAGCCACTGGGAGGGTCCATGAAAGACGCAGATCTGGTCGACCGAAGAAGACAACTCCACGTGAAGATCGTCTCATTGAACGACAAGCCCTGCAGACAAGAACAGCCTCTTCCAGCATCATTCGAAGGCAGCTGAGGGTGGCTACTAACATCAACATCAGCCAGCAGACCATACGGAACCGCCTTCATGGGTTTAACCTCCGTTCTCGTCGCCCAGCTGTACGGCCACGCTTAACTCCAGCCCATAGGGCAGCACGCCGCGCCTTCTGCAGACGTCACGTGAGGTGGACACGTCAGCAATGGTCCCAGGTCCTGTTCAGTGATGAATCACGCTTCACCCTGAACCACAACGACGGCCGACTGAGGGTCTGGAGGCGCCCAGGGGAACGCTTTATTGACGCCACTGTCCAAGAAAAGGTGGCCTTTGGTGGAGGTTCTGTAATGGTCTGGGGGGCCTTCAGCCTTCACCACAGAACACCCTTGTATCATGTACAGGGTAACCTGACTGGCCTCCGATACCGGGATGAGATCCTTCGACCGCTGGCTGTGCCTACACTGCAGCAGATGGGACCGCCGGCTGTCTACCAGGATGACAACGCTCGCCCCCACAGGGCAAGGGTGGTCAACGACTTCCTGCAGCAGTCTGGAGTCAACAGAATGGAGTGGCCAGCATGCAGTCCCGACCTCAACCCGATTGAGAACCTCTGGGATGAGCTGGATCGCAAAGTGAGGAGCAACCACCCCCCTCCCAGGGATGCCCAGCACCTCTACCAGATGCTGCAGGCTGAGTGGCAGGCGCTTCCACAGAGGATCTTCACCACCCTGGTCAACTCCATGAGGACTCGCTGCGTCGAGTGCCAGAACAGCCATGGCGGATACACGCATTACTGAACTTTTGGGAGCATCAGAATGCCCTGTCTTGTGATTTCAATGACTTTGGGAAATCAAATTTCGATATGTACCCACTTTGATCAAATGTACAGACCAAACGATTGCTCGAAATTGAAGGCAATTGTGTATCGTTATCACTAAAGCATTGAATTAAATGTTGGCCAAAATTCAACGCATTGGCTTTCTTATTTGGAAAGTTATGAATTAGTTTGCAAGTGATCCTTAACTTTTTGTGGATAGCTTATATATCAATACGTTTTTGGGGGCATAAAATGTCTTCTATAAATATATGACAGGTGGGTTTTTTTAATTGTTTAGGTCACCGCTTTATGCGCAGAGAAACACATCTGCATGACAGATTTTACAACCAATAAGAAAAAGCAATACCTAAAGAGATGGGTATAGGGGAAGACGGGGTAAAAAGCGCATGGGCGGGTAAGAAGCCCACCCCAATTATCTCATGAAATGAAGCAAATTTCAGTCTCATTTTGCCCATGAGACGAGCGTTAATGTCTAGCATTCGTCTCATGGGCAAATTTGACTGAAATTTGCTTCATTTCATGAGATAATTGGGGTGAGCTTCTTACCCGCCCATGCGCTTCTTACCCCGTCTTCCCCTAATAATACCTAAGAAAATAATAATCGGCAGAGCTAGAGACACAGTTTAAATCCCACCCATGTTCTAGCCTATCAATCTACGTATCATTCTTGTTATGCCATGAATCCTAATCTAATCCTAAGCTTTTTCTTTAGCCGAATAAAGCGAAATGTAGTAGCCCATTGACCATTTCCAATGAGAATATTCGGTAGGGGCAGCTAAACTGTTTGCTGACCAAAACCCAACTCTGGAATGATTCTTTGTAGGTAGGTACAGGCCACTTTAAAGACCCACCACGTCACGTGTCAAAATCATGGTTTTCACGTGTTTTCCCTCTTAAGAAACCTTCCAAGCATAAGAGGGAAGGTGACACGTGACGTAGGGGTCTTTAGACAACAAGGATTCAATGGGGCTCTACACTACGTCTTGGTGACACGAGAGGGTGATTTGTTTTGACTGATTTGACCATGCCACCTGGTGACTAGTCAGAGGCTGAGAATTTTCTGTGGCTATTATTATACTACTAGTTCCTGACAGGCAAGAGCGATAATTTCAAGTAGGCGACGTTCGCATCGCAGCGCACGAGACAAGGGCTGAGAATGTTCAGTATAAAACCTCAAAGAACTGAGAAACAATATAATGCTCAGTATGTTCAAGAAGCCACCAACCGGGAAATAGAATGGCGTTGAAATATGGGTGACCGTAGTACTGTTTTGGAGACTACTTCGCTGATTAGTTCTACCCCTACCCCGTAAACCCAAACCCCCACCCCCTCCCCCTCTCCCACTTAATTTTGTTCTTGAAACTTTTCTCGACGATTGAAGAAGGGGGCTCGGACTCAATACGTTTCTTTTTTTCCCCACGTTTACTGGGAAGTTATGTGAACCTTCCAATTGAACTTATTTTTATGACTTGGACTTGTCCTGATTGAATGAGCCTGATACCGTAACCACGAGTGTGTCTGGAGCAGCTAACACTGGTAGTAAGTAGCATGTAGATTAGGAGAAACTGCTTCCTAGTTCCGTCGCGATTGATCGTCAGAAGTGGCGTCTGCGACGTATCCAGACAGAAACAGAAACTGCCAATCGCTTTGGCTGTTTGTTTTTCTTCTCATTTACGTGTCAATACTCGTGTTAATTGTTCAAAGACGCACTTACGCTTACGGTACCTCGTGTTATAAAGACCCACGTGCTGAGCGGAGCTGTGGGGATGTAGTCTAGGTTTTATTTTAAAGATGTCTGGAGTTTCCTTTTCATTTTGGGCTATTTTGGAAGAAACACAATCGTAAATCCCGCTGGGCCAATTGTCCCTTTCTTGTGGCCAAATGCTGGCAGTTGTTCAGATGTCTGCTAAGTTTCACGCACTTTAATAGTTAGGTACGTAAAGCCTTTGTAGCGTTTCTTAAACGTACGTGCAAAAAGGACAGAAAGTGAACTAAAGTTGTAAACTGTTTTCTTTCTATTGCGCTTATTTTGAAGAAGAAAAAAAAAGTCTGAAAGATTGTCACGTCTTAAAAGGCATGGGAAATTTAATGTCTACACAGAATTCTCTTTTAGGGAGATTATTTCGTATATCCATTTGTGTGCGAGGAAGGTACCTAACAGAGATCTCGAATACACGAAAAACGAAAAATTAATGTATTTTTTTCCTGCCATGTGTCCTCTCTGGAAGGTTTGGGTTCAGGTGTGGGTTTGGGTTCAGGTGTGGGTTTGGGTTCAGGTGTGGGTTTGGGTCAGGGTGGTGGGTGGGTTTGGGTTTTGGTTCAGGTGTGGGTTTGGGCTTAGGGGTGGGTTTTGGTTCAGGTGTGGATTTGGGTCAGGGTGGTGTTTGGGTGTGGGTTTGGGTTTAGGGTGTGGGTTTGGGTTCAGGTGTGGGTTTGGGTTTAGGGGTGGGTTTGGGTTTAGTGTGTGGTTTTGGGTTTAGGGGTGGGTTTGGGTTGGGTTTGGGTTCAGGGTGTGGGTTTGGGTTTAGGGTGTGGGTTTGGGTTCAGGTGTGGGTTTCGGGTTCAGGGGGGGGGTGTAGGGGGGGGGGTTTGGGTTCAGGTGTTTTCGGGGGGGGGGGGGGGGGGGTTGGGTTCATGTTTGAGTTTAGGGTGTAGTTTTGGGTTCAGGTTTGGGATTGGGTTAACGTGTGGGTTTGGGTTCATGTCTTCGCTTGGGTTCAGGTCTGGGTTTGGGTTCCGGTGTGGGTTAGGGTTCGGGTTTGGGTTCAGGTGTGGGTTTGGGTTCAGGTGTGGGTTTGGGTCAGGGTGTGGGTTTGGGTTAAGGTTTGGGTTTGGGTCATGCGTCAGTGTGTGAGTTTGGGTTAAGGTGTGGGTTTGTATAAACACAGAGATGAAGAGAGATAAGACGGGAACACGCGTGCATAGACACGGGGACACATAGCAGGGGCACATAGCAGGGACACATAGACAGGGGCACATAGCAGGGACACATAGACAGGGACACATAGACAGGGACACATAGCAGGGACACATAGACAGGGACACATAGACAGGGGCACATAGCAGGGACACATAGACAGGGACACATAGCAGGGGCACATAGCAGGGACACATAGACAGGGACACATAGACAGGGACACATAGCAGGGACACATAGACAGGGACACATAGACAGGGGCACATAGCAGGGACACATAGACAGGGACACATAGACAGGGGCACATAGCAGGGACACATAGACAGGGACACATAGACAGGGGCACATAGCAGGGACACATAGACAGGGACACATAGACAGGGGCACATAGCAGGGACACATAGACAGGGACACATAGACAGGGGCACATAGCAGGGACACATAGACAGGGGCACATAGACAGGGACACATAGCAGGGACACATAGACACATAGACAGGGACACATAGCAGGGACACATAGCAGGGACACATAGACAGGGACACATAGCAGGGGCACATAGCAGGGACACATAGACAGGGGCACATAGACAGGGACACATAGCAGGGACACATAGACACATAGACAGGGACATATAGCAGGGACACATAGCAGGGACACATAGCAAGGGCACATAGCAGGGACACATAGACAGGGACACATAGCAGGGACACATAGACAGGGACACATAGACAGGGACACATAGCAGAGACACATAGACAGGGGCACATAGCAGGGACACATAGACAGGGACACATAGCAGGGACACATAGACACATAGACAGGGACACATAGCAGGGACACATAGCAGGGACACATAGCAGGGACACATAGCAGGGACACATAGACAGGGGCACATAGCAGGGACACATAGACAGGAACACATAGCAGGGACACATAGCAGGGACACATAGCAGGGACACATAGCAGGGACACATAGCAGGGACACATAGACAGGGACACATAGCAGGGACACATAGCAGGGACACATAGCAGGGACACATAGACAGGGACACATAGCAGGGACACATAGCAGGGACACATAGCAGGGACACATAGCAGGGACACATAGCAGGGACACATAGCAGGGACACATAGACAGGGACACATAGCAGGGACACATAGCAGGGACACATAGACAGGGACACATAGCAGGGACACATAGACAGGGACACATAGACAGGGGACACATAGACAGGGACACATAGCAGGGACACATAGACAGGGACACATAGACAGGGACACATAGCAGGGACACATAGCAGGGACACATAGACAGGGACACATAGCAGGGACACATAGACAGGGACACATAGACAGGGACACATAGCAGGGACACATAGCAGGGACACATAGCAGGGACACATAGCAGGGACACATAGACAGGGACACATAGCAGGGACACATAGACAAGGGACACATAGCAGGGACACATAGACAGGGACACATAGCAGGGACACATAGACAGGGACACATAGCAGGGACACATAGCAGGGACACATAGCAGGGACACATAGACAGGGACACATAGCAGGGACACATAGCAGGGACACATAGCAGGGACACATAGACAGGGGCACATAGCAGGGACACATAGCAGGGACACATAGCAGGGACACATAGCAGGGACACATAGCAGGGACACATAGACAGGGACACATAGCAGGGACACATAGCAGGGACACATAGACAGGGACACATAGCAGGGACACATAGCAGGGACACATAGACAGGGACACATAGACAGGGACACATAGCAGGGACACATAGACAGGGACACATAGACAGGGACACATAGCAGGGACACATAGACACATAGACAGGGACATATAGCAGGGACACATAGCAGGGACACATAGCAGGGACACATAGCAGGGACACATAGACAGGGACACATAGACAGGGACACATAGCAGGGACACATAGACAGGGACACATAGCAGGGACACATAGACAGGGACACATAGCAGGGACACATAGACAAGGGACACATAGCAGGGACACATAGACACATAGACAGGGACATATAGCAGGGACACATAGCAGGGACACATAGCAAGGGACACATAGCAGGGACACATAGACAGGGGCACATAGCAGGGACACATAGCAGGGACACATAGCAGGGACACATAGCAGGGACACATAGACAGGGACACATAGCAGGGACACATAGACAGGGACACATAGACAGGGACACATAGCAGGGACACATAGCAGGGACACATAGCAGGGACACATAGCAGGGACACATAGACAGGGACACATAGCAGGGACACATAGACAGGGACACATAGACAGGGACACATAGAGACAGGGACACATAGACAGGGACACATAGCAGGGACACATAGACAAGGGACACATAGCAGGGACACATAGACAAGGGACACATAGCAGGGACACATAGACACATAGACAGGGACACATAGCAGGGACACATAGCAGGGACACATAGACAGGGACACATAGCAGGGACACATAGACAGGGACACATAGACAGGGACACATAGCAGGGACACATAGCAGGGACACATAGCAGGGACACATAGCAGGGACACATAGCAGGGACACATAGACAGGGACACATAGCAGGGACACATAGACAGGGACACATAGCAGGGACACATAGACAGGGACACATAGACAGGGACACATAGCAGGGACACATAGCAGGGACACATAGACAGACAGGGACACATAGCAGGGACACATAGCAGGGACACATAGCAGGGACACATAGCAGGGACACATAGCAGGGACACATAGCAGGGACACATAGCAGGGACACATAGACAGGGACACATAGCAGGGACACATAGACAGGGACACATAGCAGGGACACATAGACAGGGACACATAGAGACAGGGACACATAGCAGGGACACA
>CM065681.1:91925830-91950830 GCA_017654935.2 Phymorhynchus buccinoides
CATGACAAGCTCCTAGCATAACATCATCATAACTCTCCGCTGGCCACGTGGCGGGTTAATCATAAACGGTCACACACACGTAATGTGCTCATCCCTATCTGGTGCATTTGTGCCATAGTGTTCAAGTGCTTCCGCTGTTGGGGTGATCCCTGGAGTCTTTTAGCCAGGGTACGACGACAACAACAACAATGTTCTTTGCATCTTCCTTGAGTTTCTCCAGAGATACTGTTCTTCAACAATATTCTCTGTAGCTGTTTACAGGGAAACGCAAAGGGACATAATAATAAGCTTGTCGTCAGATTCCATTTGTGTGTGGTGCTTGACCAGAGATACTCTCTGTAGCTGTTTACAGGGAAAACACAAAGGGATATAATAATAAGCTTGTCGTCAGATTCCATTTTTTTTCTATTAGGTTAGGTTAGGTTAGGTACATTATAGTCACAGAGGCGTCTCTGTGAAATTCGGGTTGCTCCCACCTGGATAGCGCGTCGCAGCCAGAGGCGCGCCACCCAATTTGTTGTTTTTTTGGGGGGGTTGCATGCACTTTTTGTGTGACTGATGAAATATTTGTAACTGTTTACAGGGAAACACAAAGGGACATAATAATAAGCTTGTCGTCAGATTCCATTTGTGTGTGGTGCTTGACCTTTGTTCCGTTCCCTCTTTCTCTGTATTCCCCAATTCTAAGAGACCTTGTTTTCCTTCCTGGACAGTGGTGAAGCCGGACAACCCTTACCTCTTCGTGGGCGAGGACCTGGTGCTCTTCTGCAACCTGACCAAGCTGGAGCTGCTGGAGGACTCCACGTACCTGTACTTCACCAGGAACGGCGTGGCCATCCCTCCCCACTACGTGGACATCCTCACCACCCGCTCCGTCCGCCTACGCTACCCCGTGAGGCATCCCGAGGACGAGGGCCACTTCGTGTGCTGGCTGAGGCAGGAGATGGGCTCCAATCCCAGGACCATCGGATCCCAGCATGTCAAGGCAGACTGTGAGTTTGGTTGTTGTGGGGTTGGGTGGGTTGGGAGGTTTGTGGCTGTGGATGTGTCTGTCTGTCTCGGTCTCTCTGTTTCTGTCTGTCTGTGTGTGTGTGTCTCTCTCTTTCTCTCTCTCTCTCTCTCTCTCTCTCTCTCTCCCCCCCCCCTCTCTCTCTCTCTCTCTCTCTCTCTCTCTCTCTCTCTACCTGTCTGTCAGAATAGGCATCGCCTAAAATCTTTATCCTTGTCAAATAAAGTTTTCCAGTGTCCAGTGTCCAGTGTCCAGTGTCTGTCTCTCTCTTAAATTGAGAGAGCAGAAATAGACTAATGCACGTTTGTATATTTATGCGATGTGCCGGCACTTATTTTGTTGTATGGAATATGGTTGTCTAATGTATTTTGGATATTTATTCGTGTTTTTATGTTGTAACTGTGCTCCATGAAAATTGGCAGAGGCTTGAATTCATTAAAACAATTTTCATTTTCATTTCACTCTCTCTCTCTCTCTCTCTCTCTCTCTCTCTCTCTCTCTCTCTCTCTCTCTCTCTGTCCTCCGGCCTCTCTCCTCTTCTCTCTCTCTCTCTCTGTCCTCTTCTCTCTCTCTCCTCTCTCTCGCATCTCCCTCTCCTCTCTCTCTCTCTGTCTCATCTCTCTCTCTCTCTCTCTCTCTTCTCTCTCTCTCTCTCTCTCCTCTCTCTCTTCTCTCTCTCTCTCTCTCTCTCTCTCTCGTCTCTCTCTCTCTCTCTCTCTCTCTCTCTCTCTCTCTCTCTCTCTCTCTCTCTCTCTCTCTCTCTCCAGTCTCTCTCTCTCTCTCTCTCTCTCTCTCTCTCTCTCTGTGTGTGTGTGTGTCCTGACTCAGCATTCTCAACGGGACAAATGTCCTGAACTTGCTGTCTTAGGCAATGATATAATAGGACAATTATTGTCCTATCAGGGGTCAAGACAATTAGAGGACAGTTGACAATTCCATAGGTCAATGTCCGGAAAATGACCGAAACGTGCATCACTGTATGGGAAACTCACATGCAGGTGGGTATACAATGCAATGGGTGGAGGGGAACTGTTTTACAACAGGAAGTGGACAATTCTATAACCGGAAGTTCTATTTAGGGCAACCTGCAGTGGTTCTTGTTTTTGGTGGAGTTAATTTTAGCTCTTAATTTGTTGTTGTTTTTGTTTTGTTTTTTTGTGGTTGGGGTTGTTGGGTTTTTGGGGGGAATGACGGGTAAAGGCTCGGCTACACGTCAACTTAACTCGTGCGAATGTACGATACGATTCGAGAACAAATTGGATTCGCGCTTCGAGACCACGTTGTGAACGAATCGTATCGTACAGTCGAGCGATTTTAGTTGACGTGTTGCCGAGTCTTCAGGTTTGGGCGGATGATGGACAGGCTGATGGGGTATGAGATGTTGTGCGTGTGTGGGGGGAGTTTGGGGGGGGGGGGTAGATTTCCGTTAATTAAGGGGTTGAGTTGGGTGTGTTTGATGGATGGTGAGTTTTGTTGTTGGTTTGGTAGTGGCGGTGTTGTTGCTGCTGTTGTTGTTTTGTTTGTATCTGTGGGTTTTTTTTAGGGGTTTTAATTGTTTCTTATTGTTTTGTATGGGGGGGGGGGGGGGTTAGGGGGCAATTGGGGGAGGACTGGTTTTGTCGTCTGTGTGTATGCATACATCTCCATACAGAATCAGGTGAGGGATGAAGACAGAGGGAGGGGGTGGGTGAAGTTGTAAAGGGGAGAGGGGATAGAGATAAACAGAGGGTCTCTTGGCTGTTACACAATCCTGAACAATTCCAGGAACCTAACGGAAATCACGTCTGTTTAGTGTGGGCCCGTTTTATATTCTGCATAGTGTGCGGATGTGGGAAACAGAGTGGCATTATCTAAGAGAAGTGTGTGTGGGGGAGATAAAGAGGGGCAGGAAGAGAGGGGGGTGGGGAGGGGGGGGGGGGGTATTAGCTGTCTGCAACAGGAACTGGGCAATTCCAGAAGCGGTAAGCTCTCAGCACGTGCGAGGAAATTTGCCAGGTAGGAGGTATAATGCTCGGTGTCCATCTGTGCTCTACCGAGGACCCAGCATGTTTGACAATCGTGTGGCAGGTAGCACACGCCTTGTTGCTTTTGACTCGCTGACAGGTTATGCACACAAGCAGGTCTGTTTCTTTTGGTCTCCCTTCCCCAAAACCCAAACAACATGGGCGACAGCGGACCAAATGCGTAAACAATGCACGCCAGTCGGTGTGAATGACATGGCAGCAGGTGTGAGAAAAAACACAGAATGAAACAAAACAGACGCTTTGTATTAGCCAAGACACGAGATGTTCACCGAGCTTAACATAGCTGGTGCCTTGGAGAAACTGGAAAGGCAGACTTATTGGGTGTGTGTTGGTGCACATGATGATATGAGTGGGAAGATCGCTGGGGGTATGGGATGATGATTAAGAGAAGGTATGGGTTGGGAGGTTGGGTAAGTTCCGATGTGGATTGTTGGATCTTAGTGCGCGCGCACGAGCGTGTGTAGGGGAAGACGGGGTAAAAAGCGCATGGGCGGGTAAGAAGCCCACCCCAATTATCTCATGAAATGAAGCAAATTTCAGTCTCATTTTGCCCATGAGACGAGCGTTAATGTCTAGCATTCGTCTCATGGGCAAATTTGACTGAAATTTTCTTTATTTCATGAGATAATTGGGGTGGGCTTCTTACCCGCCCATGCGCTTTTTACCCCGTCTTCCCCTATGTGTTTGGTGTGTGTGTGTGTGTGTGTGTGTGTGTGTGGTGTGTGTGTGTGTGTGTGCGCGTGTGCGTGCGTGTGCGTGTGCGTGCGTGTGCGTTTGGTGTGTGGGGGTGGGGGTGGGGGGTGCGCGTGCGTTCAGATGCGTTTTTGTGCAATAGACTTGGGGAAGGGATTTTATACGTGCACACGTACGTGTGTGTGCGTGCGCGCGTGCGTGTGTGCGCGCGCACCCCTTGCAAACGATTTCACTATGATCAACAAATCGCTGCCAATTACCAATATATTATATCTCGTAGCCAATTGCAGCCGATACACAGGCGCCACCTATTGGCAGCGAATTATCAGCCGTGCGGTATCCACGATATGAATGTCACCACAGTGAAGGGAACTGTCGTACAGTGCACAACTGCGTTAATTAAAGGGGCACCCTGACGTATGAGTTTTTGCGAGAAACACGTCGATATCACCAGGAAAACACCCTTTACAGAGATTGCAACTCTCGCTTTGCTCTGGTTTCCTAGAAATCAAACCGTCAAATCGGCGATTCCTTCTTGGCGGAGGTGCTGGAAGTCAAATTCTTTCACCCAAAGAGAAGACGTGTGCTGTCTCTTTTCTAATGGCCGCCTGAGCCGAGTTTAGACCAAATCGTTTGCACGAAATTTTCGTAATACAAGCCTTTTTTATTATACAGTTTATCTCAAGGAGTTTCGCTCACAACAAAGGAAATAGCTCATTTTTTTGTTTTACTGCACTGCAAAAAAAAGACAAAGCTTCAACCACAATGGGATTAGCCTCCACCCACCCCATCCAAAATGGCTACTCTCTCCGGCATCTCCGCCAAGGAGGAATCGCCGTTTTGACGGTTTGATTTCTAGGAAACCAGAGCAAAGTGAGTGTTCCGATCCTTGAAAAGGCTGTCTTTCTGTTGACCTCGACGTGTTTTTTGCAAAAACTCATCCGTCAGGGTGCTCCTTCACACTGCATACGATTTGACGCCAACACGATGCGATTGTGACGATGTCTGTGAGTCATGATTGACGTGAAATACTTCCGTCTAAAAAAATAACTCTACTATTTTCATACTCACGAATCAAATAAAGTGCCTGATACAAAACTAAGATGTTTTAGGGAGACTACACATAATTATAGTGAACGGTAACTAGTAGGATTTCATCAGGTTTATTTAGACAGTAGAATTCCACGTCAATCATGCCTCCCATACTGTTATTATTATCATTAGTGATGTTGTTTACTCACTGTCATGGTGGCTGCTCATTAATGGTGGTGGTGGGGACAGTGGGTATTGTCAATGTTATTATGGGTATTGTGCCTGCTTTTGCTATTATTGTTTTGCTGTTGTCATTTCTATTCTAATTTACTATCAGTGTTTTTATTATTATTATTATTATTATTACTATTATTATCATTGATAAGGCTGCTGTTGTCATCATTCTCATCATTATCATCATCATCATCATCATCGTCATTGTTCTTGCTACCATCATCATCATAGTCACTATTATTATTGTTGTTGTTGTGTTGCTGTTGTTGCTCGTGTTGTTGTCGTCCTTGTGACCATTGAGTGCTGTTGATGTTTCTGAGTGTTGTCGTTATCGTTGAATCCAAAATCATCACTATATTCTATACATGTATGTGTTCCACTACATTTATAAATGGAAAAAAAATCAATTAGAAAACAAAAATTCCATGTCAATCATGCCTCCCAAAAGTCAAAATCGGATCGTAGTGGATCGAATCGTATGCAGTGTAGCCGACCATTTAGTCAAAATATCACTTTGCTTTGCAGACCCTGTAGTAGAGGGTGAAGGGGATGAAATTCACGGTATACAACTGAGAAAACATGACCTGAATTATCAGCCGTACGTTAGTCAAAATACCACTTTGCTTTGCAGACCCTGTGGCCACAGTGAAGGGGGTGAACTGCACGGTATGCACCTGGGAAAACATGACCTGAATTATCAGCCGTACGTTAGTCAAAATACCACTTTGCTTTGCAGACCCTGTGGCCACAGTGAAGGGGGTGAACTGCACGGTATACAACTGGGAGAACATGACCTGCCAGTGGGACCTGGGCCAGACCTACCACCACCCCGAGTACATCCACGTGGGCCTCGTCTGGACCATCAGGTAACGTTGTAGGCCGCAAGGTACTGTCGTTCTTCACAGGTGAAAGCCAGGAGGTGTTGTCGTAAATGGACTGAAGAAGGCTGACATCGCCTTCTAGATTTCCAGAAGGTACTATCATTCTTCTGTAGTAAGAGCCAGAAGGTACTATCATTCTTCTGTGGTAAGAGCCAGAAGGTACTATCATTATTATATGGTAAAAGCCAGAAGGTACTATCATTCTTCTGTAGTAAAAGCCAGAAGGTACTATCATTCTTCTGTGGTAAGAGCCAGAAGGTACTATCATTCTTCTGTGGTAAAAGCCAGAAGGTACAATCATTCTTCTGTAGTAAGAGCCAGAAGGTACTATCATTCTTCTGTGGTAAGAGCCAGAAGGTACTATCATTATTCTATGGTAAAAGCCAGAAGGTACTATCATTCTTCTGTGGTAAAAGCCAGAAGGTACTATCATTATTCTATGGTAAAAGCCAGAAGGTACTATCATTCTTCTCTGGTAAAAGCCAGAAGGTACTATCATTCTTCTGTGGTGAAAGCCAGAAGGTACTATCATTCTTCTATGGTGAAAAGCCAGAAGGTACTATCATTCTTCTCTGGTGAAAGCCAGAAGGTACTATCATTCTTCTCTGGTAAAAGCCAGAAGGTACTATCATTCTTCTGTGGTAAAAGCCAGAAGGTACTATCATTCTTCTATGGTAAAAGCCAGAAGGTACTATCATTCTTCTGTGGTAAGAGCCAGAAGGTACTATCATTCTTCTGTGGTAAAAGCCAGAAGGTACTATCATTATTCTGTAGCAAGAGCCAGAAGATACTATCATTCTTCTGTGGTAAAAGCCAGAAGGTACTATCATTATTCTATGGTAAAAGCCAGAAGGTACTATCATTCTTCTGTAGTAAGAGCCAGAAGGTACTACCATTCTTCTGTGGTAAAAGCCAGAAGGTACTACCATTCTTCTGTGGTAAAAGTCATTCTTCTGTGGTAAGAGCCAGAAGGTACTATCATTCTTCTGTGGTAAGAGCCAGAAGGTACTATCATTCTTCTGTGGTAAGAGCCAGAAGGTACTACCATTCTTCTGTGGTAAAAGTCATTCTTCTGTGGTAAGAGCCAGAAGGTACTATCATTCTTCTGTGGTAAAAGTCATTCTTCTGTGGTAAGAGCCAGAAGGTACTACCATTCTTCTGTGGTAAAAGTCATTCTTCTGTGGTAAGAGCCAGAAGGTACTATCATTCTTCTGTGGTAAAAGCCAGAAGGTACTATCATTCTTCTGTGGTAAGAGCCAGAAGGTACTACCATTCTTCTGTGGTAAAAGTCATTCTTCTGTGGTAAAAGTCAGAAGGTACTATCATTCTTCTGTGGTAAAAGCCAGAAGGTACTATCATTCTTCACATGTAAATGTCAGAAGGTACTATCATTCTTCTCAGGGTAAAAATCAGAAAATACCATCATTCTTCTCGGGTGAAAGACAGAAGGTACTATCATTCTTCTCAGTTAAAATCAGAAGGTACTATTATTATTCTCAGTTAAAAGTCAGAAGGTACTATCATTCTTCTCAGTTAAAAGTCAGAGGGTACTATCATTCTTCTCAGTTAAAAATCAGAAGGTACTATTATTATTCTCAGTTAAAAGTCAGAAGGTGTCATCATTCTTCTCAGTTAAAAGTCAGAAGGTACTATCATTCTTCTCAGTTAAAAGTCAGAAGGTACTATCATTCTTCTCAGTTAAAAGACAGAAGGTGTCATCATTCTTCTCAGTTAAAAGTCAGAAGGTACTATCATTCTTCTCAGTTAAAAGTCAGAAGGTACTATCATTCTTCTCAGGTGAAAGTCAGAAGGTACTATCATTCTTCTCAGGTAAAAGTCAGAAGGTACTATCATTCTTCTCAGTTAAAAGACAGAAGGTGTCATCATTCTTCTCAGTTAAAAGTCAGAAGGTACTAGAAAAGGTACTATCATTCTTCTCATTCTATCTCTTCTCAGTTAAAAGACAGAAGATGTCATCATTCTTCTCAGTTAAAAGTCAGAAGGTACTATCATTCTTCTCAGTTAAAAGTTAGAAGGTACTATCATTCTTCTCAGTTAAAAGATAAAAGCTATCATTCTTCTCGATATCAGTTCCTTTAGTTAGTTTTGCAACATTTTTGTCTCTGTTGTGTTTTATCATTATTAACATTAAACTGATCATTAGTAACATTAAACTGATCATCAGTAACATTAAACTGCGAATGAAAATATATGACAACTTTTTTTTGTCCAATGACGTACGTAAGCTGATCTATGATTTAAAAAATGACGTTACGGAGTTTGGAGACTGCTGGACTGTGAAGAGGGGAAGTATTGTTGTGTTGTCTATGTTGTTTGAAAAAGACATTATTGTTGAAATATTACATGTTCTGTTTTGTCTCGTCAATAAAATAACCCCACTCTGCACTTGCTGTGTATTTGTTTGCGTGTTGCGGACAGTGTTCAAGATGTGCTCATACGGGTGTTACTTTTGTGTGTCTGTTTGCTTGCTTCTTTTGTTTTCCTTGTGTTTGTTTATGTTCGTATTTGTTGCGTAGATGCATTTTAAGGCTTAACATAAGTCAGATAAGACAATATAATCAAGGTAACATTGGGAGACCCCCACAAGAATTGTTCTGCACGGAATACACCAAAAGTATGCATATGCTAGTTGTGGTGGATTTCAGGGGTTTGGTGTCTTTGTTTCAGCGTTCATCAAAATTCGCGAGGATAGTATGTGATATTTTCTTATGATTAAACATTCTCCCTTTTTAGATTAACATTTCTAGTAATCTGACTTTCTTTCTAGAAGTGTGAACTGCTGTAGACTAAGTGATTTGTACATTCCGTGGCTAGTTCTTCTTTTATGACATTTCTTATAATCACATGTTGTATCTGTTAATCGTCATCTAATCACTCCATCTTCTAGTTTTAGTCCATTCATTTTAATTGAACGTTCTTGTTATTTAAAAAAAACCTTTTTGCTGGTCTAATTTGTAATTTTTTCCCACTTATGTTTGCGCAATCATTGTGAAACTTAATCAAATTAAACAATCAAGAAAGGGCGTGAAAGGGCCGAGAGGCCCACTTCTAGCCCTATTACACAGAGATGAGATTTTCCTTTGTGATGGCCCCAGGGATCATTTTTGAGATCAGTGTCAATCCATTGAGAAAAGTGGGGGGTGCAGGTAGGGGTGTTAGGTTTTGTGTTGAATCGTAAATACGGCAAGAAGTTCGATTGATATTTTGTTCTTGATTGGTTCATTCTCAAATGGACATTTCCGGTTACTGCTTGGGGCAGCCAAGACTACTCTGTTTATCATTACTCTGTAGTTTGCAAAGCTTAAGCGGAAGTTATCCATTTGCTGACGTAGCCTACACCGGGCCCCGAACCCCCGGCTTCTTTTTTTCTCCTTTTTGGTTTTCTGAGAATCTCATCTCTGATTACACTACTACTACTACTAGGGGAAGACAGGGTAAAAAGCGCATGGGCGGGTAAGAAGCCCACCCCAATTATCTCATGAAATAAAGAAAATTTCAGTCACATTTGCCCATGAGACGAATGCTAGACATTAACGCTCGTCTCATGGGCAAAATGAGACTGAAATTTGCTTCATTTCATGAGATAATTGGGGTGGGCTTCTTACCCGCCCATGCGCTTTTTACCCCGTCTTCCCCTACTTATGTTCGTCAAGATCTATGATTGAATGTTCAGACTTTATTTGAAAAGTTTCATTTCAAGAAGTAAAGTAAATAGATAGTTATACTGCTATCTACTGTCCAATGTCCTAATTCTTTCTCTCTTTTTTTAAAGGAAAAAAAAGGCAATTAGCAGCTCAAACTCCAATGTACTAGCAATGCTCCAGAAAGTTCAGGAATTTAGAGTCACTTCAGTGATTGCCTTAGCTAATAATTATCAGCAAAATACTGATTGCAAAATCAGAGTATTGAATAATTATTTAGAGCCACTTCAGTGATTGCGTTAAGTGACAATTAGCAGTAAAATACTGATTGCAAAACCAGCGTACTGAAAAAAAGACCTTCCAGTCTCAGGGACGGATATGCTTTCGCTAGGACTGATACATAGTTTTACCAGAGGTTTTATATAACAGGATTTTGTTCCCCGTGTGGATACTAGATAGTCTTTCGTACAGATAGTTCACCCCACCTTCTGGAAGTTCTGTGCTTGTAACTTCCTCTAATCTGTCACACTCTTTGATTCTGCCTTTTGCTTTCCTTTGCTTATTGTCATCTACTGTCTTTCTTCCTGACTGGTCCATTCGCTTGCTTTTTTAAAATTCTTACAAAAATTGTCTTCAGCCGAAGACGCATAACGGCAGCATGACGCATCTGCGCTCATAATTGACAGGGAACTGTCTGAGCGATCGATGAAGAGAAGAGGAACAGGCTTTCAAGGTTTTCACTGGTTTCTGTCTCCCAGGGGCAGATTCCTGACAGGTTGTGGGGAAGTAATCAGTTGGTGTTGTCGTACCCTGGCTAAAAAAACCTCCAGGGATCATCCGAACAGCCGAAGCACTTGAACACCATGGTACAAAATGCATCAGCTAGTGATGAGAACATTACGTGTGTGACCTTTTTTTCGATTACCTCGCCACGTGGGCAGCCACACTGCGACTTCGGGGGATTTGGGAGACTGATTATGTTATGCTAGGAGCTTGTCATGGCTAAAGACAATCCCAGCATAACTATGCATGGCATAGCAGCATTTTGATGTAGCCTTGGTGTTCTAGCCTATGTCATTTGGTCTGGCAGAAGCCAAGGCGTGGAAGTAATCATTGGTGGGACTGGTTCTCCATTTTTCCATCGCAATCACAATAATAAACTAGAGGTGATGAGGGAGGGGACGTTAAAAAAAAGATATAGAGTACTGAAGGGAGTTGCGTACCCCTTAAGGCATTATCGTTAATATGACGTCAATTTGTGGATCTCCAGTTCGATATTGGAAAAGATTTAGATCACCAGCGTCTGTTAAAATGTTTATGCTTCCACTGTATTAACGCTCAGGTGTGTAACTGAAACCGTTTTCTAGAAGCAATTGAATTTCTGAAGACTGACAAATTGATCATTGCATACTACTGGTACAGTGCGCACTTATATGTAACCATAGCAACTTTCACCCCACACCAAGCGCGCTAAGGAAACCATTAGTAAAATGAGTCGATTCAAATCTTACCTTCTAACTCCATTGGTCTTTTTCGTTTGAAAAATGGTAGCCTGAAGAAATAAACGTCATTGCAAACTATGACCCAAACATGACGTGATTTCTTTACAATCTCTACAATTTCAAGGGGGAGGGGGGGTTACGCACTGACCCAACCAACGCGCGGACTCGTCAGTACTCTAGATTAGGACTCAGCAAAAAGACACGTAAGGTTTAATACAACGATCATCAGCTTCTGCAGATGGATCGATTCGAGCACAAATCAACCATTAATGAAATGGTAAATTAATTGCAGTTAATTGGATTTTCTGCGCATACACCTCCTTTCCTACTCCCCCACCGTACGACACGATGTAAAGGGGTTATGGAAAACAAATATCCGCTGTTAATAACTGGTTTGGGTTTATCGAATCTCCTTTTTTATTCTTCCCTTTCACTTTTTTCTTTTTTAACCTGATTTTTTTTTTTTTTTTTTTTTTTTTTTTGGGGGGGGGTATTTTTTTCTTGACCGAAACCAAAAGTTGTACTTGTGGCTTCGTAGAGAAGACAAACATCTAACATTTTAAGTCTCACTTGTTTTTTCAAAGTAAAGGGGTTATGGAAAACAAATATCCGCTGTTAATAACTGGTTTGGGTTTATCGAATAAAAACATTTTCCTTTCTTTTCCCTTTATTCTTGTTTTCTTTTAACATGACTTTTTTTTTGGGGGGGGGGGGGGGGGGTATTTTTTTCTGTACCTTAATCAAAAGCTGTGCTTGTGTGTTTAGAAAGGACAACACTCTTAACATAACCTATCACTTCCTTCCTTAGTCATTCAAAAACCGTTTACTAAACATTTTTTCCCTCTCGATTACACACGTATTGCAATGACCATTTTGGTATAGCTGTTCTCCCCGTGGGGATACCGGGGGGTCTTTCGTAAAAAATAGTTCCCCCATCTTCTGGAAGTTCTGTGCTTGTAGGCCTACCTTCCTCTGATCTGCCACTCTCTTTGACTCTGCCTTTTCCCTTTGCTTACTGTCATCTACTATCTTTCTGCCTTTTTTTCAAAAAAGCTCTTGCGTATAGTTTTCTCCTTTGAGCTCCTCCGGCGAAATCGGAATGTGTCGGCTGTACGCAGCGGGGAGACCAGTGAAAACTGAAAACCGGACACATACGTATCTTACACATCATGGCCATATGGCCTGGGAACGCAGAAGAAGAAGTAGACCTGTAATATATCTCTTCTCTCTCTCTCTCTCTCTCTCTCTCTCTCTCTCTCTCTCTCTCTCTCTCTCTCTCTCTCTCTCTCTCTCTCTCTCTCTCTCTCTCTTCTCTCTCTCTCTTCTCTCTCTCTCTCTCTCTCTCTCTCTCTCTCTCTCCCTCTCTCTCTCTCTCTCTCTCTCTCTCTCTCTCTCTCTCTCTCTCTCTCTCTCTCTCTCTCTCTCTCTCTCTCTCTCTCTCTCTCTCTCTCTCTCTCTCTCTTGTCTCTCTCTCTCAATCAACAACTCTCTCTCTCTCTCTCTCTTATCTCGTGCTCTCTCTCTCTCTCTCTCTCTCTCCGTATTTGTGTGTTGTTAATACATGTGTGTGTCTGCTGTTAAGCAAAGAGTAGCATTGTTTTCCTTTAGTCAACATCGAGAACAAGATAAATGGAAACTACATCAATATGTATAACGATGATTACAACCCTTAGGTCGGGTTCACATTAGACGCGTATGTTCCGTACGGAAAACCCTAAATAAGTGGAAGAAAGAAGGATAAAAGTTTACGCATATAGGGAAAATTCGGACACGTGCACAACTCTTTTCCCTTCTTTGTTTCACTTATTTATGGATTGCGCTCGGATTTCCGCATGGAATATCCGCTTATGTGTGTACACGGCCTTAGACCATATACTTTTCGATTCTATTCTATTTGCTTCTGGTATGTGTCTATAGTTGTTGGCTGTTGGCAAAATATTTGTTTGTCCCAGGCTTAGGTGTGTGTGCGTCAGGGGGGGGGGGGGGAGATCTCAGCAATGTATATTTGTTGTTTTCCTTGTAAAATAAATATATGTATTTATTTAAGTTCGACATCTGAAAAGTAAATTTTTGTTGTCTAAGTTTTATTTCTTCGTTGTTTTGTTTCTCTCTCTCTCTGTCTGTCTGTCTCTCTGTCTGTCTGTATCTCTCTCTCTCTCTCTCTCTCTCTCTCTCTCTCTCTCTCTCTCTCTCTCTCTCTCTCTCTCTCTCTCTCTCTCTCTCTCTCTCTCTCTCTGCTCTCTCTCTCCGAGTCTCTCTCTCGCTCTCGCTCTCGTCTCTCTCCTCTCTCTCTCTCTCTCTCTCTCTCTCTCTCTCTCTCTCTCTCTCTCTCAATCTCTCTCCCCCACACACACACACAAATCAAATCAAAACTCACTTCATCTCGGTTTTTGTTTCTTTATCTAAGTCTTTTCCCTTTCCTCAAACCCAAACAGCGGGGCACAGAAGGACTGCCCTCAAGGTCACATGACCAACACGTCATGCACGTGGGTCAAAGGTGGCCCGGACCGATTCCTTCCGGGTCACCGCTACATCATGTCCGTGGAGGTCACCAACACTCGGCGGAGGAAGACCTCCCGATCACAGACCTTCCACATCAGGACTGATACCATAGGTAACAAGCGTGCCTGTCTGTGTCTGTCTGTCTGTCTGTCTGCCTGTCTGCCTGTCTGCCTGTCTGTCTGTCTGTCTGTCATATCAGTGAAAGCAGTAAGGAGGAGGAAGACCTCCCGATCCCAGACCTTCCACATCAGGACCGACACCATTGGTAACGAGCGTGCCTGTCTGTCCGTCTGTCTTTCTGTCTTTCTCAACGCACCTCATCTCCACACACCTCGTCTCAACGCACCTCATCTCCACACACCTCAATACAACACACCTCATCTCCACACACCTCGTCTCATCACACCTCATCTCAACACACCTCATCTCAACACACCTCATCTCAACACACCTCGTCTCAACACACCTCATCTCAACACACCTCATCTCAACACACCTCATCTCAACACACCTCATCTCAACACACCTCATCTCAACACACCTCATCTCAACACACCTCATCTCCACACACCTCATCTCAACACACCTCATCTCGACACACCTCATCTCAACACACCTCATCTCCACACACCTCGTCTCAACGCACCTCATCTCGACACACCTCAATACAACACACCTCATCTCAACGCACCTAATCTCAACACACCTCATCTCAACACACCTCATCTCAACACACCTCATCTCAACACACCTCATCTCAACACACCTCATCTCAACACACCTCGTCTCAACACACCTCATCTCGACACACCTCAATACAACACACCTCATCTCAACACACCTCATCTCAACACACCTCATCTCAACACACCTCATCTCAACACACCTCATCTCAACACACCTCATCTCAACACACCTCATCTCAACACACCTCATCTCAACACACCTCATCTCAACACACCTCATCTCAACACACCTCATCTCAACACACCTCATCTCAACACACCTCATCTCAACACACCTCATCTCAACACACCTCATCTCAACACACCTCATCTCAACACACCTCATCTCAACACACCTCATCTCAACACACCTCATCTCAACACACCTCATCTCAACACACCTCATCTCAACACACCTCATCTCAACTCACACCTCATCTCAACACACCTCATCTCAACACACCTCATCTCAACACACCTCATCTCAACACACCTCATCTCAACACACCTCATCTCAACACACCTCATCTCAACACACCTCATCTCAACACACCTCATCTCAACACACCTCATCTCAACACACCTCATCTCAACACACCTCATCTCAACACACCTCATCTCAACACACCTCATCTCAACACACATCTCACACACCTCATCTCACACACCTCATCTCAACACACCTCATCTCGACACACCTCATCTCGACACACCTCATCTCAACACACCTCATCTCAACACACCTCATCTCAACACACCTCATCTCAACACACCTCATCTCAACACACCTCATCTCAACACACCTCATCTCGACACACCTCATCTCAACACATCTCATCACACCTCATCTCGACACCTCAATGCTGCACACCTCATCTCAACACACCTCATCTCGACACACCTCATCTCAACACACCTCATCTCGACACACCTCATCTCAACACACCTCATCTCAACACACCTCATCTCAACACACCTCACACCTCATCTCGACACCTCAATGCTCAACACACCTCATCTCAACACACCTCATCTCAACACACCTCATCTCGACACACCTCATCTCAACACACCTCATCTCGACACACCTCATCTCAACACACCTCAATGCAACACAACACAGTGAACATAACCTCTTATAGAAACATTGGTCAATTCTGTTTGTTCATTCATGTGACAATATGTTTTTTGACCAGCCGCGAGACAAAAGCTGGTGAGCCCTTTCACCGCCAGCCATATTTCAGCCAAAATGTCCATTAAATTTACCTGGGTAGAAAACAAAATCCATCTGCAGTTTTGGGGATTCTTCTGTGATATATATATATATAAAATAAGGTCTATCCTTACTTCCCAAAAATAAGACAATAGGGTCTTTGGATAATAGACCCCATTTTGATGCCTTTTAGTGACATAGGTGTTAAATCACTGTGGTGCTAAATTGCGACTTTGGCGGTGAAAAGGTTAAAATGTTTTTAGGGCAGTCTGTTCGATTTTGGCTATCTATTTACGTGACTATGTGACTATCTGTCTATCTATATATGTGACTATGCTAGCACGATGACGTTTGAGCGGAGGGACCTAGGAGGGCTCAAATAGGTAGTTAGGATATCTAGGCCAAGTTTGAAGGTAAAGGTCATTGGTCAAAGGTCAAGGTCACTGGAGCCGTTTGTTGTTTTTTGTTGTTGTTGCAAGACACGGTCCAAGGAAAACAAATCTTGCTTTGAAACTGGCCACTAACAGCACCTTGTTACTTCCCTTTGCTTGTTTTTAATATAAATCATGTATTGTATTGCGTGAAAGCTGGTCACTGTTTTCATTGGGTTCGGTCCTGACTATGTATGTATGTGGCTACATACGTACCATAGCGCTTGGACGGACGAAGGGACCTCAAAGTTTGCTCCAGGATAGTTGGGACATCATGCCAACTTCGAACACGAAGGTCATTGGTCCAAGTTCAAGGTCACTGGACCCGAGCGGTCGGTTGATCTCGTTTACTTGGTTTAATCAAATCTTTATTCATTAGGAAACGACCAAACAGAAAGATAATTAGAGCAACAACAAGCTCGAAGCTTATACCGTGCTCCTTAAATTAACATCATAATTGCACAATTGATTGAACAGATGGAGACTGCATTTAAGCCAAGTAATACAAACACCTGTGAATACAAAAGAAGAGTTTAAGAGTAAACAAAATAGAAATAATAATAATAATAATAATAATAATAACAAGTGCAACGAGAGCGGCTGCAAAGTCCCCTCGCAGCAACGCCGAGCTACTCCGAAATCGGAATGTGTCGGCTGTACACACAGTGGGGAGACCATTGAGAACTGAAAACAGGACGCACGCACGGACGGATGGACGGCCGGAAAGAAGTGGGACATATCGGGCCTGTGACACAAAGGGCCTAGGGCCTAGGTGGCTTATCCACAAACAAATTCATGACAACTGTGTTATAGACCATTCATCAAGAAATGTTGTGAAAAAAACTGCATTGAAATACATGCAAAACTTCGCGAGATATTAGCGATTATGTGTTTTGGGGTTTGAACCCCGTACCTGGCGCGACCTTGACCTTAATGTAAAACTAAATACATCAGTGGATAGCCTGCATCTTGGCAAACTAGTATACCAAATTTGATGATGATAGACTGAATAGCTTTTGAGAAAAACGGACGAATAGCCGGACGGACGGAAGCACGCCGGACGGACCAGACAAAAACAATAGCTCCCCGAACCTTCGGCTCAGGGACTAATAATCAATCAATAAATTTGAAAATGTGTGGATTTGGGAGAGACTAAGGGGAAACAAAACAATAAATGATCCATAGCACAACATGAAATGTGAATCAGCCAGTAAAGCATTGGAGAAGCACTTGCAATTCATACACGTTTCGATCATACAGACAATATTGCTTTCAAAGCTTCAATAATAAAAACTTGGTTGTTTCAGTGAAGCCCTCCCCTGTGACCCACCTCCAGCGCAGTGACAGTAACGCCACCTGCCTGTGGCTGACGTGGAACCACACGGACACTGTCCATGACAAGGTGGCCTACGTCCAGTACCTCTCCCAGTGGAACTCCTCTCACTGGCACCAGGTGACAATTGTCTGTCTGTCTCTATGTCTGTCCGTCGGTGACTGTTTGTCTGTCTGTCGTATGTGTATATGTATGTTGGTATGTATGTATCTATGTATGTATATCTGTCTGTCTGTATGTATGCATGTGTATGTATGTATGGTATTATTATTAGTATTAGGTACTTTATTGTCACAGAGGCATCTCTGTGAAATTCGGGTAGCTCCCACCTGGAGAGCGCGTCGCATCTAGAGGCACGCCAACCTTTTTTTTCTTCTTTTTTTTTTGCATGCGATTTTGTGTGATTAATGAGGAAGGAAAGGGGAGAGGTAAATTTTGACTAAATGACAACTTTTTCGTTGCCACTGGGTTTAACGTGTGCTAAGTGCATGGGCACACGGGACCTCGGTTTATCGTCTCATCCAAAAGTCTCCACATTCAGACCGTAAGGCCTGGTGCAAAATGAGAGGAAAATGCCCTGTACCCAGGTTCAAACTCGGGTTTACTTGACACGAAGCGAACGAGTTACCACTGTGCCACTCTACACTGTATGTATGTATGTATGTGTATGTATGTTTGTATGTATGTATATGTATGTTGATACATGGTATGTATGTCTGTATGTCTGTATGTATGTATGTGTATGTAAATCCTACTACTTCACTTTAGGATAACTTCTAAGATATCATGATGGTAAGTCTCGTAAGTAGTAGGATTTACTAGGACTTTAAGAAGGACTTCTAAGATATCATGATGAGTAAGTCTCATACTATCTCAATGTGAATACAGGCCCAAGTTTTGGTGGAAAGATTTGATCCTTGGATCCAGAGAAGTAGTACGCTTTCGAGCATTAGCATTGTTGTATTCAGTTAAATGAATAAGGGGAAGGAACTTCTCGTAATTAACTCCCTTTTTTTAACCAAACCTATTTATGGCACCGATTCGCCTAGCAAAGTGAAGGTAGTTGCCACAGCAATACAGACCCAAATTCATCCTCATGAGTTAATTACAAGAAATTCCTTCCCCTCATTCATTTCACTATATCCTCTCTCTTAGCCTCACTGTTTCATATTGTTGTATTTGTTTTGCTAAATAATAATAATAATAATAACAGTACATTTATATAGCGCTTTACCTCAGATGAGCCCAAAGCGCTTTACAATCAATTATTCATCAACAGATAACAGAAAACAACATTCAAGAGTCACACCAACCACCAACAGCGCATATGCAAAGCAACTCTCTCTCTCTCTCTCTAACACACACGCACACACACGCACACACACACACACACACACACAATTATTGACGCCAACTCGTTCATACCCCATTCGGTAAGCCACAGCAACTGAGCCGCATGGACTGACCACATACACCAACACACATACACAAACACCCTCACACACAACGTACGCACGCAGACAGACACGCACATAGTTTAGCTGTAGAAAGCAAGCCACGCTGAAACAAATCAAATGGATAAGGTGTAAATGCGTCACGAGGCCCACGTCTAGCCATAATCACGTCGTCTACTACTACCATTTCTTTCCCCCAGTTGGAGAACATCTTCTTCAAGGGCGACCCTCGGGAGGCGAGGCTCTGCGGACTGACTCCCTTCACGGAGTACACCATCCGGGTGGCTGTCAAGCCCCTGCCCCGGGGCAACAAGGCTCTGGACGGCTACCGCAGCCACTGGACCTACATTGAGAAGGTCCGCACAGACCCCTCCGGTAAGAAATAGGCTACCGTCAATTTGAGCGAACATACCAAAGACGCGAATACTTTACGTATGCAAAATGTGCGAATGTCTGATAGTCAAAAAGAGGGCTTATGTTTGCCTTTGAGAGCAAACATAACAGGATTCTCCCCCTAGAAGCAATCATTTGCAAGTTATTCAATATTAAAATGTTGCCATATTTGGCCATTTTCGTCCCCACTTCCGGTTGGCACTTCCTGTTCGAATTTATAGCGAACGTATTGCAATGTTGCTCTTTACTAAACATTAAATAAATGAAAGTATTCCGTCCAGCCGTTTTCAAGTTATTGAAGATTAAGGTTTTGCCAACATTTGCCATTTGGGGGCAAAATTCCGGCCACATTTTGGCCAATCGGTTTAATATTGGGCATCTTGCATTAGAATAATGTTCTTCAATATTCCTGCGAATTTCAGCGAAATGGGGATGGGAATTTTTTATATATATATGGGAAATTGTGAAAGTGACACAACCAAATTTACATAAATTACATCACCATCTTCATCATCATCATCATCATCATCATCATCAATCATCATCATCATCATCATCATCATCGTCATCATCATCATCATCAAAAACGCATCATCACACGCATCATCATCACCATCATCATCATCACCAGCATCATCATCACCAGCATCATCATCACCAGCATCGTCATCACCATCCTCATCATCATCATCATTCATAATCATCATCATCTTCACCGCATCATCATCATCATCATCACCCGCATCATCACCCGCATCATCACCATCATCATCACCCGCATTATCACCATCAACATCATCATCACCATCTTCATCATCATCATCATCATCATCATCAACATCATCATCATCATCATCATCATCCACATCATCACCATCATCACCATCATCATCATCATCATCATCATCATCATCATCACCATCATCATCGCTGTCATCATTACCATCATCATCACCACCAGCATCATCGTCGTCATCACCATCATCATCATCATCATTGCATCATCATCATCATCATCATCATCATCATCATCATCATCATCATCATCATCATCATCAACACCCGCGTCATCATCATCATCAGCATCATCATCACCCGCATCATCATCACCCACATCATCATCATCATCATCACCCGCATCATCATCATCTTCTGATTCATCGTCTTCGTTGTTGTCGTTACCATCATCAACGTCATCATCATCATCATCATCATCGTTGCTGTTTTCAAATGTCTACCTATCATTTTCTCAAAAAGATAACCAGATCTGATCTAATGAATGTGTTGCAGTGCCCGAAGTGGCCCCTGAAATGTGCATAGGCTGTTTCACTGATGTGCACTGCGAGCAGCCCCACTGCAGAAATGTCATCGTGTATTGGAAAGTAAGTGCCTTCTTCTTCTTCTTCTTTTCTTGATTTCTTGCTTTCTTTTTTTCTTTCTTTTTCTTCTTCTTCTTTCTTTCTTTCTTTCTTTCTTCTTCTTCTTCTTCCACTTCTTCTTCTTCTTCTTTTTCTTCTTCTGCTACTGCTGCTGCTGTTACTGCTTCTTCGTCTATTTCTTCTTCTTCTTCTTCTTCTTTTTTCTCCCTTTCTTCTTCTTTTTCTTCTTCATTTTTTCTCTTTCATTATTTTTTGTTGTTATTGCTTTTCTCGTTATCCTTGCAACAAACCAACAACTACACGACAAGTGTAAAGTGACGTTATTTTATTCACAAGAGACAAAACAAAACTACTGAATATTTCGGCGAATGCGCCTTTATCAACATAAACAAACAATTTCAATTTCTGAGGAATTGGGGTTTTGGGGTTTCCTGGGTTGGGTGGTTTTTTTGCTCTTGTTGTTTTTGTTGCTATTGTCATTGTTGCTGTTATTCTTTTTCTTCTTCTCTTTTTTCTTTCTTTTTTTTTCTTCTTCTTTTCTTTCTTTCTTTCTTCTTCTTCTTCTTCTTCTTCTTCTTCTTCTTCTTCTTCTTTCTTCTTTTCTTCTTCTTCTTCTTCTTCTTCTTCTTCTTTTTTCTTCCTTTCTTCTTCTTCTTCTTCTTCTTCTTCTTCTTCTTCATCTTCTTCTTCTTCTTCTTCTTTTTTCTTCTTCTTCTTCTTCTTCTTCTTCTTCTTCTTCTTCTTCTTCTTCTTCTTCTTCTTCTTTTTCTCCCTTCTTCTTCTTCTTCTTCTTCTTTTTCTCTTCTTCTTCTTCTTCTCTTCTTCTTCTTCTTTTTTCTCCCTTCTTCTTCTTCTTCTTCTTCTTCTTCTTCTTCTTCTTCTTCTTTCTTCTTCTTCTTCTTCTTCTTCTTCTTCTTCTTCTTTTTTCTTCTTCTTCTTCTTCTTTCTTCTTCTTCTTCTTCTTCTTTTCTTCCCTTCTTCTTCTTCTTCTTCTTCTTCTTCTTCTTCTTCTTCTTTTCTTCTTCTTCTTCTTCTTCTTTTTCTTCTTCTTCTTCTTCTTCTTCTTCTTCTTCTTCTTCTTCTTCTTTTTTCTCTCTTCTTCTTCTTCTTCTTCTTCTTCTTCTTCTTCTTCTTCTTCTTCTTCTTCTTCTTCTTCTTCATTTTCTTTTTCTGCTTCTTCTTTTTCTTCTTTCTTTCTTTCTTCTTCTTCTTCTTCTTCTTCTTCTTCTTCTTCTTCTTCTTCTTCTTCTTCTTCTTCATCTTTTTTCTTTCATTATTTTTTTTCTTATTGCTTTTCTCGTTAAACTTGGGGGGGTTATTAGTCCCCGAGCCGAAGGTTCGGGGAGCTATTGTTTCTGTCTGATCCGTCCGTGCCTCCGGCGTGCCTCCGTCCGTCCGTCCGTCCGTCCGTCCGTCCGTCCGGCTATTCGTCCGTTTTTCTCAAAAACTATTCAGTCTATCATCAAATTTGGTATACTAGTTTGCCAAGATGCAAGCTATCCACTGATGTGTTTTGCATTAAGGTCAAGGTCGCGCCAGTTACGGGGTTCAAACCCCGAAACACATAATCGCTAATATCTCGCGAAGTTTTGCATGTATTTCAATGCAGGTTTTTTTTCACAACATTTCTTGATGAATGGTCTATAACACAGTTGTCATGAAATTTCTGTGCGCTCGTGTGCGCATGATCGCGCGCGCTCAAATCACGGGTCCGAACCCTAAGGCTATATCTCAAAAACTATTCGGTTTCGTGCTGTTATGCGTTTTTATGTAGTTACGTGCTGTTTTGATGCGTTTTTATATGTATGTGTACAGCCGACACATTCCGATTTCGGAGTAGCTCGGCGATGCTGCGAGGGGACTTTGCAGCCGCTCGGCGTTGCACTTGTTTTTGTATTGTTTTATTGCTCTTGTTGTTTTTGTTGCTATTGTCCTGGGGATTTTCTTCTCTTTTTCTTCTTCTTCTTCTTCATCTCTTTCTTTCATTATTTGTTCTTCTTATTGTTTTTCTCGTTATCCTTTTTTGTTGTTTTGACAAAGATAATGAAGGGGGGGGGGGGGGGGGGGCAAAGGGAAAAGAGGGCCATAGAAAGCCGAGTTAACAGTGAACCTTTTGCTATAGGAATAGACAATTGGACTTGCGGCCTTTTCCCATTGTTCTGGTGCTGCACTCTTTATGTTCGTGGAACAATCAAACCCACTGTTCTCCCCCTGTAGGCTTTCTGTTCGTTTTCCTGTGCTGCAACCCCATGACCTAATTACGCTCTGTGCTTGTTGGGTTTTGAAACGAGTCAAAGAGGGGGGATGGGGGGGGGGGGGAGAGAGAACGAACGAGCGAACAAACAAACAAAAACATTGTAATTACCCAGAGTAATGAGGTAAGCATTACAAGAAGCTTTTTGCACTCAGCCCTGCTACAAAAAGAATGAAAAAGAGGAGTAAAATATGTGTGTAAACCAAAAAGCAAAGAGAGAGAGAGAGAGAGAGAGAGAGAGAGAGAGAGAGAGAGAGAGAGAGAGAGAGAAAACTTGAAAACTTGAAAACTTAAACTTTATTTTCCAAGGATATAGATTTTAGGCAACGCCTATTCTTCCAATCTGTCCTTGATACATATATACTTAACACAAAAGAGAGAGAGAGAGAGAGAGAGAGAGAGAGAGAGAGAGAGAGAGAGAGAGAGAGAGAGAGAGAGAGAGAGAGAGAGAGAGAGAGAGAGAGAGAGAGAGAGAGAGAGAGAGAGAGAGAGAGAGAGAGAGAGAGAGAGAGAGAGAGAGAGAGAGATGAGAGAGAGAGAGAGAGAGAGAGAGAGAGAGAGAGAGAGAGAGAGGTTGGTTAAACCTGGCCGTCTTTTCGCCTTACGTTTATTTACTTGAAGAGACTAGGATTTTGCCTATCACTTATATCACTTACATCTTTTCTTCTAACTTTGTTGTTGTTGTTGTTGGGTGTTTTTTAGAGGATTTTCAATCAGACTAATTTCAACGACAGGATCGCTTTTCGATGTTAGCTGATAAGAAAGGCTTCAAAACACCACCACTCTGTTATTAATTATGGTTAAGCGATCAGAATATAAAAAAGCCACATTTTCAATGTGAGACAGTACAATTCAGAAAGACCGGAATAATTATTTTCAAGTGATACACGACCCGACTTAGGTATGCAGACGACTCAGTAATCATAGGTTAGAATAATATCTGTATCTAATATCTCTCTGCTACAAGATATACGTGGAAGAACGCCATATAATCGTTTCCAGCACCCAGGACAATCGACTATTACAGAATTATGCATCGAGGCTGGAGTCCATAAGTAGCTGTAGGCATGGTCTGTCTGCCACTGAAAGGAAAAGACAACCCCAGGAGGCCATCTGGCGCTGACAGTCCTGTGAATTGCTTCCCTTTAATAATGGCGGCCCCCCTGGACAGTATGGTCGCTGGTCATCAACATTATCAGGGTGTTAGCTCCCCCTTTTAACACCGAACCTTGCTAGGAATCAACACGATGGAAAGCGCAGAAGCGTACTCCCTGTTACGGTGTTGCAGCCTGGAGAAGCACGAGGCACGACATTCATTAATCATGTATCCTCCATGGGAAAAACAAAGTCTGAGTTTTGGGACAATCAAATTTAGTGTGGGGTTTTTCTCTTTTTTTTTTAAATGCATGACATTTACATCAACCACCAGGCCTCCGTCTGCTGATCTCCCAGTGGACCAGTGTATATAGTTTTACCCTCAAGTTTTAGGGATGGATCCCAAATTATTATTCAAGTTTTAAAATGAGGCATTGAGAGCACACGCCGCCTGTCAGTCGCGTACCAAGTTGGACTTTAAACGCCGTGAGGCCCAGTCCAGTAATAGGAAGAAGAAGAAGAAGAGTTGCAAAAGTTCTTGAATATTGAATAGTTTGATTAGTCAAATGTAATGGGCAGCATTCTTGGAATACCGAAAACCATTCTAGTAAGTTTCCTTCCGACCAGTCCTAGATGCGGGTGACTGAGTCAACACCCCCACCATCCACCCTACCCACGTACACAAACGTGTGTGCAGACGTGTACTTACGAGCACGCTCTCACACGCATGCGAGCGCGCACACGCACGCACACGCAAACTCACACGCGCGCACGCACGCACGCACGCGCACGCATGCACGCACACACACGCACACACACACACACACACACACACACACACACACACACACACACACACACACACACACACACACACACACACACACACACACACACACACACACACACACACACACACACACACACACACACACACACACACACACACACACACACACTGAAACCATTCAGACAGACTCACACATAAAATATTCACCATCCCTTTCTAGTCACATAGCACCGCCTAGATATTTGACCACAATAAAAATGGCGTTAACACACACACTTTCCTTTAGGGGGGGGGGGGGACATCTGTATGTGGATAGTGGAACAAACCCCAAACGTATCATTATTTCTATATGTCAGCCATATCATATTCCCGGTTTGTCCTCATACAAAGACTG
>CM065681.1:91953330-91968330 GCA_017654935.2 Phymorhynchus buccinoides
TATCATTATCGCAGAGCCTCAGGGTCCGGTGTCGCTGATCGTGGAGACGGCCTTCAAGGCGGACGGCTCGTGGAGCGGTCAGTTCGACCTGGGCTGGTCAGACACGGGTCAAAGCACCGCCTCCTTTCTGGTGGCCTGGTGCCGCGGCAGCACATCCGTCCTCCAGTGTCACCACGAAGACCAGGTGAGTTGAAGGGGACCAGCCACATGTCACCACGAAGACCAGGTGAGTTGAAGGGGACCAGCCACATGTCACCACGAAGACCAGGTGAGTTGAAGGGGACCAGCCACGTGTCACCACGAAGACCAGGTGAGTTGAAGGGGGCCAGTCACGCATCCATCCTCTAGGGTCACCACGAAGACCAGGTGAGTTGAAGGGGGCCAGTCACACAGCGTGCGATTCCATCCAGATGCGATCCGATTGTGTGACATTTTTGTGAGGCATGATTCGCGGTGAAATTCAAAACGGTCACGCACACGTAATGTTCTCATCCCTAGCTGGTGTGTGTGCGTGACGTGTGTGTGCTGATCATTACAATATTGTTTCTTGTAATGTATATTTTGTATTCTATGCTTGCGTTTTCAATTTATTTTTATTTTTATGTTATCCAAATTTTCGTTGTTGGTTGTTATGCCTCCACTCCCACTCCCTTTTCTCCACTTTTCCTTTCATGTTATTTCACTGTTTTTTCGTTCATTTGGTTATTGTTTTGGGGGTGGGTTTTTTTTCTTCTTATGCTTATCTATTAACCCTCAATAAACATTCGTATTCGTATCTTTATGTATCTGTATCTGTATGTATCTCTATCCTTATGTATCTCTATCTTTATGCATCTCTATCTTCATGCATCTCTATCTTCATGCATCTCTATCTTCATGCATCTCTATCTTCATGTCTCTCCGTCCCTACCCCCCACAGAACCAGGTGCAGTGGCAGGAGCTGTCCAGCGAGGCCCGCCACTTTCGGATCGCGGTGTCCAGCCACGGGGCGGAGCGCCGGGAGCGGGCTGACCACTACTTGGTGGGCGTGGCCAGACAGGAGCGGCGCCATGACGGAACCCTGCTCAGTAGCGGCCTCACCTGGGCCCGCTGCTACTTCCTGAAAAACGCCGGTCAGTGATTGGTTTGATACTTTCTTAACCCTTTCACCGCCTATGTCGCATTTTTACACAATGGTTTAACCCTTTCACCGCCAGCCACATTTCAGCCAAAAAAATCCCATTAAATTTACCTGGGTAGAGAACAAAATCCATCTGCAGTATTGGGGATTCTTCTGTGAAATATATAAAATAAGGTCTACCCTTACTTCCCAAAAAACTAAGACAGTAGGGTCTTTGGATAATAGACCCCAATTTGATGCCTTTTAGTGACATAGGTGTTAAATCACTGTGGTGCTAAAATGCGACTTTGGCGGTGAAAGGGTTAATACTTATGTCACTAATAAGCATCAATTAAATCAGGGCCTGTTTTCTGAAGACTCTATTTTCTTAATTTTGGGAGGTAAGGATAGGCCTAATGTTGCCACAGAAGAATTCGCAATATTGCAGATTTTTTTGTTCTACCCAGGTAAGTTAAATGGTATTTTGGGGCTGAAAAACGGCTGGGGGCGAAAGGGTTAATAGTTGTTTTGTTTTTCTTTGTTATGTAATTATTGTAAACTGCTATAATTCCGCCGATGTTTATGCTGTGTAATTTATTTTGAACTGAGCACGTCATAAGCTTTGCTTGTTGCTGCTTCAGTTATGTCGTTGTTGTTTCTTATGAAAATAAAACATTTAAACCAGTGATGATAATAATTCTAGTGCGCATTTATGTTTTTTCTTGAATACTATTTCGATGGCTTAGAGTCAAAATGGACTGTCTTTAGATAGTCCATTGACTTATTGTTTGATGCTATTACAAACACTAAGAACTTGTTATTACAAAAGACTGCAAAAAAGTATAAAATGGGGAATAGGTGTTTTCTATTTCTGCAGTCGTTTTTTGATGCAAGTTATTAGTTTTCACAATAATTTCAATAATACGTCAATGGGCTATCTAAAGATAGTCCGTTTTGACTCCAAGCCATCGAATTTTTTGTTGTCTGCTCTTGTTTTGGTAGGGCAGGCGCGGTTGGTGCGTCTCTGGGTCCCATCAGCACCATTTCTTCACAACGTTTTCTGATCAAAGGGCTATGACATTATAATCATGGATTTGTCTGTGCATTCGTGCGCGCCCATCGCAGGGCTTGAACACCAAGGCTGTATCTCAAGAACAGCTGCATGGAATTGCTTCAAATATAGTGTGCATTACGGTGCACAAAAGGTCCCATGCAAAAATGATTACAATGCTGACCTTGACCTTGAAGTTCGACCTTGGAAACGTAAATTTCTTCTTGTGGACATATCTTTCACATCGTTGGACTTACAACGTTCAAATTTAGTATGCAGATGCATTAGCTTATGGTAATTCCGAATATTGACTACCGTCAAGGTCCAAGTCACAACGGTTATAGCCTGTCTATTGGCCACTGCCACTTGTTTTGCTAGAGTGAATTCCCTTGGTAGATGCTTGAGGACTGACCAAACCAGGGTATAACTCTCGCCAATAACCTTACTTGAGGCCACTAAATGGCTGCCGTTTGCAAGAGTGAATGCCCTTTTCAGTACTGACCGACAAGGGCTTCACTCTCACTGTCAAGGGCGTTAATACCCCTGGTTGCAGTGGCCTATAGGGCTGTCTGTAGCCAGTCATTTACAACCACACATTTTTGAGACATTTAGAAGCTTAATGGTAATTCCCAATGAGAAATTTGAAGCTCAAGGTCAGCAGCGAGGGAACTTTGTCGCTACTCGGCGACACACTTGTTCTTGAATATTATTTTTGTTGTCTGCTTGTAAATGAACACTTAATTGTAAAGCGCTTTGGATTCATTCGAGGTAAAGTGCACTATAAATGCACTACTGTTATTAGTATTAGGCCGGGTTCACATTAGACACGTAAGTTCCGTACGGAAAACCCTAAATACGTGGAAGAAAGAAGGATAAAAGTTTACGCATATAGGGGAAATTCGGCCACGTGCGCAAATCTTTTCCAGTTTCACTTATTTATGGATTGCGCAGGGGTTTCCGCATGGAATATCCGCTGTGTGTACACTGCCTTAGTGTTATTATTCATTGGACTTTAGTGCTCCCTGTTGCATGAACCTGAATGAAGCATATTGGTTTTGTTGGATAAAGTCTCTGAATGTGTAGGTTTTTTTTCAGTATAGTGATATGATGGTTTCGTTCAATGGTTTAGATTTATAGCTTTTAAAATTTGGTGGGTTTGTTTTCAACATTGTTAAGTAATAATGGGTGTATTTGGTTGACGATTATATACAAGGAGAGTAAAGGGGAGAAGAGAGGAGGAGGAGAGTAGAAGAGAGGGAGAGAGAAAGTGAGAGAGAGCGAGTGGGGGTATACAAATGAGAGAGAGCGACGGACAACATGGAAAGTGTGTGTGTGTGTGCGTGTGTGCGTGTGTGTGCGTGTGCGTGTGCGTGTGCGTGTGCGTGCGTGTGTGTGTGTGTGTGTGTGTGTGTGTGTGTGTGTGTGAGAGTGTGAGTGTGTGTGTGTGTGTGTGTGTGTGTGTGTGTGTGTGTGTGTGTGTGTGTGTTGAGTATAAATTAAACAGCCTTTGCTATACAACTATCCAAAAAGCTGCTCTATCTTGCCTCTGCGACAATATTTCCATCTATACGCCAGCTCGCACTTAACGTTCAGTTTCTGACCCTCTTTCTCTCCAGATCCCTAGGTATAAGCTTTCAACTGTTGGTCGGCGCTCTTTCGCCGTTTCAGGACCAACCTCCTCTTTCCTTCCGTCAGCGACCGATCCTCTCTGCTTTCAAAGCTAACCTCAAAACCCACCTGTTTCCCCGTCAAGCTCCGCTCTCTTTCTCTTCTCTCTCTTGCCATTAGGTCTGTTTCTGCTGTATTCCATTTATGTCATCCGTGTGTGTTCGCTTTGTATTGCGTTTTTGTTTGAATGCGTTATGAATGCTAACGTGTGTGTGCGCTTTGATTTGATGCAGCGCCGTATAAATACTGTATGTTGTTGTTGTGTGTGAGCACACGCGCACACGTGTGAACCCGAAGCATAAGTTTAATATTGATGCTGATTCTGGCTTGTAATCTGCAAGAAGAACACTGCTTTGCAAGTTGAAATCAGTGTTCCATATAGGCTAATGCGGGTACAGAGGTGTGTAGGCCTATTTCTCAATTAGGCTGCTCAGTTACACGATGATTAAGCCCATAGGCAGACATGTGCATGTAATGATGCTGCCATAAACAAATCAATCTTCGAAAGTAGAAATCCTAACATCGAGAAAACGTTTCTATCGACAAAACATGCGATCTGTGATTCTCCCCATTTCTTGTTCTGTGAAGACGTTCTTTATTTATTCGAAGGGGGGCAGAAAGGGAGGTAATTTTAGGCGTGTGACGTCATGGCGATGCTGTCCATGGACCGTTTCAGTGCCCAGAACTCTGCCAGAGAACGTGGATTTCTCCCAGGTCTTCCGGCCAGGCACACTCAGGGTCACGTGGACCTACCGCGCGTGCTCCAACACGGCCACTGACGTCTACGTCACGCGCTTCGTCATCTACTATTGCGTCATCGCCGACACGGCCAACAACCGATGCAAAGGTTAGAGACTTCTGTCTTGACTGTCCCAATTTATTTTTGTCTGCACTCTTTTTTTTTCCTGTCTTCCTTCCAAGAACAACCTCTGAAGAAATGTTGGGTAAAGGTCAAGTGGTGCCCATCCCCCCCCCCCCCCCCCCCCCCCCCCCCCCCGCCCCCCCCCCCCCCCCCCCCCCCCCCCCCCCCCCCTACATTTCTCACCTCTCCCCACATTTTCACACTTGCCTTTCTTACCAAACATTAAGCTGTATTTTATTAACCTTTTCAGCTAATTATCTTTGTTGAATAATTAATCGCAGTCATGATAAAGGCCATTATCTAATATGACCCCCCCCCCCCCCCCCCCCCCCCTATGTAGTGCAGTACACACAACAGCCGCGGAGCATTTGTCACAGTCCTGGTTCATTGCGTTTTTTTCGTCTTGCCTTTATCTTCTACTATTATTGAATGCATGTGTTTCATTATGTAAATGGATGACAATTAGTGTTAAATATAGCAAACGATAGAGGATGAAGTACTCAATCTGCAGTAAGAAAGGCAAGACTGACAAAATGGAAAGAACCGAGAAATGGAGGAGGGGGGCGCATCTTTAGCGGAGGGGCCAGCTATTCCGGCTGCCTGGGCTACAATGTGTTCACAGTGGAGAAGCCTTGCCCAGGGTGCGTCCACACTCTCTTGGCTAAAGGGATTTGAGGACGAGAGTTGGCGTTGGGGAAGGTCCCCAAAGGCCAGCCAATCCCACTGGCTTCAGCACCAGAACCAGTGCAAGTACCCTCCTAGTTAGAGAGTCATAGCCTTCCACGAAAAACAAAGCTGTACCATGATATTCGATTAATGTAGAAAATCATATATTATTATAGTACAGCTCTCATATACTATTGGCCCTTTCTACAGGCTAATGCCAACCAGTGATAACAATCCATCAGCAATGCTTGCTTAGTCTTCGTAGACAGATTTTTTTAAAGAAGAACTATGTACTGACAACGTAACAGAATGGACCAGGGAATCAACTGCAGAAACCCAAGAATTGGCTCACGATAGGGCAGGGATGGAGAGAGTTGGTGACCACCTTCTTCTTCTTCAGCGTTCCCAGGCCATAAGGCCGCAATGGGTACGTATGTGTCCGTTTTCCAGATTTCACTGGTCTCCTCGCTGCATTCAGCCGACACATTCCGGTTTCGGAGGAGCTCAAAGGAGACAACTATGTGGAAGATTTGTTCTTGAGGGGAAAAGGCAGGAGAATGGGCCAACAAGTCAGAAAGATAGTAGATGACACAAAGCAAGGAAAAAGGCAGAGTCAAAGAGAGAGACAAATTAGAGGAAGTTACAAGCATAGGAATTCCAGGTGTGGGAACTATTTGTACTATTTTAAAACATCACCAGCGGGGAGAGGGGTAGACTATGTATGCAAACACTGGAAGATCTAGAACACTGTCATCATGTATATGGTTCACAGTTGTACACACTGACCATTGATTGATGTCTTGTATTATATGTATCGTCCATGTACTGCATTGCCCTAAGCACTAAATACATGAGCGACTCCCAAAATGCATCCTCTATGGAGAACTCCAGTTTGGTGCACGTAACCATGGAGGGCAAAAGAAACGGTTCAAGGACACCCTCAAAGTGTCCCTGGAGGACTTTAACATCAACATTTTCTCCTGGGAGACTTTGGCCCCAAACCGACCAGCATGGCGTGGTGCAGTCACCGAGGGAGCTGCCGAGTTCGAGGCTCACCGAATCGAGACAGCCCAGGCACGTCGAGAAGCGCGAACAAATCGCACGAGCAGCAGCAATTCTCCAACTCTCCAACAGATCCCCTCAACTCTCTTTCCTATCCCCAGTGTCACAAAACCTTCAAGGCCCGCATCGGACTCATCAGTCGTATCCACCCCACATCCTGAAGCCTTTGACATTGGAACTGTTGACGGATGGTCTTCATCCCTCGGGACGGGCGAACATCAAAATTTAATACATTACAACAGGGAGAGAGACAGTGTGTTGCTGGAGAACCTGGAACAATGTGCTTACTACAGGGTCACCATATTGTTCAACATTGTATATGCACTTCGTATTTATACTGCTTTATATTGTGTTGTTCTTAGGCAATGAATACAACACTACGGCAGGGAGAGAGGCAGACAGCGTGCTACTGGAGGACCTGGAACAAGGGGCTTATTACAGGGTCACATATTGTTCAACATTGTATATTATTATACTGCTTTATATTGTGTTGTTCTTAGGCAATGAATACAACACTACGGCAGGGAGAGATGCAGACAGCGTGCTACTGGAGGACCTGGAACAAGGGGCTTATTACAGAGTCACCATATTGTTCAACATACACTTCGTATTTATACTGCTTTATATTGTGTTGTTCTTAGGCAATGAATACAACGCTACGGCAGGGAGAGAGGCAGACAGCGTGCTACTGGAGGACCTGGAACAAGGGGCTTATTACAGGGTCACCATATTGTTCAACATTGTATATTATTATACTGCTTTATATTGTGTTGTTCTTAGGCAATGAATACAACACTACGGCAGGGAGAGATGCAGACAGCGTGCTACTGGAGGACCTGGAACAAGGGGCTTATTACAGAGTCACCATATTGTTCAACATACACTTCGTATTTATACTGCTTTATATTGTGTTGTTCTTAGGCAATGAATACAACGCTACGGCAGGGAGAGAGGCAGACAGCGTGCTACTGGAGGACCTGGAACAAGGGGCTTTTTACAGGGTCACCATATTGTTCAACATTGTATATTATTATACTGCTTTATATTGTGTTGTTCTTAGGCAATGAATACAACACTACGGCAGGGAGAGAGGCAGACAGCGTGCTACTGGAGGACCTGGAACAAGGGGCTTATTACAGGGTCACCATATTGTTCAACATTGTATATTATTATACTGCTTTATATTGTGTTGTTCTTAGGCAATGAATACAACACTACGGCAGGGAGAGAGGCAGACAGCGTGCTACTGGAGGACCTGGAACAAGGGGCTTTTTACAGGGTCACCATATTGTTCAACATTGTATATTATTATACTGCTTTATATTGTGTTGTTCTTAGGCAATGAATACAACACTACGGCAGGGAGAGAGGCAGACAGCGTGCTACTGGAGGACCTGGAACAAGGGGCTTATTACAGGGTCACCATATTGTTCAACATTGTATATTATTATACTGCTTTATATTGTGTTGTTCTTAGGCAATGAATACAACACTACGGCAGGGAGAGAGGCAGACAGCGTGCTACTGGAGGACCTGGAACAAGGGGCTTATTACAGAGTCACCATATTGTTCAACATACACTTCGTATTTATACTGCTTTATATTGTGTTGTTCTTAGGCAATGAATACAACTCTACGGCAGGGAGAGAGGCAGACAGCGTGCTACTGGAGGACCTGGAACAAGGGGCTTATTACAGGGTCACCATGGCAGCAGACTCCCAGTGGGGCTCAGGGCAGCGCACCCAGCCCGTCTATTCCAGAGTTCTGGCGGCACAGCAGCGTAAGTCTGTCTGTAGTGTTGCTATGTTTGTCTGTAGGTTTAGGTAAAACATTTTGCAAGTAAATTGGCGTTGGTGATTGACGTTAGGTGGGTAGTGTCTAAAGATATCACAGAGAGAGAGAGAGAGAGAGTGTGTGTGTGTGTGGGGGGGGTGCGTGTACAGGGGGAGGGGGGAGGTGTGTGTGTGTGTGTCAGGGGGAGGGGGGAGCTGTATGTGTGTGTGTGTGTGTGTGTGTGTGTGTGTGTGTGTGTGTGTGTGTGTGTGTGTGTGTGTGAAGTGTGTGTGTGTGTGAGACTCGTGTGTGTGTGTGTGTGTGTGTGTGTGTCAAAGTCAAGTTGTTTTATTTTCAGATGGTACATTGAATATGCAATTTTGTGTGTGTGTGTGTGTGTGTGTGTGTGTGTGTGTGTGTGTGTGTGTGTGTGTGTGTGTGTGTGTGTGTGTGTGTGTGTGTGTGTGTGTGTGTGTGTGTGTGTGTGTGTGTGTGTGTGTGTGTATGTGACTCTGTGTGTGTGTGTATGTGACTCTGTGTGTGACTGTGTGTGTGTGTGAACATGTGTGTGTATCAGTGTGTGTATGTCTCAGTGTATTATGTCTAGTCTTTCTGTTTGTCTCTGTGAGTTTGTATGTGCATGCATACTTCAGTGTGTATGTATGACAATGCATGTGTTTGTGCGTGCGTGTGTGTGTGTTTGTCTGTGTATGTGTGCTTGTGTCGTTCAATATATCTATTCCACAAAACACCATATCAGTAAAATCGAACCCCCCATTAATGGACGATGCAACTGTCGCGTTGCAGTATTGTATTTATTGTATTTATCTTAATCTGCTACACATGGACAATAAAGTTTTTTTTAATTGAATTGAATTGAATTGTGCCTTTTCAGAGGAGGAGCCTCGGGATTTCACCGTCATCGGTGTTATCCTCGCCATCGTCATCGTCATCGTCCTCATCCTCATCGGCCTCTGCAAAATCAGAAGGTAAAGGATTCCCCGAAAACGGAGTGTGGCTGCCCACATGGCGGGGTAATCAAAAACGGTGAAACGCGTAGTATTCTCATCAGTAGCTGATGGGCTATGCGGCAATGCATTCCATTTTCATAGAGATGTATGGTTGTACCAGTCTGTTAGAAATGTGTGTACGAATGGTGAGTGAAAAGCACATTGAGTTGCTTTGCAAGATTACGCGCTATATAAGCATTATTAATTATTATTATTATTATGTGTAAGGGTGTGTGTGTGTTTGGAGGGCCTACCTGGCTTTAGGCTTGTGCACATATACGTGTGTCTACGTTTCTGTGTATTATTTAATGTACGATGTGCGTACAGGTTCATGATTGCGCGTGCATGACTATGGTAACTTGTTTTTTTGTCGGAATTATCATTTATAGATGATCAGTACTTGTGTTTTCTTCCCAGACGTGTTCAAAAGAATCAAGAGAAGTTTGTCACTTCTTTCGGTGATTTGCCCTCTCTACCCCCGGATAGTGCTGTGGTAGGTTGGTGTGTGTGTGTGTGTGTGTGTGTGCACGCGCGCACTCGCGTAAGCATGCGTGTGTGTGTGCGAGCGCGAGCAACGCGTTTCTTTGCGTGCGCACGCATCTGTTTGCATGTGTGTATTCGCGCTTGTGTGCGTATGTGTGTGTGTGTGTGTGTGTGTGTGTGTGTGTGTGTGTGTGTGTGTGTGCGTGTGCGTGCGCGTGCGTGCGTGCGTGCGTGCGTGCGTGTGTGTGTGTGTGTGCATGAGTGCATGTGCGTGTATCTGTGTGCGTGTGGTCACGTTTGTGTCTGTTGCTGAGTTTGTGTTTGAACACGTTTGTGTTTGTGTGTGTGTGTGTGTGTGTGTGTGTGTGTGTGTGTGTGTGTGTGTGTGTGTAGTGTATTGTAGTGTGTGTGTGTGTGTGTGTGAGAGAGAGAGAGAGAGAGAGAGAGAGAGAGAGAGAGAGAGAGAGAGAGAGAGAGAGAGAGAGAGAGAGAGAGAGAGTGCGTGTATCTGTGTGTGCGTGTGGTCACTTTTGTGTCTGTTGCTGAGTCTGTGTTTGCACACGTTTTTGTTTGTGTGTGTGTGTGTGTGTGTGTGTGTGTGTGTGTGTGTGTGTGTGTGTGTGTGTGTGTAGTGTAGTGTGTGTGGTGTGTGTGTGTGAGATAGAGAGAGAGAGAGAGAGAGAGAGAGAGAGAGAGAGAGAGAGAGAGAGAGAGAGAGAGAGAGAGAGATAGCGAGAGAGCTTGAACAACACTTGTGTACTTTTGTCTACGCGTACACAAATGCGTTCCCTGTTTTGCTTAGGTGCGAGCGTATGATACTGGAATACGAATCAAATGTACACTGCAGTATTGCAAAGATGGCTGCCATGAGGGATAATTATTATGTCTTTGTGCAGAAATCGTTCAAAGATCGCCCCTTGCCTCAAGTCCCTGAAGGCACCTCGTCATCCTCTGCTGTGGCTGGGGGCTCGGTCAGTGCATTAAGCAGAACATTAACAATCTCCACCCACTAGGAAGTACTTTGGGGGGGGAGGGGGAGGAGGAGGAGCCTGCTTGTCTTGGACTTTTGTTTGCATGGGTGCTACTCTTTAATTTTTACACTGATTTCAGTATTTTTAATTTGACCAGAAACTGAACTTCAGTTTTTTTTAATTCATAAAAAAATTGACCACAAGCGATTTGGGGCTTTTTGAACTTGGTGGTTCTATCTTGGAAGTTTACAAAGGCAATGTAATAATTTTACAAGGCTTATCGCACTCATCTCTGTCTATCATTTTAACTGTCTGTCTATCTCGTTATCTCTCTCTCTTAACTTGCCCCCCCCCCCCCCCCCCCCTGAATCGTCCGACGGGGCTCTGCCCCTGTACCCTGCCGGGGCCATGGGTCCCTGGACCCCTGCCTTTCAGGGTTTTTTCATTTTGTGGAGTTGCACCCATGCGTCTGTTGATGGGTGGCTATAGATGAGCATATAGAGTGGCACTATATAGAGGGGATCAGTGTAGAGTGGCACGCGTTCGCTTCGTGTCAAGTAAACCCGAGTTCGAACCTGGGTACAGGGTATTTTTCCTCTCACTTTGCACTAGGCCTTACGGTCTGAATGTAGAGTCTTTCGGATGAGATGGTAAACCGAGATCCCATGTGCCCATGCACTTAGCACACGTTAAAGCCAGTAGCAACGAAAAAGTTGTCATTTGGTCAAAAATGCTTCTGTGACTATAAAGTACCTAATAAAATCTAATAAATAAATAAATCTATAAATAGGCCTATGAACAGGCAGTAAAAAAACCTGTTTGCAGAGATCTGAGTATTATGAATGTTTGCAGAGACCTGAGTATTATGAATGTTTGCAGAGACCTGAGTATTATGAATGTTTGCAGAGACCTGAGTATTATGAATGTTTGCAGAGACCTGGGCCTTTAATCCACTGAGACAACCAATCCAGGATGGACAATTCTAATTAGTCTAAACTACCGATCCGATTGGTGGCGTAGATTAATTTGCATTGTCCATCCAGGATTAGTTGTCTTAGCCGTGCTCATGACTAGGGGAAGACGGGGTAAAAAGCGCATGGGCGGGTAAGAAGCCCACCCCAATTATCTCATGAAATAAAGAAAATTTCAGTCAAATTTGCCCATGAGACGAATGCTAGACATTAACGCTCATCTCATGGGCAAAATGAGACTGAAATTGCTTCATTTCATGAGATAATTGGGGGGGGCTTCTTACCCGCCCATGCGCTTTTTACCCCGTCTTCCCCTACAGGCCCTGGGTGTTACGAATCTATTGGGTGTGCTTACACTTGTCATTCGGATATTCGCATGTGCAAATCAGTGCATTTAAAATGGAAACAAAAATGCTCAGTAAAACAAATTGTCATTCGGATGCGCTAATGTGTTTAGTTCCGTTTTTAGTTTCTTATTGTTCTTGTTGTTTTGTCAGTGTCAGCAGTTTCACTCAAAATGGTTTAAACATATTTTGTGGACAACAATCTGGAAAGAAGCCTTTTTAGTTTATTCTTGCCCTAAAATTAATATCGTTTATTGCACGTACCAGGTTTGAAGATAGTCATATTTGCATGAAAGTTAACTGGATCTTTCGCTCGGATACTGAGATTTTTTTTTATCTCTGCAATTTTAAGAAGTTTAAAACGCACAGAAAACTGCATTCTTATGTTACAGTTTGAATCTATACTTTTGTGCTGTCAGTTAACTGAAATCCAAGAATGCAGAGTTAAAGGAAAGGGTGGATTTCTGTATTATCATTATGTAAGTGACTTTCAACAGAAGCTTTGCCTTTTCAGCTGAAGCCAGCAGTGCAATGGAAGAAATTACTAGCTTTTTTCAGTCTCTCTCTTACAGACTAATAACACTTTGCCTTTAAAGGTGGACCCTATAACACTCCCTCACGCATAAGACCTACTTCTCTGAGACATTGCCCTTCTTTGTAAGTATTCAAATTACCTCTCTTATAAGATCCCTCCTTTATAAGGCCTCATTTTGGATGGATTTTGAAGGTCTTATAAGGGAGGTTCCATTGCATTATTTATGTATTATTTTCACATCCCTTTGCATCTCCGAAATAACAAAGAACGATTTCAGCGAACGATAACTCTAGGAAGATGCACAGAACGATAACTCTAGGAAGACGCACAGAACGATAACTCTAGGAAGACGCACAGAACGATAACTCTAGGAAGACGCACAGAACGATAACTCTAGGAAGACGCACAGAAAAATAACTCTAGGAAGACGCAAAGAACAATAGCTCGGGAGGTCACGTTGCATCCTATTAAAAAAAAAGATAAAAACCTTTCCTGTCATGCTTTCAGGGAGCAGAATCCACAACTACGGCAGGAGGGGAGAAACGGCAGCGTGGCGGGAAGCACAAGAGCATCACGTCGGAGACCTCCCTCCTGGGCCACGAGGACGCCACAGTCGGCGAGGAGGACAGCAAGCGACGCCTCAAGTCCGCACAGCCTGGACCCTCCTCCTCCTCCCCCTCCTGCCCTTCTGAGCGAGCCAAGCTCCTGGGGGACGAGAGCCCAACCCCGCAGCAGGACGGCGCCGGAGCAGCAGGAGGAGCTAGCGTCCCCGCGCCCGCTAACAAATACGATTCCGACTCCGGGGCCGACTCGCGCTACTCCAGCGAGGACCACGACTACGCTTCGGTGGAAGAGGAAGGCGAGGGTGGAGGTGGAAGTCAAGGAGGGGGTGGTGATAAGGAGGGTGCACCTACGCCCGAGGATGGGGCAGTGAGGGATCATCCGTGGAAGCAGCACAAGCCAGCGCCTACCCATTCACCACCACCGCCTCCTCTGTCAGGGTACACGCCAGCCGCCCTGGTGCCGGAGGAAGGGAACGAGCTGACGGCGGCTTGCGCTGTGTCTTCCTTCAAGCCTCAAGGGGAGAGCAGCAGCAGCAACAAGGGGATGAAGTTCAACAGTTTGGGCAGGACGGCCCGCTCCTCCTCCTCCTCCCAGAACCCCGCCCAGCTGGCCGTGGTGGCCCTGGAACCCGTGCACACCCTCAACACCTTACCTTCCCTCCACCACCACCACCACCATCCAAGGTCTCACCACTCGGGGGGTTACCCTGGCAGCGAGGACGTCACCTTGCCGCGTCGCCTGCCCGGTGCCAGACTCAAGTACCCCCCGCCCGGGGTTCAGGACACCCCCTTCACCACGCCCCCCGTCGACCCTTACGCCAGCGCCCACGTAGCGGCTGCTTCGGCTTCTTCTTCTTCCTTCTCCCACATCCCGCCTCCACCCGCCCCTCCCCCGTACTTAGGCAAGGGCGGGGAGGTTTTAAACCGGGACGGGTTACCGGTGAGAAACGTGGGCAACGCGCGAGGCAGCAACATCATCCCCCAGCATCTGCTTCACACCCACCACAACCACCACCACGCCAACTACCCCTCCTCTGGAACTACTCCGGAATCCGTCAGGTGGGGGGCGCTGCAAGGGGACGGTGCCAGGGCACGGGGGGAACAACGGTGGGGGCAGGAGGCGGAGGGTGGGACGGAGCCCATCTACAACCCTCCCTGGGAGTCAAGCAGCCTGGTGGCCTTCGGCGTGGACAACCGGCCCCTCAGCCAGTACATGCTCCAGCTGCCGCAGAAGTTCTTCGACTCCTCCCTGCACGTCAACGAGGGGCCCACCACCGAGCTCTGATGCCACCCCCTTGTTGCATTACACACCAACACACCAAATTTGAAGTGATTCCCTGGTACTAGTTCACGAGATGTAAAGGTGAAGAGAAATGGAAGACACGTCTGCCGCTCGGCGACATTTAACCTCCCCGGCGGCATAATTTGTGCTACTCTATAGTATTACACCCACACACAAAATTTGAAGTGATTCCAGTCCGATTATTCTCCCCCTCATCCCCTCCCTTTACCAGTGAACTTTCTAACATTGCCAGAGTCTTCGCGCCTCTCTTGACGTCTTTGAAGTAATGCTACTGACATTTCAACCAATTCCAGAATTGTAATACCCCGCACAGAAACATCAGTGGAATGAAATGACCACCATTCCCAGACCCCCAAATAACTCGCCTGTTGTGCTCGAAATGAAATTTCAAGCACTCTTCGATTACGTTCCCAACGTTCTGAAGTAAACATCGAGCGGTCCAGGAATTCTATGAGAAAACAATCTCTGACAGTGACTGGATGTTTTGTTTTTATTTCAGAGGAATTTGTTAAAAAGACTTTTTTATTTAATTTCAAAGGATTTGTTTAAGACGTTTGTTTGCTTCAATGGTATTTTGGACAGTCCCAAGCCGATGGCTATAATAGGCCTCATTTATGATGATGTGTGGATATTGATAAA
>CM065681.1:91973330-91975830 GCA_017654935.2 Phymorhynchus buccinoides
TTACAAAACATTTCGGAACACCCGATTTTACCCCCAAAATTCAAAATGGCTGACCAAAGTCAAGAAACGATTGGTAGAACCACCAGATGTTAGTCAAAAACTGATTTTTCTTTTTAATGCGTAGGTTTTATTCTGGTTAGATTTTAAGAATGTTTAAAGACGCTTTCTTGATTGTTTTTGTCAACTGAAGTATTTGATCATTATATAGACCTATGTGGATGTATGATCTTGATTTTACGGAAAACAAATAGAAATGTTGCACCTTGAACATGTAAATTAACATAATGAAAGCTGGTCGCGATCATCAAATGGGTTGGCCCTGAACTTACAATCTAGGCTAAGGCAGTTTTGCTTTTTACCCGTAATAGTATCGGTTTCAGCGTGTTCCTTTTTGTAGTTTCTTTCTTGAAATCATAAATGCAGAATGTGTTAAAAGACTCTTGTGTGGGATGAATTTGTCGTTTCACACAACCTTTGGCATCGCGTGATTCCTACTGCATGAACATTCCCACTTTTTTGAAAGAGGATCTGCTTATAACATAATTATATTGCATATTCATTACTGTCATTATTATCGTTATTGTCACGCTCCTAAATATGTCGATTGTGGTTGCTCTTGTTCTGGTTCTTCTGCACTTCATCGTTACTGGAGTTTGGGGATTCATTTCATGGTCGTTTGTTTTACGTAATTGCGTGCATTTGAAGTGTGTGCGAGCGTGTTTGTGTTTAATTGTGTGTGTGTGTGTGTTTAAGTATGTGTATACTATGCTCCTATGCCTATGTTAGCGTACTTGCATCTGTGTGCGAGTGTGCATAGGTGTGCGTCTTTATGTCAGTGTGTGTGCATGTTCTCGCGCGTGGAAGTTCAGTTTAACGTCGCGTATCGGCTTTCGCCATGTACGACGGGCTGAACCAGGGTATAAACAAAAATTTATATTCCTGAATCACTGTCTTAGCCAAAAGGCAGAGAAGCGATCAGAATATTGCTCTCGCGCGTGCGTTTGTGTTTTGTATTTTGTTATGCATGAATCATGAGAAGGTAATGTCAAATCCATTCTCTAGTTAACTGTAATCGTTTTAAATATCAAAACCACCACTACTAAATCTAATCAGTTGATGTTGCTCTCAGTTTGTATTTGTTTGTCGTTTTTATAAATTAAAAAAAGACAGTGAAATGCGTAGTCTTTCGACTCCATTGACATTTTGGATCTATTTCGGACCGTAAGGGAGATAACTTAGTGACAGAAAAGAGCCAAACAGCATGCTCTTTCCGTCACTAGATTATCTTCTCTTACGGGCTAAAATGTGACCGTTGTCTACATTTTTTGTTTCCAAAGCCTATGTTTCGGTGGTTGTGAACGTGTGTCCGTCTCGTCGATCATTTCAAAGGTTGTGAATCAGTCGTATCATTCCGCATTCATTTTTCTTGGAATTTCTGTCTTGTTGTTTTCTTTGTATCGATATATGCGGGGTTTTGTTGTTGTTGTTTTTAATTCATCTGACAGCGGTGATAGGAGCACAACTGTCATAAAATGTCTGTGTGGTGGGTTTGTTTTTAAGTATAATACGATTATCATTACTTTCGACAGATTGATGAGCGTTTCTTTGGACTCTTCAAGTTAGTCACATTGATTTGAGCTTAAACCTGTAAACTCGAATCATCACATCACACTGAATATCAAAATGTCATTTGAATAGTTGTGTAAAACATTTTAGGTTAAAGAAGAAAAAAACTGAATCCTTGTATTCATATTGGGTTTTTTCAATTTGCGTAAATCTTTTTTTTTATCACGTGACTTAAGTCCTAAGACAATGGCTATTTTGACTGATAGCGATGCCTTTGTTAGAAACAGGTTGACACAAGACAGAAACGAAAGAGAACAAATCTGTTCTTTTTATTATTTTGTCGGATGAGAATGGATTCCTGAGAGACGAAAAGATGAGGATCTTTCTGCGTTCTCAGTTGTAGCATCAATGTATAGTCGGGCTTTTTGGGTTGTGCATTGGTGAGATGTTACGAATTCCATTCTCCTTGTAGGGGAAGACGGGGTAAAAGGCCCATGGGCGGGTAAGAAGCCCATGCCAATTATCTCATGAAATACAGAAAATTTCAGTCACAGTTTGCCCATGAGACACGAATGCTAAACAGTAACACTCGTCTCATGTGCAAAATGTGATTGAAATTTGCTTTATTTCATGAGATAATTGGCATGGGCTTTTTACCCGCCCATGGGCTTTTTACCCCGTCTTACCCTAATAAGTTAGCGATCATATACTTTCTCCTTCATGAGCCTGTCGTGTTGTCCTCGTGGGACAGGAAAGTCAGCCAGTGTAGCTGATTGGGTTGCACTGCACTGAAATGAAAAAAATCCGTTCTCCAAGTTTGTTTGCTTGCTCGTTTGTTTGTTTGTTTTTCTTCAGGGGGTCCCTTTTCACTGGGGTAGCATCGTGCGCCAGGGTATATTAATAAAACAAAACTCCGTGGATTTGTTTTTTTGCA
>CM065681.1:91980830-91983330 GCA_017654935.2 Phymorhynchus buccinoides
AGATGCGTCATGCTGCCGTTATGCGCCTAATAAAGGATAAATAGTTAGGCCCAGCAAGTCCGACTTCGGCTGGAGGAAATCTTTTTGAAAGTGTTTCTTGGAAACAAAAAGGCAGGAGAATGAACCGGCTAGGCAGAAAGATAGTAGATGACAGTAAGCACTGAAAGGGAAAAGGCAGAGTCAAAGAGAGTGACAGATGAGAGGAAGTTATAAGCACAGAATTTCCAGAAAGTGGGGGAACTATTTATACAAAAGACCCCCCGGTATCCCCACGGGGAGGGGTAAGCTTTCACAGCTGTAGGCTTATGTTCTTTTATAAGTGTAACATCGATCCAATGTAGGCACCGATTTTGAAGCAGTTCCGTAGAAGTTTAACATTATGATTAAAATGGTCTATTATAAGGAGGTGTTCTGTGTCCTCGATTGCGGGTACCTTATACAAAGGCGAAAAGTAAGAACATGACTCGAATTTTGCCTTAATAATAACTAATTTGCAGAATGTTCCTGGGGCTTCGCCCCCTGGGCCCCCAAATAACTATTCCCCTGAACCCAGAACCTATGCAGCTCCCAGGGCCCCCAAAGAACTATTCCCCTGAACCCAGAACCTATGCAGCTCCCAGGGCCCCCAAAGAACTATTCCCCTTAACCCAGAACCTATGCAGCTCCCAGGGCCCCCAAAGAACTATTCCCCTTAACCCAGAACCTATGCAGCTCCCAGGGCCCCCAAAGAACTATTATGCAGCTCCCAGGGCCCCCAAAGAACTATTCCCCTGACCCCCAGGGCTGAACTATTCCCCTTAACCCAGAACCTATGCAACCCCCAGAACCTATGCAGCTCCCTGGACCCCCAACCCAGAACCTATGCAGCTCCCAGAACTATTCCCCTGAACCCAGAACCTATGCAGCTCCCAGGGCCCCCAAAGAACTATTCCCCTGAACCCAGAACCTATGCAGCTCCCAGGGCCCCCAAAGAACTATTCCCCTGAACCCAGAACCTATGCAGCTCCCAGGGCCCCCAAAGAACTATTCCCCTGAACCCAGAACCTATGCAGCTCCCAGGGCCCCCAAAGAACTATTCCCCTTAACCCAGAACCTATGCAGCTCCCAGGGCCCCCAAAGAACTATTCCCCTTAACCCAGAACCTATGCAGCTCCCAGGGCCCCCAAAGAACTATTACCCCTTAACCCAGAACCTATGCAGCTCCCAGGGCCCCCAAAGAACTATTCCCCTTAACCCAGAACCTATGCAGCTCCCAGGGCCCCCAAAGAACTATTCCCCTTAACCCAGAACCTATGCAGCTCCCAGGGCCCCCAAAGAACTATTCCCCTTAACCCAGAACCTATGCAGCTCCCAGGGCCCCCAAAGAACTATTCCCCTTAACCCAGAACCTATGCAGCTCCCAGGGACCCCCAAAGAACTATTCCCCTTAACCCAGAACCTATGCAGCTCCCAGGGCACCCAAAGAACTATTCCCCTTAACCCAGAACCTATGCAGCTCCCAGGGCCCCCAAAGAACTGTTCCCCTTAACCCAGAACCTATGCAGCTCCCTGGGCCCCCAAAGAACTATTCCCCTGAACCCAGAACCTATGCAGCTCCCAGGGCCCCCAAAGAACTATTCCCCTGAACCCAGAACCTATGCAGCTCCCAGGGCCCCCAAAGAACTATTCCCCTGAACCCAGAACCTATGCAGCTCCCTGGACCCCCAAAGAACTATTCCCCTGAACCCAGAACCTATGCAGCTCCCAGGGCCCCCAAAGAACTATTACCCTTAACCCAGAACCTATGCAGCTCCCAGGGCCCCCAAAGAACTATTCCCCTTAACCCAGAACCTATGCAGCTCCCAGGGCCCCCAAAGAACTATTCCCCTTAACCCAGAACCTATGCAGCTCCCAGGGCCCCCAAAGAACTATTCCCCTTAACCCAGAACCTATGCAGCTCCCAGGGCCCCCAAAGAACTATTACCCTTAACCCAGAACCTATGCAGCTCCCTGGGCCCTCGGCGGAAACCCTCCCTTACGATTCATTAATTGTGGTCCGCCCCCGATCATTCCCTATTACCCTGATCATTCCCTATTCCCCTGATCATTCCCTACTTCCCTGATCATTCCCTATTTCCCTGATCATTCCCTATTTCCCCGATCATTCCCTATTTCCCCGATCATTCCCTATTTCCCCGATCATTCCCTATTTCCCCGATCATTCCCTATTTCCCTGATCATTCCCTATTTCCCCGATATTCCCTCCCTGATCATTCCCTATTTCCCTGATCATTCCCTATTTCCCTATGCAGCTCCATGGACCCCCCAAGAAACTATCATTCCCTATTTCCCCGATCATTCCCTATATCATTCCCTATTTCCCTGATCATTCCCTATTTCCCTGATCATTCCCTATTTCCCCCATCATTCCCTATTTCCCTGATCATTCCCTATTTCCCTGATCATTCCCTATTTCCCCGATCATTCCCTATTTCCCCGATCATTCCCTATTTCCCTGATC
>CM065681.1:91988330-92038330 GCA_017654935.2 Phymorhynchus buccinoides
GAGAGAGAGAGAGAGAGAGAGAGAGAGAGAGAGAGAGAGAGAGAGAGAGAGAGAGAGAGAGAGGGGGGGGGAGAGAGAGAGAGAGAGAGAGGTTTTCTAGTCAGTCTTGTTCGATAACAACTTCAAAATAGCAGAGGAGGCAACCACTAGGCTATTCTGGAAAACTGGGCTTGTCTTTTATATGTAAATGGAGATAGCTTGCCCAGGCGACACCCCCACTCTTTCGGCCACGAGGACTTTAGGACAGTTAGGCAGAGGCTGCAGGATTAACCGGACAAATTCCTCCTAGTGCTGGAATCATAGGTTTTCATAAAGGATTAAGCTGTAGAACATTTTCTGTTGCTGTAGAAAACAATATTAAAAGAACTCTTTCTATTATTGGCCCAGGATGGAAGCTAAGTCTTCAAAACTTTCCAAACGTAAATGACATTGAAATATATATTTATGTTTACATCCGTTGTGTTTCTTTCTGTGTGTGTGTGTATGTGTGTGTGTGTGTGTGTGTGTGCGTGTGTGTGCGTGTGCGTGCGTGAATAAACAAACATGTGTGTGTTTTCATCAAGCCAAAGTCAAAAATGCAAACACACACGCACATGTTATTTAACAGATAAATATTTAAAGATGGACATTGAATAAGCAAACATACATGCTTTTTTTTCATCAAGCCATCTAACAAAGACAAAATGAAAACACACGCACAATACACAAACCATAAATATTGCTTATTTACATAGAAAAAAGAAACACGGAACAGATAAATATTTACAGTAAACAATGGAGGACACCTCCTGGAACAAACTTCCGCAGCGACCGACTCTCTCTGCTTTAGTGTGTGTGTGTCTGTGCTATATTCCATTGTGTGTGTGTGTGTGTGTGTGTGTGTGTGTGTCTGTGTCAAGATTCAGCGTGCGCGTGTGTATGTGTGTGTGTGTGTGTGTGCGTGCGTGCGTGCGTGTGTGTGTGTGTGTGTGTGTGTGTGAGAGAGAGAGGGGGGGGGGGGGGGGGGAAGAAATAGAGAGGAAAACAGAGAGAGTGTATGGAGTCATGTAGGCAGACTTTCTTTGCCATACCTAGGGCCTACAGTTGGATTTTCTGGGACAGCTCTTTGGAGTGTCATCAAACTGTAAATGTATCACCATCAACCTAGCCGGTATACACCCCGGTGCAAAATACCAGTACGTCGGAAAAAATACCGGTATTTCGTATAATAAAATCCGTACCGGTACTCAGCTCTAATCTTTACACACAGAAAAATGTCACCTCTTCTTCTTTGGTATGTTTTATGTCTCTTACAACTTCAGTTTTGAAGGATTATTTCAAGCTTTTTTTTAACACTGAAATCGAAATTAAGTTGCCCCAGATGGCCATGAGGAGCTTTACAGGCTGGTTAGGGGAAGACGGGGTAAAAAGCGCATGGGCGGGTAAGAAGCCCACCCCAATTATCTCATGAAATAAAGAAAATTTCAGTCAAAGCTGCCCATGAGACGAATGCTAGACATTAACGCTCGTCTTATGGGCAAAATGAGACTGAAATTCGCTTCATTTCAAGAGATAATTGGGGTGGGCTTCTTACCCGCCCATGCGCTTTTTACCCCGTCTTCCCCTAATGTTGAAGATGTCCTTAACTAGTCCCTAAGGTTGCATTACTAACTCACGGACACTACATGTAATAAATGCAGTGTCCGTGTACTAACTTGAAGAGCAGAGCAAATGCCTGACGTCCGGATTGTGAGTTTACTTTCGCAACTTGACAAAACTAACCTGAGAACAGTGATTTTCCATGACGTAGAAAATCATGTATCATGCACTGTTATGATACAACTCTCAGTCTCACTCTACTGGCCACCCCAACTTCATGACATCAACCAATCAATGACACTAAAGTCATTAGAGGGAAGAGCCAATATACATGCACTAATACATTAACTGAATATTATTATTATTATTATTATTCTGTGTTCCCAGGCCATATGTCCATAATGGGTAAGGTACGCATGTGTCCAGTTTTCATTTTTCACTGGTCTCCCCGCTACACAGAGCCAACGCATTCCTATTTCGGAGGAGCTCCAAGGAGAAAAATTGTTTGGAAGATTTTGTTTGAAAAAAGGCAGGAGAATGGGCCAATAAGTCAGAAAAATAGTAGATGATAGAAAGCAAAAGGAAAAGGCAGAGTGAAAGAGAGCGGCAGATTAGAGGAAGTTACAAGCACAGAACTTCCAGAAGATGGGGGGACTATTTTACGAAAGACTCCCCAATATCCCCATGGGGAGAGTCTCGTGGAGGGGGCAGAGTCGTCAGCTCCCTGTATGAAGGCACGAGGCATCCACCCACTGCCCCAAACTGAATAACATAACCTCTTCTTTTTCTGCGTTCCCAGGCCATGTGGCGTGAAGTACGTATGTGTCCGGCAGTTTTCACTGGTCTCCTCGCTGCCTTCAGCCAACACTCCAATTTCGGAGGAGCTCAATGGAGAAAATTATTTTGGGGAAAAAAAGGGCAATTAAAAAGGGGCCAATAAGGCACAAAAATAAATGACAGTAAGAAAAGGCAGAGTCAAAGAGAGTGATAGATTAGAGGAAGTTGCTAGCACAGAACTTCCAGAAGGTGGGGGAAACTATTTGTAATGAGACATCCCCCAAGAGAATAACCTCCAGTGTCCTATTCTACCTGAATAACCTCCAGTGTCCTCCATTCCTATTCCCTGAATAACCTCCAGTGTCCTATTCTACCTGAATAACCTCCAGTGTCCTATTCTACCTGAAATAACCTCCAGTGTCCTATTCTACCTGAATAACCTCCAGTGTCCTATTCTACCTGAATAACCTCCAGTGTCCTATTCTACCTGAATAACCTCCAGTGTCCTATTCTACCTGAATAACCTCCAGTGTCCTATTCTACCTGAATAACCTCCAGTGTCCTATTCTACCTGAATAACCTCCAGTGTCCTATTCTACCTGAATAACCTCCAGTGTCCTATTCTACCTGAATAACCTCCAGTGTCCTATTCTACCTGAATAACCTCCAGTGTCCTATTCTACCTGAATAACCTCCAGTGTCCTATTCTACCTGAATAACCTCCAGTGTCCTATTCTACCTGAATAACCTCCAGTGTCCTATTCTACCTGAATAACCTCCAGTGTCCTATTCTACCTGAATAACCTCCAGTGTCCTATTCTGCCTGAATAACCTCCAGTGTCCTATTCTACCTGAATAACCTCCAGTGTCCTATTCTACCTGAATAACCTCCAGTGTCCTATTCTATGAATAACCTCCAGTGTCCTATTCCTGAATAACCTCCAGTGTCCTATTCTACCTGAATAACCTCCAGTGTCCTATTCTACCTGAATAACCTCCAGTGTCCTATTCTACCTGAATAACCTCCAGTGTCCTATTCTACCTGAATAACCTCGTGTCCTATTCTGCCTGAATAACCTCCAGTGTCCTATTCTACCTGAATAACCTCCAGTGTCCTATTCTACCTGAATAACCTCCAGTGTCCTATTCTACCTGAATAACCTCCAGTGTCCTATTCTACCTGAATAACCTCCAGTGTCCTATTCTACCTGAATAACCTCCAGTGTCCTATTCTACCTGAATAACCTCCAGTGTCTTATTATACCTGAATAACCTGCAGTGTCCTATTCTACCTGAATAACCTCCAATGTCCTATTCTACCTGAATAACCTCCAGTGTCCTATTCTGCCTGAATAACCTCCAGTGTCCTATTCTACCTGAATAACCTCCAGTGTTTTGTTCTGCCTACGCAGTGTGTCCGTACTGCGCACTGGGTGTCTACGACGCCTTTCCCGACTGGGACGACTGCACGCGCTTCCACTACTGCCTGAACGGGAGAGTCATCCCCCTTCGGTGCGCCGATCTGGGCGCCACCTACTTCAACCCCGCCCTGAAGAGCTGCCAGCTGTACCAGTCCCGGAACAACATGTGCACTGACCGTACCCTCAGCCTGCTGTCCATTCAGGCTTGATGGACCGAACTGACCGACTTGACTAACTGGCCGATCGATCCATCCATCCGCCTTCAACTTTACAAAAATCTGATGCAAACCTCCGCCAGGGAATCAATGAGGCATAACGCCATAAGACTAAAAATTATCTGCCCCTGTCTCGTGCACTGAGATGCGTGCACCATCTACATAAGATTATCGCCCTTGCCTGTCATGAAGTAGTAGTTTATAGCCACCGAAAATGATCTGCTCCTGACTCGTCACTAGGTGGCACAGGCAGTTCAGGCCTAAAATATTCGCCCATTCGTGCCGGCAAGAAGTACGGTGGAACCTCCCTTATAAGACCTCCCATTATAAGATTCCCTCCCACATAAGACCTACTTCTCCGAGACATTGCCCTTCTGTGTAAGTATTAAAATTACCTCCCTTATAAGACCCCTCCCTTATAAGACCTAATTTTGGATGATTTTTTAAGGTCTTATATTAAAGGAGGTTCTACTGTAATATAAAGCCCCATTGAGCGCCTTATCTTCTTCGAGCACCGTGCGTCGACTTTGGTTTGTTCCTAAACGGGCCAAATCTCATGACTAAAAGAATAGCATACTATTGAACCGTTTGGGAACAAGCCGAGCTTGCACAGTGCTCGATGGCGATATTGCCTCGATTGATTATGTTCTGAAGAGATTACCGTGATAGTCATGGTTTTAGAGTAAAACATCAGAGCACCATGGGAGAATACATTCGCCCAGTACATCACTCTACACTCCCACCAAATGCAAAGACATTCACTGCCAAATACCCTGCCATACGTTTGTCTATTTTTAGAGCTTATGTCAGTGATTTTTCCGTCATGCAACGGACAACCAAGAACATCAAAATACATGTGGCGCTAGAAGAGTTAAAGTCATATTAACGGAAAAGCAAAAACTGAAGACAAATGCAGAACCATAACTTCCTTGGCGGAGGTCATCACTGCTGATTTATTCATAATTATTTTTTAGAGAAGGCCTCATTTCTAATCCATAAATAACTATAGCAGATTTATCACTCTAAAAGAAAACTCTTTCTTGTTCAATTAGTTTGGTTAACACTGGCTGTTTTCAATAAAACTATCAAAAAGCATTGATTTCATTGTGTTTCCGACTGCTGATTTTGTGGATCGGAACCCAGCATCAGAAAAGAGTACCTCAAGACTAAAGAGCAAGACGATCTCTCTCTCTCTCTTTCTCTCTCTCTCTCTCACACATACACACTTACTATGTGTGCTTGTGTTTCGCACGCTTTTTATATTGCTTTGTTTGTGCATTTTCTTTTCAGAGGGTTTGGATGTAAAAAAAAAAAGAAGCATGTATTATTTGCTTATTCTATTGCCCTCTATAAATACAAATTCTCTCTCTCTGTATGAGAAAGAGAGAGAGAGAGTGTGTGTGTGTGTGTGCATTTTTGAGAGGGAGAGGGAGACAAAGACAGCAAAAGAGACAAACAGAGACAGAGCTTCTTCTTCTTCTTCTTCGATCGCTCAGACAGTTTCCTGTCAATTATGAGCACAGATGTGTCATGCTGCCATCATGCGCCAAACTAAGAAATAGAGACAGAGCTTATAAGAGCGAGAAGAGAGAATAAGAAAAGGGGTCAAAATGAAGCACTCGGACAAACACCCATGCAAACAAATATTGATTTAATTTCATATTCACATCCCTTTGACCCCGCATAAATAACATCGGAATGTTGTGCATGGATAATGGACACAATACCTTTTTACCTCTTCTAGTCTGCGTCTGTTAACTACCGTATTTCACCGACTATAAGGCGATACTGTTTTCCCAGACTGAGACCCCTGCGCCTTATAATATGACTACTAAAATAGTAAGAAAATATAATAACAGAATCTAAAAATGTTTGTAAAATTTGGGGGGTTCGCTTTATAATCAGGTGCGCCTTATAGTCCGAAAACTACGGTAAAAACTAAAATCAAAATAACTGACACACCAATATCATACAGAAAGAACAAAGAACAAGGGGGAATCCCAAATGAAAACTGACGGTATCACCGCCATTGCGGACGGAACGAGTAAAGACCAAGGTTGTTGCACAACCCTGAGAATTGAAGAAAAGTCAGAAAAACATGATTACAGTAATGGAATGTGACGGGTACACTTTAACTTTTGGAAACAAAATTTGAAACAGGTGTCTAAATGCAAACATTAACAGCAGAATTACAAGTTGATTTTTTCCCATCAGATGCCCACATTTGAATTAACATTGTGCCTGTTTAAGATGTTTGAAAATTTTGATTAGAAAAGGAAAGGATTGTTTTTGAAATCCATCAAAAACTGTTTTTCATTGAAGGACATAGTCTAATACTTCATGAGATAATGCTCCAGGGGAAGTAAAAATTATAAAAAATATTATTTCATTATCTATTATAAAGTTTGTACGATCTAATAATACAATGTAAGCCCAGGGGACCGTTTCACAAGGGCTAACGTTACGTAGCGTGAGCGCAAATCGGCAAAAACGGTCTAAGAAACACCCTTCGTTTGCTGATAGCTCGCGTGGCGTTTTGTTCTTGCCAAACAAACACCGGCGAACTATCCGGAACTAGTAGGGGGTAAATATGTTTCTTGCTGTTGATTGGTCCATTAAAGTTTGTTTAAAATATTAAAAAAAATTGACCAATCAGACAAGAGCTTGTAATATTCTTCCGCAAACGTTTTCTAAAGTGTTTCTTAGACCCCGTTTGGCGTAAGCATTATTCGCGCGGCGACCGTTATCTAGAGAAACTCGACCCTGAGTGACATTTCAGCCACAAATTTACAGCTTTGAGATAGACACCTCTTTAAGTCACCAGACAGTCATGAATTCCTTATCCAAAATATCTCAAATCTTACTTATCCAAAATATCTCAAATCTTACTTCAAATTTTCACTTCAAATACAACTGCCAAAGAGCCCTTAACCCTTTCACCGCCAGCCATATTTCATCCAAAAATGTCCATTAAATTTACCAGGGTAGAGAATAAAATTCATCTGCAGTACTGGGGATTCTTCTGTGACTTATATAAAGTAAGGTCTATCCTTACTTCCCAAAGCTAAGACGGTAGGGTCTTTGAATAATAGACCCCATTTTGATGCCTTTTAGTGACATAGGTGTTAAATCACTGTGGTGCTGAAATGCGACTTTGGCGGTGAAAAGGTTAAATCCTCTGCACAACAAAATTAGCAAATGTCACTTAAACATGAAAAGAAGTATACTGAACTGAAATGGTAAAAAAAAAGAGCTGAATATGAAACAAGAATAATATTGAAGATGGAAAAGAAGTACCATAGTTTCCAGACTAAAAGGTACACCTCATTATGATAGGCGCACCTCCCAAATTGTACTTTGCTATGACACTTTCTCACTATATTACTATTCACATTATAAGGCGCAGAAAAAGGTATCGCCTTGTACTTGTAGTCCGAAACAAATGTAAGTGCTTCGAAAGAACCAAAATACTGCCTGTTCTAAGACGGGAACCATGGACATGACATTAAATATTTCACCCGAGCATGTCAATAAAGATATAACCATACAAAAAACCTTAACAGTTTAAAGAAAATGGATTGCATGAACCAAAACACTTAAACCGAAATCTTCCACATGCGTGTGTTTTTGTGTGTGTGTGAATGTGCGCACGCGGGCGTTTGTGGTAATGGTTTTCATTAAATGATTCAGTTGTGCTTGCTTTTTACCTTATGTAAAGCGCTGTGAGGATGGACTTGCCATCGAATAACGCTATACAAGCTGCATTTATTATTATTACAACTGCAGGTCAGCGAAAGAGCAAGAACACAGGTTATTCTTGAAATATTATTCACTTACCGGAACATTATCAGTAAAGAAGTCATAAATCCAAACACTGACTTTTCTTGTAATAACATGCTAATTTAGCATGAATTAAAATATTTTTAAAAAGATATCCCAACACAAACACCACCCATTCACCACAACAAAATCAAAGACAGTTCTAATTAATCCCAGCATTGCTTCATCCATGCACAGCGGTGCCGTCGATCTTCAGCTTGTAGACGGCGACGAAATGATCGTGTCCTGAGTCAATGCGTAGACGCAGGCACTGGGCATTCTTCTCCTCTACGCTGAATTCCTCTGTCTGCATCTGCTGGTCTGTGGAGGGCAGCTCTGAAACCCATCAGCATTTCACGGATTTATTGAAGGGATTCAGGTTAACTTTGCCTCCCCCGGGATTCTTTGTTGTTGTTGTTGTTGTTGTCATACCCAGGCTTAAAGACTCCAGGGATCATCCCAACAGCCGAAGCACTGGAACAGTATGGTACAAATGCACCAGCTAGGGATGAGAATATTACGATGGCTTGGAGTCAAAACGGACTATCTTTAGATAGTCCATCGACGTATTATTGAACTTCTTGCAAAAACTAAGAACTTGTATTAAAAAAGACTACAAATAATATAAAAATGGGGTTATACTTTTTATATTTTTGAAGTCTTTTTTTTAAATACAAGTTATTAGTTTTCATAATAAGTTCAATAATACGTCGAAGCCATCGAAATTTACGTATGTGACCATTTTTTATTACCCCGCCACGTGGGTAGCCGCACTCCGACTTTGGAGGATTTTGGACTGATTATGTTATGCTAGGAGCCTGCCATGGCTAAAGACAATCCCGCATAACTATGCAGAACATAACATTTTGATGTAGCCTTGGTGTTCTAGCTTATGTCAATTGGACTGACACAGCCGTATGCCAAGGCGATCCCCTGGGGATACTGGGGGAGGTCTTTCATACAAATAGTTCCCCCACCCTCTTGAAGTTCTGTGCTTGTAACTCCCTCTTCTTCTTCTTCGATAAGCCAGACAGTTTCCTGTCAATTATGAGCGCAGATGCCTAAGAAATAGTTAGGCCCAGCAAGTCCGACTTCACCTGGAGGAAATCTTCTCGAAAGCGTTTCCTGAAAAAAGGCAGGAGAATGGACCGGTAAGGCAGAAAGATAGTAGATGACAGTAAGCAAAGGGAAAAGGCAGAGTCAAAGAGAGAGACAGATTAGAGGAAGTTACAAGCACAGAGCTTCCAGAAGGTGGGGAACTATTTATACAAAAGACCCCCTGGTATCCCTACGGTCAGCTCTCTCCGGGGTAACTTCCTCTAATTCGTCAGTCTTTGACTGCCTTTTCCCTTTACTTAGTGTCAGCCACAATCTTTTCGCCTTACTGGTCCGTTCTTCTGGTGTTTGTTTTTTTCTTCAAGAAATGCTAACAGATTTTCTCCAGCCGAAGACGAACATGCTGGCCCTAACTATTTATGTGCTCATACTTCGGCAAATGTTAAGATCAGCTCCCTCCGCTGTTCCATGGTGAAGTTGGCCAATCAGCTTAACGGAAAAGGTAAATCGGAGGGAGCTGATTGGCCCTAACCCTAAGCCTTCACCCTGGAACAGCGGAGGGAGCTGATCTTAACATTAGCCCATACTTCACAGGAAACTGTCTGAGCAATCGACAAAGCAGAAGATGTCAGCTTTGCACTGACTCGCTTTATGTACGCCGCTCTGTTGTTTCCGACTATCACTGCCGGAGATAGCACAGGGTTCCCACCCTTCAGATCTTTTACAATATAAGGACCTTATAAGCACCATTTCACTTCTCATAAGGACGTAAACCGTCTAGAGCCTAAAGAAAATTCTCTGAAAATCTGTGCGATAATTGTATTTCAGCACAAAAACGAACACTGTATAACACAAGACAAAACTTATTAGTATTACTTATTATTTTACTATTAGTTTCCAAGCGATGGCGTTTTTCATTCCGCTTTTCAAATGCACTTTCAAAGCATATTCACCCATTGACACCAAGTTCAGTGATATAGCGCACACAAAACATCGCACCTTCCTGGGATCTTTGTCTGTCCTAATCCAGTATTTATAATCACCGTCTTTTAACCAGCGATCTTGGAAAGAGCATTTTCCTGGCATCTTGCTTTTTCATGAGAATGTGGCAACGTTGTCCACCGGTTACTTCTGGTCAAGCGCATTGAGCGAGTTCGGTGATCTCCCTCCCTAGTTATGTCGTCTGCTCCACTTCCACTTCATTCTGAACGCGATCGGACGCAAATGCAGTCAAAATCTATGTAATTTTTCTAAGGCTTACGACTAAATGTGCACACTTCAGATTTTTGTTCATTCTTTGCAAAAAATTGATGACTTTTTGTTATCCATAAGGATCTAAGTACTTTCTGTAAGGACTGATAGGTTAAATATAAGCACCTATAAGGCCTTATAAGGCCCATCCACAAATATAAAAACCTATAAGCACCTGTAAGGACCGTACGAACCCTGTTAAGCAGAGAGGGCAGCTGCCATCCTGGATGGCTGGGCTATATTTTGTTCACAGTGGAAACGGATTGCCCAGGGTGTATTCCCACTCCATCAACCAAAAGGACTTGAGGACATCTGAATCTAAGGAAGGTCCCCAAAGGCCAAGCCATCCTGTTGGCTGCAGCATGCACTAAGAGCCAACTGCCCCTCAAGTTGAGAGTCGTCTTCCACAAAACACTAAGCTGTACAGTGGAACCTCCCTTATAACACCTCCCGTATAAGACTTACTTCTCTGAGACATTGCCCTTCTTTGTAAGTATTAAAATGACCTCCCTTATGAGACCCCTCCCTTATAAGGGAGGTTCCACTGTACTAACATTTTCCATTACTGTAGAAAATCACTTGTTGCGCAGCTCTTATCTTACTATGGGCCCTTACTACAGGTTAATTTCAAGCAATAATAAAAGTCACTTGAGAAAAGGGATCATGTCATACATTATGCACTACATAAAAAAAGTCTTCCAGCTTCGAGTTAAAATTCAAGTAATAAAGCTTTTCTTCATTTCTTCTTTTCTTCTCAATGTTTCTCCTTCGATTCTATGTCCACAATCAACAGTTTGAGTCTGACTTTGTTGTTTTACTTTTAACTCTTCTACTACCAGGTATTACTTAAACTGTTTACTGTTGCGCACCAAGTAATTTTTGCCGCTGCACTGATTTTCGCACACACTCACTTTAAAAATTCAGTAAAAAAAATATTCGCTCGAATCATCACTAAATTTACCTGTGTCGATCTGCTGCTGCAAACCCAAGATCGTTTCAACACTTTCGATGCTCTTTTTGATTCGCCTAAGTTCAGATTCTGCCACTTTTTCCACAGTAAATGCTTCGTCGGCACTATCGCCATCTTGTAGAGGTTCACGCCAAAAGTTGTCAGGTTCCATCGCCGAAAACGCGATGAAAATCGATTGAAAATTACAAAATTTAGCCTACAAATGAAGATGGCGGAAGATTGGGCTTTCCCTGAGCGAACTGCGCATGTCACGGAAGTAAAGGATGTGATGTCACTTGATATAAATAGCGCAAAGGGGGACACCGGGTTTCCCAAGGTTGCTGGCGGTCGATCAAACTCGCCCACGGCTTGCAACAGTAAGGTCTGACTCAGCGAGTTTACCCGCCGACGGCAGTAGAAGAGATAAGATCCACAGATTGCTAAAAAAAAATTCTTAAGTTAATGATTTAGCAAGTCAGGGGTTGTTTTCATTGAAATGTTTTGCCACCACTGTGCCTTCCTTTTTGTAGTAGTTTATTCATCCCGCTTCGGGAATGTGTCTCAAATAATTTCGTTAACATTTATTAGACCCTATTTTCTACATTTTTGGAGGTAAGTTTAGGCCGAATGTTATACATGTCACAGAGGAATTCCCAATATTTCAGATCAATCTTTTTCTCTACCCAGTTAAGCTTAATGATATATTTTTTTTACTGAAAATGGCTGGCGGCGAAAGGGTTAAAGATGTCTTGATCTATTAAAGCTGATTGAAACCTTGAGAAATCACAAGAAATTACGGACACAATATTGACAGGGGAATAAAATATCTCTCACCTCTTTCAGCCAAAGGCTCATAGCAGTCGTCATTTTCATTTGCACTGGTTTCCAAGACAACTTTGTTCACTGTAACAGAAACGTTTCAGGTTGAAATTATAAACCAATTTATTCAATCAATTTCATGACCTGTTTGTGCTTGGTGTGTCAGAGCAGTGGATCATAATATTGCATGAGGAAGATTGGAAATGAATCAAAAGCTACTATGTCCAACGTTGTGGGTTTTTTCATTGATCTTGAAATTATAAACCAATGCTAAAAATATTCAACAAAACCAGAACACCATATTATACATGTAATAATAATAATAATAATAACTAACATTTATAGAGCGCCCTTCCTCTATTGAGTTCAAGGTGCTTCACAATTATCAAAATAAATATATAGATCATAAATAAGTTACTACAATATTAACTATTACAAACATGCACACAGCCACAATATGCATGCACGCGCACACACGCACACGCACACGTCTGCACACACCCACACCCACACACGCGCGCGCACACACCTATTTGACCATTGAGAATGACAAATAATTATATCACAAACCAAACAATATGTAAATCATTAACACATTTCTTTTCTTTCAGTATGTTGGTGTGTCATACGGTGAAGAAAGATTTCAGGGCACCACCTTTGAAGCATTTTGTATCCATCTCATCAAAGTTATAACAAATAATATGGAAATGTCAACATACTGACCGTAATTCACGGACTACAAGCTGCTTCGTAACATAAGCCGCACCCCCTACTTTTAAAAACAAATCTGAAAAATCTTCCGGTTGAGTCTGGAGTTGATCGCGGGTGTGTTGACTGCCAAAACGAAAGTGTCGGACCATGAAACAGATCGTCATTTTGTAAAAAATATACCGAAATCAAGGTGATTTTTTTGTCATCAACCGTGAACAAGGCCACAGATCAAAGGTCTGAATCAAGGATGCCACTGAGTTGAGTTTACTTTCACTTTCGGTAATGCTTAGGCCGCGGCACTGTACTAGCCGCAGGGGGGGTGTAAAGTAAAGTTGCGGCTTATAGTCCGCGAATTACGGTACTTTGGATCAACACCAGCATTGCAACCTACATACACACAGCTCCTGAAAACTGTTTCTTTCTTTCTTTATGCAGGCATTATCAAGAGTGTAAGATTGGTATTTGGTATATTCCAATCACAGAGACTGTCAAATTCGGGTTGCTCCCACCTGGAGAGAATGTTGCCGCAATCGCAGCGCCACCCTTTTTTTTTGGTGGGAGGGAGCGGAGGAGGGATGGTGGCGGACTTGAGAAACCTAGCTATCAATTTGATCATACCAGGCAGCGGGATATCTCCCTGTTCTTACCGACTTTTAACTGCCATGGGATTTTTACATGCGTAAAGCGCACGGGTCAGACTAGCTTTAAGTCCCCATCCGAAGGACACGACGTTCAGTTCAATTTTCCCGTTGAACTAGAAAGAAAGGACGAGATTGGGATTCAGTAGAGACAACAAAACTGAGGTCCCGAGTACTGCATACACTCTGGCATGTCAAAGAATCCAGGGACAACAAAACTGAGGTCCCGAGTACTGCATACACTGGCATGTCAAAGAATCCAGGGACAACAAAACTGAGGTCCCGAGTACTGCATACACTGGCATGTCAAAGAATCCAGGGACAACAAAACTGAGGTCCCGAGTACTGCATACACTGGCATGTCAAAGAATCCAGGGACAACAAAACTGAGGTCCCGAGTACTGCATACACTCTGGCATGTCAAAGAATCCAGGGACAACAAAACTGAAGTCCCGAGTACTGCATACACTCTGGCATGTCAAAGAATCCAGGGACAACAAAACTGAGGTCCTGAGTACTGCATACACTGGCATGTCAAAGAATCCAGGGACAACAAAACTGAGGTCCCGAGTACTGCATACACTCTGGCATGTCAAAGAATCCAGGGACAACAAAAGTAGTTGAGCAATGGTCAAAATCTGTCCTCTCTACCTGCAACCCCCTTCTCCTAATATACCATACACATCAACAGCCGTTGTGTGCACAAAAAAGTCTAACCTGATGGTAAAACTCAGGGCTGGTGATGGTGAAAATTCTCTCCCCTACCTCTCACTCATCCCATTACACTAATAAAATTGTAAATGACACCGGCATGCAAAACACAACATGTGGCGCTGCACTAAATCATGATGTATTTTCCACGAAAAAGCGGCACCAAGCTGTGGGAACACATTTTATATAATGTATACATACGTGTGTATGCCAGTCAGTCGCTTCCCACCATGACTGTCAGATAGCAGAGGGGACAAATGCTATTCTGGCAGGCTGTGCTAGAATTTGCTTAAAGTGGAGATGCCTTGCCCAAGGTACATCTCCACTCTCTCGACCAAAGGGATTTGAAGACGGCTGGCGTTGGGGAAGTTCCCCTAAGGCCAACCCATCCCTTTCACTGCAGCATCAGAGCCAGTGCCAAGGCCCCCTTATTGGAGAGTCAGTCTTCCACAGGAGACTAAACTGTGCCATGATTTCCCATTACTGTAGAAAATCATCTATTGTACAGCTCTCATGTTACTGTTGGCCCCTGGCTAATGTCAACCAATGATAACAGCCATTTGAGCAAAGGGCCTACAATACAACATGCAATAGAGTTCATGACACGAAATATGGACATCTGCGCCAAAGTGGTAATCACCGTTGTAACAGCTGAGCTCCACTTTCTTGATGCTCATCAAGGCCTGGAAGCGAATGCACACCTCCTGGGGGAACAGGCCTGTGGTCACCCAGAAGGTATTGTCTGTCCTGAAACACACATGCATATGCACACACACACACACGCAAACACACACACACACACATGCGCACACACACACACACACACATACAAAAGAAGGGTCACCTGAGTGTCAATGAGTACGGCAACAAGCACTCCACACCAACAGTTACTCAACAGTAAATATCACTTTTTGGTAACGGGCTATTTAGGTGGAGCTATTGTTCTAAGCCCTTGACAACTAGTGTCCTTCCATTTAGCGATTGTTTCTTGGCAGTGTGAAACTCACTCTCTCTTGTCAGCATGCGTAGGAGGTAGGTCATAGCCCAGCCTAAACAGGGACCTAGGCTATGACCTACCTCCTCCTTCTTCTTCTTCTTCTGCATTCCCAGGCCATATGGCCATAATGGGTAAGGTACGTATGTGCCCGGTTTTTAGTTTACACTGGTCTCCCCACTGCGTACAGCCAAGGAGGAGCTCAAACGAGAAAAATTATTGGAAGATTTTTTTTTTTAAAGGCAGGAGAATGGGCCAATAAGTCAGAAAGATAGTAGATGATAGAAAGCAAAGGGAAAAGGCTGAGTCGATGAGAATGACAGATTAGAGGAAGCTACAAGCACAGAACTTCCAGAAGGTGGGAAACTATTTTTATGGAAAAAAAACCGGTATCCCCACAGGGAGACCTACCTCCAATATACCACAGTCTGCTGAACTGAGTTCACAATTCAACTGACGATATCCCCCCCGCCGTGGGGATACCGCGGGGTCTTTTGTATAAATAGTTCCCCCACCTTCTGGAATTTATGTGCTTGTAACTTCCTCTAATCTGTCACTCTCTTTGACTCTGCCTTTTCCCTTTGCTTGCTGTCATCTACTATCTTTCTGCCTAACCGGTCCATTCTCCTGCTTTTTTTCAAGAAACACTTTCAAAAAGATTTCTTCCAGCTGGTCGGACATGCTCAAGACTTGCCAACCCCCTAACAGACCAAAGAGGAATATTTGTAGCAGGAAAGAGGAATTTTGGGGAGCTAAGAGGAATTCTGATGCAGCATCTTACCTTTTGCGCGTAAACATAATTTGAAGTAAGCAGTTTTCATCCTTGTGAACTTGTCTTGCTTAAAACTAGTCTTATCTGGAAGTGTCACAACTATTCATAACACAATAGAAGCTTTCGGTTTGTTCCTCTGTCCTTTTTATTTGGGCAGACCAAGACTGTTGGTGCCATAGATGACTTAAATAATAAGACTTGGAAGGAAGATAATGAATCAATTTAAGTTCATCTTTGTTCTCCTTTCCTTCCATTGGGCTTGAAAAAGTCGGTAACGGTGGAAGACGAAGTCTGGGACTGGGAGTTTGCAGTTTCGATAAGACGATGAGAAGTAATGTGGCATTTGATGTCTTGACACCCTCCATAGGAGACTTTTAAGTGTAGTGAGCATATTATACATTAAGCATGATGCACACTTTCTTGATCTCTGAATGCACATATAATTTTCCATGTAATCTTCGCAGAAATATTGGTCTATTCTTTCTTTTCTCCCCAGTCTCACACACATCGATGTGTCAATCGCCATCTTGACGGAAGTGCGCAAACAGAAACTAGAAAGTCGGTTATACGCACAGCAGCTGTGCTGCTCTGTATATAAGACGATGAATTTGTGTGTTCAAAAAACTATTTTTAAAGTTTTGAAAGCGGAATTTTATGGACTGGAGCGGAAGGGTGGAAGAAATGTAGTCTGAGCGGAAGAAATTCCACTCAAAGCGGAAAGGTTGGCAGGTCTGCATGCTGGGCCTAATTATTACCTACTTAGGCGCATAATGGCAGCATGACGCATCTGCGCTCAGAATTGACAGGAAGCTGTCTGAGCGATCGAAGAAGAAGAAGAAGAAAGAACTGACGATATCAACTCAGAAGACAACAGCAGCCACCCCTTCTACACTGACTACAGCCAGTCACTCTGGGTTGACAAAGATCAGCAGTAGCTGATCAAAATATCCCCAAGGCATTTTTTCTTTTTCATTTCTTTTTCTTTGACTCCGAGTAGGAACCAAAAACTAGCATGAACAATCCAGAGCAGGAAAGCATCTTTGCACAACATTTGAACTGGCCTGGCCCAGCATTAGGTTGGGTTGTGGCCGGACTAGATCCCCAGCTTGCTGGGGGCTGAAAAGCATTGCGCCTGTCTGGCAGCTCCACAAATGCTGGGCATATCAGAAGTAGGAACACTGAAACAGTACTCCCTCTCTCCCTCTCTCTCTCCTTTTTTTATTTCATGTAATTGTTATTTATTTAATCATTATTAATTTATTTATTCATTATTTCATTAATCTATTATCTATTTCTGTGTCTCGGCGCTGCGTGGTGACCTTCATTTAAAAATTTTTTTTTTATTATATCGACAGTTGTCTTCAACCCGTTGAAGTTGGCCAATTGACTGGAAGAAGAAGAAGTAGAACTGATCTCCCCCTCCCCCACTCCCATGTGGGGATAATATCGTATTATGCCATGGAACTGGGGAGGTTCTAGACCACTTTACTGGAAGGAAAGGCTCAAGTGTGTGCATGCTTGTGACCATAAGCAAAAGTATGTGTACTCCTTCCAGCCATACCAAGCTAGATGTGTCTTACACACACACGTAGTGGTTTCTCCTGCGAGACTCAGCTTATAACGACCCTTCACGACCTCGGCAGAAATTTTGATCTTGGCAGACAGACGGACATGGCCATACTTGACTTTTCAAAAGCCTTCGATACAGTCCCCCACTCCAAGCTTCTTTATAAACTTAGAAGTTACGGCATCTCTGGGCCCCTGCACAGTTGGTTGGACCATTTCCTAACCAGAAGGCTTATGAAGGTAGTGGTGGACGGCGAAGAGTCGAAAGAAGAGACGGTGGATTCGGGAGTGCCCCAAGGCACAGTACTGGGACCTCTTCTGTTCCTATGCCATATCAACGACCTCCCAGCCTCCGTCAAGTCACAGGTACGTCTGTTTGCCGACGATTGTCTGCTCTACCGACCTATCACTTGCCAACAAGACCATCACATACTGCAGTCAGACCTCAAGGAGTTGGAGAAGTGGGCTCATATGTGGGGCATGAAGTTTAATGCAAAGAAGTGTTACATTCTGAGCATACGCCCCAGGTCATCACACTTCTACTCACTGAACAATGAGATCCTGCAACAAGTCCCCTGCAATCCCTATCTCGGAGTCACCCTCACTGACGACCTCAAATGGTCAGCTCATATTGACAATATCGTCAAGAAAGCAAGCTCAACTCTGGGGTTCCTTCGCAGAAATCTACGCTGCTGTCCAGCTAAATGTAGGCGCACAGCGTACATCTCCCTGGTACGATCGACCCTTGAGTACAGTGCGTCAGTTTGGGACCCGCACCTCCAGAAAGATATTGGCAGGCTGGAAAGCATCCAGAGGCGTGCGGCTCGCTTCATCACCCAGAATTACAAAGACCGCACCCCTGGGTGCATCACAACCATGCTTGAACAGCAGCATTTGCCCCCACTGCAAGCAAGGAGGAACGAACATCGCCTCACTATGTTCTTTAAAGTAGTCAGGGGTGAGATACCGGCCCTTCCATCAGAACAGTTCCTTACAGTTACACCAGTTGCCCGGTCAAAACGGAGAATTGTGCCCCGTCAAGTAAAGGACCACATTACAACCAACGTGGTATCAACTATGGCAAGAAACAACACCAATTGCTTCGTGGTCGAAAGATATAATACCACAGTCTTCCGGAACACATTCTTTCCACGGACAACACCTGAGTAGAACAGCCTGCCAGACGATATCGTCACACTGTCATCGGCCAGCCAGTTCAAGACGGCTGTGTCTGGTTTCAGGCACAGCCAACAACCACCATACTGAACTGTAGGAGGGGGCCCCAGCTACCATGCTAGATGGTGCTGGGGGTCGGCTGGTCCAGCTGTTTTTTTCAGCTGGATGAAAAGTGGAACGTTGTAGCCTGCCGATCATAACACCCCCCCCCCCCCCCCCCCCCCCCCACCACCTTGTTTTTTTTTTTTTTATTATTTTTAGTTAGGGATCAATAGGTTTAGGTGCTCTCCCCAGTTTTTCACCACGTTGGCGTTTATATCCAGAATTGGATCCTGCCGACGAACCTCATCAAGATCAAGACACGTGCGCGCACGGGAGCACACACACACACACAATGAATTTGTGCCTGTACGTATGCTAGTCAGTAGTCACTTGTGTCCAACAATGGCCTACATATAATGAAGGAGACAAGTGTTAGTCTGGAAAGCTGGATGAAATATTAAAATGAAGGTCATTAGCCCAAGGCCAAGCCAAAGACAGTAAAGACCAAGAAAGTGGTGAATTAAATTTCAGAGGAAAACTGAAAGAAAAACTTCAAAAAGAAAACTGATTTTCTTGAACTGATTTACCCATCAATCATGTTTTCAGGTGGGTGATCATCATCGCTGGATGTTGAAAGGATAATCTGTGCGCCTCCGCTTGCAAGAGCGACGTCAAACATTTTGTAGAGCTGTTCAAAGTCAGTCAAAATTCGTTGTTGTCAGGCCAAACAATGTGAAGATGGTTGTGGAATGCTTCGACCGCAAGCTAACAGTACAAAATAAATGTCTTTTTGTCACAATTTAACAAACAGTGGGTAAGTAAGCTAAGCAAAGATTTTCTAATTAAATTAATTTAATTTTCTAATGAATTGATCTTAGAACAGTATTTGTTTTCTTACTCGAAGCAGAGTCCAAGGAGTTACTATGGTTTTACTGAAGTCAATATTGTGAAAATCTTGTTGTTTCGATTTTGTTGGTTTAATTTGGGTATTTAGACTTTGATGTTTGCAAAATTTGATGCTCGTAAGAAAATGTGGATTGTTTCTTTTGTTAAAATTACCAGAACTGCAGCAAAATATTAGATTCAAACTAACGCTGCAGAAAATGACCTAAACATGAAACTTAAGACTTGGATTATATATGTGTAAAGAGGAATATAATCACCAAAGCATGGACTGTGTACACTCAACACTGTACAATATGTGGTGACCGTGAGGCCTGAGGCTGGCTGAGGGCGTGACCAGACGTCCGTGATGATGAAGAATAAACTGAAGATCACATCATCGTGGAATGATTAGGAGTCAGATCTTAATTATGTACATTCAGTTTTTTAATGTGATAATAATCAGTTTTACCATTAATGTTCTAATTTTAAGTTTTCCTGAATGTTTTTGACAGTCACTGCCATATCATGCTAGCTCAGTTTGGGACCCTCACAGTCACACTGACTGGCTGATCACTGATCTTGAAAAAGTGCAGCGCAGGGCGGCAAGATATGTCCTGAATAGACACAGGAATACATCTAGCGTCAACGCAATGCTCCACCATCTGCAGTGGTCTACCCTGGCCGAACGCCGCCGTGCAACCAGACTTGGCATCTTCTACAAAATTATGAATGAACTAGCCTGCATCAGGTGCAGCTCCCTCCAACCTCTACCCCACAGCAGCAGAAGTTGCCAGAAGACACAACCACAACTTACAATTCCAAAGAATCCCCTCAAGAATTGACTACGGAAACAATTCCTTCTTCCCCAAAACCATTGGAGACTGGAACTCCCTGACCCCAGAAATCATCCAGTCCCCCACGCTCAGCTCCTTCATCTCGAGGGTGCTGAAGCTGTCTGCATAAGCGCACACCGACCCCTCCCCTCCCCCCCGCCTCTCCTCCCCTCCCCCACTCCTCCCACTGCTTCTCTCTTTTTGTTTTTTTATTTCTTCTTCCTCGTATGGGGCCAGGTGTTCTCGGACTAGCCGGGGGTGCCTAATAGCCATACATGCTCAGCAGAGCTTAATCTAGAGCGCGGGATTGGTAAAATCCCCCCAAATTTTGTTCCTTCCCGCGATAATCAGCCCGCAGTTTTTAACCGATTGATGCGGGAAGACCTTCGTCGTCTGCTAAACCCGTCGTCTGGACAAACTGAAAGTATCGAGCAGGAGTGAAGGATTTCTCGACATTTCATTGGTTCTTGACAAAATATAAGTGTTAATCAACCAATCGCGTTCTTCTCGTTCTACCGACAGGAAGTTGCGAGAGTTTCGGCCGCCATCTTGAATGTTCTTCAAAATGAAGCGGGCAGGGACCCTGTTTGATTTTGATTTTCGCGGAGGCAAAGTGAGAAAAAAAAAATCCTGTTCCAAGCGAGTGTGAAGACCTCGAAAAAAAGGCTTCTACATCTAAAACGTCGGAAAAGAATGACAACAGTGGCAGTGCAAAGGAACATCGGTTCCAAAATGACTGGTTGAAAAAGTGGCCGTGGCTGACGAAGATTGAGACAAGGATGCAATGTCTGTGTACGAGGGTGGGGGAGGTACTGGTTCTTATGTATGTGATGTGGGGTTGGATAGGGGGGAGTGCCCCCCTTTTTTTTTTTATGAGGGGGGGACTGCCCCCCTTTTTCAGAAATCCTAGATTAAGCTCTGATGCTCTAGGCTCTTTAAAGTCTTTTTTTTTTTTTTTTCTTTTTTTTTTAGTAGAAGTTGGACATCATTTAGAGTCGATGCAAGCAACTTTCCCAACACATTAACAACTGATCTCTTTCCCCACCATTTATTTCCCGTGTATGCATGCATGCATGTGTATCTGAACTGTAAAATGTGTGTATATATGCAGGTACCACGGAAGACAGACAAGCAGCAGTATAAAAAGGCCTTGGCCTAGTTCCAAAACTTTACCGATTGGACGCTAATCTCATCACCTCCCGTTCCAAAACTCACAAGTTGGCAACAGCTGGGAGGCTCCACAGAGAGAGAGAACACACAACACAGGGGGAGGGGTCATACACTATGGCCCAGAGCACTTTTCACAGAGTATGTCAATTGTAAAGGTCTATATATGTTGACATTATTTTACCTGATCATGTCGCAATAATAGTTATTCAGAGAACTATGCCCCGTGTTTTATAATAATATGTGATGCTGCATTTAAAGTCGCTCAGATTTTCAGAATGTTTTTGAGCAAAAGCAAAAAATAGCCCCAAATCCTGAAAATATCAAATTTATATTTAGGGCATGATTATTATGTATATTTCTATGTATTCTACCAGTATCCACAATATGAAAGAAAGGCTTCATTTAACAATGAAATAATAAACGATGTTTACCCCGGTATTTTGATTGAGTCAATAAAGACAAAGAGGCAAAATGTGTCTTCTAAGTTAGAACTATTATTACTTCTATGTCCGATTTCTGCAAATTAATGATCCATCTCGAACGTCAAACTTCAAATGGCTATAAAATCATAACTACACAAGATAACTCCATATATGATTTACTATCACTCAGTACATCACTACATGTTGCATGTTTGTGTGATGTGCATTTGATTTTTGGGGCAGTTTTTAGACAATTACCTAAAATAATGCGATCTGAGGGAGAAACTACGTCATTTTGTATGTGACTCAGTAGGAATTGTTTGGAAATAATTAAGGGGAGTAATTTCATGGTGTGTGGGACTGGGAGTGATCTTGCCTAATTCAATCGGTCAAACAGGGGAAGTCACTCTACCATCAGCTCTCGTGGCCTATCGACTCGTGTATTTGAGCAGACATACAGCACTTAGAACACTGCGTCATTCTAAAAATGTATGTCATTTATATTTTTACGTCACATTTTGCAAGTTTTATCAGTTTGTGGCCACTGGCCACCCCTAATTTCTCTAAAAACATGTTTGCAAGTCGCTGACTCGCATCCTGCGGTTTCAAGCTTCAACGCCATTGTTGCTATGGCATTTGACCGAGTAATGGAGGTAAACAACTCTAATTTTCATGAAGTGCTCTCCTCTATTTTTTTCCAAAAATCGTCTATTGAGTTAATGTTGTTTTATTACTGGTTCCAGTGTAGCAACTGTCCGTTGTATCGTTAGTACTGCTACTCTGTTTCAGTCGGCTTTCCACGTGGAATATGGAGACACTCTGCTCTTCCCCTCATGGGTCATCTGCTCTAGGAAAGGTGAGAGAAAATGTGTGTGTGTGTGCGTGCATGTGTGTGTGTGTATCTCTATCATCTGTGTGCCTGTGTTTGCAGAGGCCTTCCTGTGGTCCCTAGCACTGGTAATAATGGTCATTCTGTACCAAGGTCTGTGTGTGCATATTGTGTTTGTGTATCTCTATCATCTGTGTGCCTGTGTTTGCAGAGGCCTTCCTGTGGTCCCTAGCACTGGTAGCAATGGGCATTCTGTACCAAGGCCTGTGTGTGCATATTGTGTTTGTGTATCTCTATCATCTGTGTGCCTGTGTTTGCAGAGGCCTTCCTGTGGTCCCTAGCACTGGTAGCAATGGGCATTCTGTACCAAGGCCTGTGTGTGCATATTGTGTTTGTGTATCTCTATCATCTGTGTGCCTGTGTTTGCAGAGGCCTTCCTGTGGTCCCTAGCACTGGTAGCAATGGGCATTCTGTACCAAGGCCTGTGTGTGCATATTGTGTTTGTGTATCTCTATCATCTGTGTGCCTGTGTTTGCAGAGGCCTTCCTGTGGTCCCTAGCACTGGTAGCAATGGGCATTCTGTACCAAGGCCTGTGTGTGCATATTGTGTTTGTGTATCTCTATCATCTGTGTGCCTGTGTTTGCAGAGGCCTTCCTGTGGTCCCTAGCACTGGTAGCAATGGGCATTCTGTACCAAGGCCTGTGTGTGCATATTGTGTTTGTGTATCTCTATCATCTGTGTGCCTGTGTTTGCAGAGGCCTTCCTGTGGTCCCTAGCACTGGTAGCAATGGGCATTCTGTACCAAGGCCTGTGTGTGCATATTGTGTTTGTGTATCTCTATCATCTGTGTGCCTGTGTTTGCAGAGGCCTTCCTGTGGTCCCTAGCACTGGTAGCAATGGGCATTCTGTACCAAGGCCTGTGTGTGCATATTGTGTTTGTGTATCTCTATCATCTGTGTGCCTGTGTTTGCAGAGGCCTTCCTGTGGTCCCTAGCACTGGTAGCAATGGGCATTCTGTACCAAGGCCTGTGTGTGCATATTGTGTTTGTGTATCTCTATCATCTGTGTGCCTGTGTTTGCAGAGGCCTTCCTGTGGTCCCTAGCACTGGTAGCAATGGGCATTCTGTACCAAGGCCTCAAGTACATCCGGATCAAGGAAGGTCGCCGCTGTCCTAATGTCAACTGCAGGTCTGTCTGTCTGTATGTCTATGCATCTGTCTTGTAAAAAATGTATTTACAATTATTTCATAATTCGTATGTTGTATGTAGAATGTCTACGTCTTGTAAACTTTAAATACTTGTAAATGAGGTAGAAGGGTATCTTTGTTCTTGCAAAAAAAAATTCTATTATAATTAGTCATGTAATTGGTATGTTGATGGCAGTATGATTTTATTTCAAGTTGCAGTCCAAACTTGATTGAGAATGTGAATGTGGTCTATGTTTCTTCTTAGAATTTTTAGTTAGTAACTGTTTTACTCTTGTATAATAAAATAAATATTTGTGCGTGAGTGTGTAAGTGTGTGTATGTGTGCGTGCATGCGTGAGTGTGTGTGTTTGTGCATGTATGTGTGTGTGTGTGCCTGCATGCATGCAGGCGCATGCGCGCGTGTTTGTGTGTATGTATGTATGTGTGTGTGTGAGGAAGTAAGAGAACGTTGCGTGCAATCATCATGTTTATTTTACTTTCTAATGATTCATTATTTGTTTGCCTTTGATGTTCTTGTCATCAATGTAAAGCGCACTGAGCTCATGTGAGAAAGAGCGCTATATAAATTCCCATTATTATTAGCAGTTGCCTGTCTGTTGTTTTCTATATCGGTCTGTGAAGATCTCCTCAGTCTCTGAAATTGTTGGGTGGGAGAGAGAGGGGGGGGGGGGGGGGTGTTGTTTAGTCCGACTTCGGCTGGAGCAAATCTTTTTGAAAGTGTTTCTTGAAAAAAGGCAGGAGAATGGACCGGTAAGGCAGAAAGATAGTAGATGACAGTAATTAATTATTTCATTTTTAAATGACACCGCAGGGCTCCCAGGGACGTCATTTGGGGGTCTATGAAGCACTAAAATTCTACAGGACCCTCTAAAAGAGTGTGCAGGGGTCCCAGGGATGCGCTAGAAAAATTCTTTTTAGCATTCGTAATGCCACTGGGACCCTCTATCCCGCCTCTAGGACCCTCTATGCTGTAAGTGAAGGAGTCCCTGGGACCCCTTGTTCTGCGGGCCGATTGGGAGCCCTGACACCTTTCTTTTCCTTTTCTCTTCATTTCTTTTTTTAATTTTAATATCCCAACAGGCGCTACATCCTCAACAAGGGGCACATCATCCAGACGCTCCTCTACGTGGTGCAGTTCGTGTGGGGTTACGTCCTCATGCTGGCCGTCATGACCTATAACCTCTGGCTGCTGGTGGGCGGAGTGGCGGGCCTTGGCCTGGGCTACTTCTTCTTCGGCTGGCTGGAGGAGGAGTGTTTCGTCGCCCCCCTCCGGCTTCGGCCCAGAAGCAACTGCGGCTTGGCCGTCGACCTGGATTGCGGCTTCCAGGGCCGCAAGCAAGAGTTGCAGCCCTTGAGCATGGCGGACGGAGGAGGGGTGGCGGGGGACGGTACCATCGCCTGTCAGTGCGACGAGAGCAGGATTTAGGGGAGTGAGTGGAGGGGTGTGTGTTGTGGCGTGAAGCGAGAAAGAAACGAAAAGAAAGATGAGAGAAGGAAAAAAGGTAACCAAAAAAAAAGCTGTGTGCTCTTACATGCACGAACGACTTTCTCAGAGAAACCCATCCGCATTCAGCAAATAAAGTCAAAGAAAGTACCATGTTTTGGGGTTTTAACTATAAATTATAATTCTCTACTTTTTTCCCCAGAGGGAGATCCCTGCGCCTAATAATATGACTATCATTTTGTTTTTTATTTACCATATTTCACGGACTATAAGGCGATACTTTTTTCCCCAGACTGAGACCCCTGCGCCTTATAATATGACTGATAATATAGTAAGAACATATAACAGAATCTGAATTGTTTGTAATATTTGGGGGGGTGCCTTATACTATAGTCAGGTGCGCCTTATAGTCCGAAAAATATGGTATACGGCGATACTTTTTTCTCAGACTGGCACCCCTGCGCCTTATAATATGACTACTAATATAGTAAGAAAAGAGAGGAACAAAATCTGCATTTTGTGTAAACTTTGGGTTGTGCGCCTTATAATACGGTGCCCCTTATGGTCTGAGAAATATGTTCAGAAATAGGTGGATGGTATATGCAACCCTTGTATGTTCACACTCGGGGTTTTTTACTTCCAGATTTGTGTGTGCGGATTGCGGGTGGGTTTCTGTATGAAAGTTGCACATAATGTATGTGCACACAGCCAAAGAAAGAAGAAATAAAATGACAAAACTGTATGTATGTGGTGGGGGTGGGGGTGGGTTGAAGCTGGGAGGTGTGGTGGTGGTGGTGGTGGTGGGGGGGGGTTAAAGCTGGGAGGGGTGGTGGTGGTGGTGGGGGTGGGTTAAAGGTGGGAGGGGTGGTGGTGGTGGGGGTGGGTTAAGGCTGGGAGGGGTGGTGGTGGTGGGGTTATGTATTATCACGGTGATGGTTTTCCCGTTTGATGTTTGTGATAAACTTGACTGGCTTTCTTTTTGAGTCAGGATTATTCTGGTGTTGGAATTTTCATCTCTTTTTTCTTTCTTTTTTTAACTGAAGAAGTTTGTTATACACAGTGGAACCTCCCTTATAAGGCCTTCAAAAATCATCCAAAATAAGGTTTTAACCCTTTCACCGCCAATGTCGCATTTTTGCACCACAATGATTTAACACCCATGTCATTAAAAGCCTTGAAATCAGGATCTGCTATTCATTGATCTTGGGTTCTTAAGTTTTATGCCTTATTTTAAACATGTCACAGAGGACTCCCCAATATTTCAGACAAAATCTTTTCTGTACCCATGTCAGTTTAATACTAAAATGTTGGCTTAAAAACTGCTGGCGGCGAAAGGCTTAAGTGGGAGGGAGTTATGTATAAGGGAGGTAATTTGAATACTTACAACGAAGGGCAATGTCTCGGAGAAGTTGGTCTTCAGTGGGAGGGAGTTATGTATAAGGGAGGTAATTTGAATACTTACAAAGAAGGGCAATGTCTCGGAGAAGTTGGTCTTCAGTGGGAGGGAGTTATGTATAAGGGAGGTAATTTGAATACTTACAAAGAAGGGCAATGTCTCGGAGAAGTTGGTCTTCAGTGGGAGGGAGTTATGTATAAGGGAGGTAATTTGAATACTTACAAAGAAGGGCAATGTCTCGGAGAAGTTGGTCTTCAGTGGGAGGGAGTTATGTATAAGGGAGGTAATTTGAATACTTACAAAGAAGGGCAATGTCTCGGAGAAGTAGGTCTTATGTGGGAGGGAGTTATGTATAAGGGAGGTAATTTGAATACTTACAAAGAAGGGCAATGTCTCGGAGAAGTTGGTCTTCAGTGGGAGGGAGTTATGTATAAGGGAGGTAATTTGAATACTTACAAAGAAGGGCAATGTCTCGGAGAAGTAGGTCTTAAGTGGGAGGGAGTCTTATAAGGGAGGTAATTTGAATACTTACAAAGAAGGGCAATGTCTCGGAGAAGTTGGTCTTCAGTGGGAGGGAGTTATGTATAAGGGAGGTAATTTGAATACTTACAAAGAAGGGCAATGTCTCGGAGAAGTTGGTCTTCAGTGGGAGGGAGTTATGTATAAGGGAGGTAATTTGAATACTTACAAAGAAGGGCAATGTCTCGGAGAAGTTGGTCTTCAGTGGGAGGGAGTTATGTATAAGGGAGGTAATTTGAATACTTACAAAGAAGGGCAATGTCTCGGAGAAGTAGGTCTTCAGTGGGAGGGAGTTATGTATGTGGGAGGTAATTTGAATACTTACAAAGAAGGGCAATGTCTCGGAGAAGTAGGTCTTCAGTGGGAGGGAGTTATGTATGTGGGAGGTCATTTGAATACTTACAAAGAAGGGCAATGTCTCGGAGAAGTAGGTCTTCAGTGGGAGGGAGTTATGTATAAGGGAGGTAATTTGAATACTTACAAAGAAGGGCAATGTCTCGGAGAAGTAGGTCTTCAAAGGGAGGGAGTCTTATAATGGGGGGTCTTATAAGGGAGGTTCCACTGTGTTGTTGTTGCAACAAAAAAGAGATTATTATTATGGCAGAAAGGGGTTGTTGAAAAGAAAGAACAAAGCAAAAAGGAAGAAGATACAAGTTCACAGTAGGTGGTGGGGGGATGTTTGAGAATGGTGATGGAATTTATCTGTTATTTAATTTGTGTTGAAGAAATGAACATGACTGTTTTTGAGTCGGAACAACCCTGGTGGTGGCAAGTTTATCTCTTTTCTTTTCGCCTATTAAGATTGATGTTGTTGTTATTGTTGATATTGTTTTAAAAAAAAGAAGAGAGAGCTAAAGAAAAGTTGTTATATTTTGGGCTGATGCTGTTTAGGGAATTATTTTGATGTTGTATTTTGTTGTTATCGTGTCAAAAAGAGAGCTATGAGCCTATCGTGTTAATATAGTTGATAATTGTTCTAAATGTTAAAAGAAAAGAAAATCTTCGTCATTGATGCTATGAAGTAGGGGCTTAAAGAACCTTCCATGGGTTGTTGTTGGGGTTTTTAAAGTATGAGAGCAAATAAAACCTTTATTAAAACAAATCCAACGTAAATATAAGACAAACACAACTAGAATGTGGAATTATGCATTGTAACAGATGCATTTTGTCGTAACGGATCATCACAAAAATATTATGAAAGTGAGAGTTTGTTAAAACTGGAAAATGTTGTTAATTTTTGTCATATGTACAGAAAACGTTTGAAAATGTGTGGTAATGATTAATAGGATGAGAGCTTGTTAAATCATTGAGAATTATGAAAAAGAGTAATTTACCAAAGAATTTGTGAATTTAATTCTCAAATATTTATCGTCCTTAAACAGAAGAAAAACATTGTTCGGCATGCACACAAAATAAAAACTGACAAGAAATTTAGTATAAACTAAGACATGAGACGCGGAGCAGAACTAATTTATATGAAAGCACATTTAAGTCACTTAGAGAAATAACAGTTATCAAGAACACATGCTCCCATACACACACACACACACATACACCTAAACAAGTGCACCTAGCTCTGGCTAAATCTACCAAGCTTGGAATATAGAAGGATGCGCATGCGAGGAGACATTAGAGGTTTATAACATTTTGCATGGTTTGTATGATTCCTCAACTACTGCACCTCTCTTCCACTTATCTAGTCATAATACTACTCAGGGTCACAATTTTAAACTAACCAAAACACTAACCAACTAGACAGTTTCATTCATTCTTTACTAATAGAATAACAAATTTATGGAACAATTTATCATTTGATACCGTCAAGACAGCACGTTTCTTCTTCTTCTTCTTCTTCTTCTTCTTCGATCGCTCAGACAGTTTCTTGTCAATTATGAGCGCATCACAATAGCCCACATTGTTAATCACGTTCTTTCCCGTTTCTCCATCAGGGTCGTTGCTGGAACTAAGACAGTTTCTTGTCAATATGAGCGCATCACAATAGCCCACATTGTTAATCACGTTCTTTCCCGTTTCTCCATCACGGGTCGTTGCTGGAACTTCTTCTTCTTCGATCGCTCAGACAGTTTCTTGTCAATTATGAGCGCATCACAATAGCCCACATTGTTAATCACGTTCTTTCCCGTTTCTCCATCACGGGTCGTTGCTGGAACTTCTTCTTCTTCGATCGCTCAGAGTTTCTTGTCAATTATGAGCATCACAATAGACATAGATCACGGTCGTTAACTAAGACAGTTTCTGTCAATTATGAGCGCATTAGCCCACATTGTTATCACGTTCTTTCCCGTTTCTCCATTCGTTGCTGGAACAACAGTTTCTTGTCAATTATGAGCGCATGCCCACATTGTTAATCTTCTTTCCCGTTTCTCCATCACGGGTCGTTGCTGGAACTTCTTCTTCTTCGATCGCTCAGACAGTTTCTTGTCAATTATGAGCGCATCACAATAGCCCACATTGTTAATCACATTCTTTCCCGTTTCTCCATCACGGGTCGTTGCTGGAACTTCTTCTTCTTCGATCGCTCAGACAGTTTCTTGTCAATTATGAGCGCATCACAATAGCCCACATTGTTAATCACGTTCTTTCCCGTTTCTCCAACGGGTCGTTGCTGGAAAACACTAATTATGAGCGCATCACTAGCCCACATTGTTTCACGTTCTTTCCCGTTTCTCCATCACGGGTCTTGCTGGAACTTCTTCTTCTTCGACGCTCAACAGTTTCTTGTCAGAGCGCATAGCCCACATTGTTAATTTATCACGGAACTTCTTCTTCTTCGATCGCTCAGATTTCTAATTATGAGCGCATTTGTTATCACGTTCTTTCCCGTTTCTCCATCACGGGTCGTTGCTGGAACTTCTTCTTCTTCGATCGCTCAGACAGTTTCTTGTCAATTATGAGCGCATCACAATAGCCCACATTGTTAATCACGTTCTTTCCCGTTTCTCCATCACGGGTCGTTGCTGGAACTTCTTCTTCTTCGATCGCTCAGACAGTTTCTTGTCAATTATGAGCGCATCACAATAGCCCACATTGTTAATCACGTTCTTTCCCGTTTCTCCATCACGGGTCGTTGCTGGAACTTCTTCTTCTTCGATCGCTCAGACAGTTTCTTGTCAATTATGAGCGCATCACAATAGCCCACATTGTTAATCACGTTCTTTCCCGTTTCTCCATCACGGGTCGTTGCTGGAACTTCTTCTTCTTCGATCGCTCAGACAGTTAGTCAATTATGAGCGCATCACAATAGCCCACATTGTTAATCACGTTCTTTCCCGTTTCTCCATCACGGGTCGTTGCTGGAACTTCTTCTTCTTCGATCGCTCAGACAGTTTCTTGTCAATTATGAGCGCATCACAATAGCCCACATTGTTTATCACGTTCTTTCCCGTTTCTCCATCACGGGTCGTTGCTGGAACTTCTTCTTCTTCGATCGCTCAGACAGTTTCTTGTCAATTATGAGCGCATCACAATAGCCCACATTGTTAATCACGTTCTTTCCCGTTTCTCCATCACGGGTCGTTGCTGGAACTTCTTCTTCTTCGATCGCTCAGACAGTTTCAGAGCGCATCACAATAGACATTGTTAATCACGTTCTTTCCCGTTTCTCCATCACGGGTCGTTGCTGGAACTTCTTCTTCTTCGATCGCTCAGACAGTTTCTTGTCAATTATGAGCGCATCACAATAGCCCACATTGTTAATCACGTTCTTTCCCGTTTCTCCATCACGGGTCGTTGCTGGAACTTCTTCTTCTTCGATCGCTCAGACAGTTTCTTGTCAATTATGAGCGCATCACAATAGCCCACATTGTTAATCACGTTCTTTCCCGTTTCTCCATCACGGGTCGTTGCTGGAACTTCTTCTTCTTCGATCGCTCAGACAGTTTCCTGTCAATTATGAGCGCATCACAATAGCTCACATTGTTAATCACGTTCTTTCCAGTTTCTCCATCACGGGTCGTTGCTGGAACTTCTTCTTCTTCGATCGCTCAGACAGTTTCTTGTCAATTATGAGCGCATCACAATAGCCCACATTGTTAATCACGTTCTTTCCCGTTTCTCCATCACGGGTCGTTGCTGGAACTTCTTCTTCTTCGATCGCTCAGACAGTTTCTTGTCAATTATGAGCGCATCACAATAGCCCACATTGTTAATCACGTTCTTTCCCGTTTCTCCATCACGGGTCGTTGCTGGAACTTCTTCTTCTTCGATCGCTCAGACAGTTTCTTGTCAATTATGAGCGCATCACAATAGCCCACATTGTTAATCACGTTCTTTCCCGTTTCTCCATCACGGGTCGTTGCTGGAACTTCTTCTTCTTCGATCGCTCAGACAGTTTCTTGTCAATTATGAGCGCATCACAATAGCCCACATTGTTAATCACGTTCTTTCCCGTTTCTCCATCACGGGTCGTTGCTGGAACTTCTTCTTCTTCGATCGCTCAGACAGTTTCTTGTCAATTATGAGCGCATCACAATAGCCCACATTGTTAATCACGTTCTTTCCCGTTTCTCCATCACGGGTCGTTGCTGGAACTTCTTCTTCTTTGATCACTCAGTTTCCTGTCAATTATGAGCGCAGATGCGTCATGCTGCCGTTATGCGCCTAACTTAGAAATAGTTAGGCCCAGCAAGTCCGACTTCGGCTGGAGGAAATGTTTTTGAAAGTGTTTCGTGAAAAAAGGCAGTAGAATGGACTGGTAAAGCAGAAAGATAACAGATGACAGAAGCAAAGGGGAAAAGGCAGAGTCAAAGAGAGTGACAGATTAGAAGAAGTTACAAGCACAGAACTTCCAGAAGGTGGGGGAACTATTTATACAAAAGACCCCCCGGTATCCCCCACGAGGAGCACGTTTCTGACTAGCGAGATCCAATCCTTGGGATCGGTTGTTACGCCTTTAAGAGGTTTTGGGGGGAGGGCACTTGTCATATTCTGAATTGATCTGCTAAGTTTTGACTGTGTTAAAAGTAAAATTGGCGACTTTTTTTATAATTTTGTACAAATCTGTGTGTGTTTAATGCAAAGATCTTTAGGGGTTGTTATGCCTGTAGGAGCTTTTTGGAGGGAGGGCACTTTTCATATTCTGAATTGATCTGCTAAGTTTTGACTGTGTTAAAAGTAAAATTGGAGACGTTTTTAAAATATTTTTTTACAAATCTCTGTGCGTTTAATACATGCAAAGATCTTTAGGGGTTGTTGTGTAGCCAAATAACTGTTTGCTGTAAAGCAAAGGAATCTCATGTATACTCTGCCGTACTTTATGTGCCATTTGTCACTTTGGTGTTAGAAATTCACTTTTTTTATGTTCTCGTCTTGGCTTTACTTTTTACTCTTTGTGTTTTGGGAAGGTGTGCTTGCCATTTTGTTTTATTCAGTGGATACAAGAGCTTTTTTCCCCTTTTGTTTATAGTTTTCATGTGTTCACAGAATTTTTCATTGAAGATATTTCAGTTTTATTTTGATTAATGTTTGTTCTTTAGTCTTGCAAACAAAATCATGACCTATGTTTTTATTGTTTTGATAACCATATCTCTTGCCAGGGCCATTGTGCCATATTATTGATAGCTCTGTTTACCCAACGACTGTTTACCCAATGAGTAGGAAGACTTGTTTGGAATCTCTTTAACATTTTACATATGTCTGTATGCAATTGCTTTTTTACTATTAGCAAAGCATAAAAACAGTTAAATGTAATAAAAAACACTTTTTCCTGGCTAATTCACAACAGTAAGTTGTGCATTTAATTCTGTTTTTCTAACAATAAAATGTGACCTAGCACCACGAAAGGGACATTGAGTGTCAAAATGACCATTCTGAGATAATGGTACAGCTAGAAACTTCACACAGTTCTCTTTCAAATGATATAAGAACCATTCTTGTAACGTTTTTTCGTTTTTGAGTTATAAGCATACAAATTTGGTAGCGTGACTATTGGCCATTTTGACAAATCACAGTCTAAAGTTTAGCCTAGCTGAAGAAAATGCACCAACCTACTCATTTAGAAGCACCTTTTTGGAGTATTTAAAGACCATAAGAAGGATTGTCCTTTATAAATATGAAAGATGAGATGTTAGAGAGCTCGAAAATACCCATAACTCAAAAGTGATTTTAGAATAATAAGACTTTTGACTTTGCAGGCCTGTTGTGAGAAACTAGCCCAGCGACTTAATGTCCCTTTCGTGGGGCTGGGTCACAAATACCCTGCATGTATGATTTTGAAGTACAAAACCATGACCAAATAAATTATAGACGTTAGCCTTGTTTAACTGCTTCCAGAAGCAGTTGTTTGGCTTGTATGGTGATTAGTTTCTAAGTGTTATGCTTGTTTTTCCCGTCAAACTGGAAAGAAAGGATGAGGCCAAGGACTCGAACCCCAAACACTCGCACATTGAAGTGGCAGGCGAATGTCTTAACCACTCAGCCACCTTCCTTCCCTGACATGACACACTGAGTACATTGTGTTTGCTGTTGTTGTTGTGTGTGTCATGTGTTGGTGGTGTTTTTACATTCATTTATATTAATCATTTTTTTAAATGTGAAAGGAAAAAAAAGCAGAGTAAAACCTTCACTTAATACAAGTAAAGCAAAAGACAGCGCATCATTGTATGTAGCTTTGAACTGGGAAAGCTGAGAATATCCCCCGTCGGGCTTCCACCTATCATGGGGGGGGGCTTACGGAGAGGAGCCCAGCAGCCTCCTAAAGTCCAACCGCATGTCCTCGTCGTAGGAGGTGGGCAACGGCTAAGGCTGGCTTATGTGGTTAGGGCCCTTTTTTTTTTAATTGTACACTGGCTTCCAGATGTGATATCGTACACACTTGAGTAGGCACCTGTTGTCCATTCTGCAGTGCATATTTGCCTATATGGCCTTTTTTATGTATCTTAGCTTACTAGTATGTGTTTGTTATCCTTTTTTACTGTTTTTTTAACCTGGACTTGACAAATAGAGCGGAATGGCTTACGTTTCCAGCACTGTCTGGAATGATGTGCTATAGGGTACTATGAGGGAAGTGTCATGTTATGAATTGCACTTTTGTTTTGTTTTCAGGTTTTTGTAGATTGTTAATATTCATGGATTTGTGTTTTGTTATACATGGTCGAACTTTAGGCGGTGACAGTCCTGAAATAAGTTGACGGGACTATAATAGACTAACTAACTAAGCTGAGAATTCATCGTCACAGTAGCCAGACTTGGCTGAAGTCAATTTTGTTTCATGAGCCGTGTCAACAGTCAGAGCTGGTTGTTCCTGCATTTTTATTAAGAAAAAATTGTTTTTTGTTGATGTTCTTGTTTAACTTGGTTTTTCAAGTCTTTTCTTTTGTCCATTATTCATGGGGGGTTTTTCATTTGCTTTTTTTTTTTTTTAACCTGTTTAATTCTGAGTGATTTTTATTATTTACAAACCAAAGTGCTTGCATTTTACATTATTTATCTTATTTCGACTACTACAACATTATTTTGTCCTGTACCCAAACTTATACTTTAAAGCTGTTTTGTAATTATTTCGTTTCATGCTTGAGATACTCTTTCACTTACAAAGTATAATCATAAACAGATTAATTGTCTGACAGCTATCTCACGAAGACACGTGTTTCCGTTATCTTACATGCAAATAAACCCATACCAAAAATTAAAATAATGAAGTATGATATGTCAGTGGTTAGACACATGTTTACGTTATCTTACATACAAATAAACCCATACCAAAAATTAAAATAATGAAGTATGATACGTCAGTGGTTAGACACATGTTTACGTTATCTTACATGCAAATAAACCCATACCAAAAATTAAAATAATGAAATATAATACGTCAGTGGTTAGACACATGTTTACGTTATCTTACATGCAAATAAACCCATACCAAAAATTCAAATAATGAAATATAATATGTCAGTGGTTAGACACATGTTTACGTTATCTTACATACAAATAAACACATACCAAAAATTCAAATAATGAAGTATGATATGTCAGTGGTTAGACACATGTTTCCGTTATTACATGCATATAAACCCATTCCAAAAATTAAAATAATGAAATATATATTGATGTCCCATATGACGTATGTACCTTGCCGGGTCGAGAGCACGTAAAACACTATCTTTCCAAATAATGAAATATATGTCAGTGGTTATGTTGTTGTTGTCTTTGTCTTACCCTGGCTTAAAGACTCCAGGGATCATCCCAACAGCCGAAACACTTGAACACTATAGCACAATATGCACCAGCTAGGGATGAGAACATTACGTGTGTGACCGCTTTTGATTACCCCGCCACGTGAGCAGCCACACTCCGACTTTGATAATCAGTGGTTATGAATGTTGGTAAACTAGAACCATCCACGGTGGCAATGTTATGTTAAACTATCAATATTTATTTGTCCTTTATGTTAACACTTATGTTTGGAATTTTGTTTTGTTTTTCATTTTTTGACAAATGGATTAATTTAGGGTTTTTTGGGAGTATTGATGCACGCATTTTCAACGAATGTTCATTATGAAAGCAAACAATGGCATTTATGGCGTTAATTGCTGTTATATTGTGACAAAGTTGCAAGAGTTTAACTCACCTAGTGTACTTGTAATGTGTCAAATAATTCTAAAGAACTGATCTCCATCGTCAACCCAAGTTCTCAGGCAGTTTTGTTTTGTTTTTCTTAGGGAAACATTCCCAAGCTATGGACTATGTTATGCTATTTGTTTGACGTTTCTTTTTTATTTGATCTTGTGCTATTATTCCTGTCTTTTTCTTATATTTATTTTTATTTTCATTTTCCTTAATCTCTCTTTTTCTTTTTTATACTAAAAGAATAAAGACTCAACCTGATTTTGGTCCTAAAAGCGTTGTTTTTCTCCCTTTTACTGTTTCTGTTTTGTTTTTTGTTGTTTTTTCTACATCATCAATCAAAAAACAAAACAAAAAACCATGGTAAGCAGATCTAGAAACTGTTATTTTCTAACTGTGAACTCATACAGTCGTGTTTATGGTTGCGGTGTTTGTTTGTTTTCGTTTTGTCTTTTCTTTGTCTGTTTTAATTTATTTAACCCTTTCACTGCCAGCCATATTTCAGCCAAAAATGTCCATTAAATTTACCTGGGTAGAGAACAAAATCCATCTGAAGTATTGGGGATTCTTCTGTGACATATATAACATAAGGTCTATCCTTACTTCCCCAAACTAAGACTTTGGATAACAGATCCCAATTTGATGCCTTTTAGTGACAGGTGTTAAATTACTGTGGTGCTAAAATGCGACTTTGGTGGTGAAAGGGTTAAATAGTATATGCTATTGTAGTTACATATAAATGGACTGACAGGGTTTGTTTGTTAAAATCATCTTCATGCATTTTCATTTTCTTATATTTTTTTCTACCGTCACATATCCATCCTGCTTATCTTTATTTTGCATGACTTGATATTCCACAGGGACCTTAGTTGTTGTTTTTTGTCCGTACGTTTTATAGGTTGATTTATATATTTTTTTAATTAAGAATTGACTATTGACCTAGTAATTGTTTTATTCTTTTTTTCATAATTTTGTTTTGTTTTGTTTATTAACTGATTTTTTTCAGTACAAAAAGGAATCTAGTCATAGATATTTGGTTTACATGAAGAATATCAGTAAAGTTGTATCGTTAGTTAACCCAATGCATGACTGGTTGTCTTTTGTTAAAAGAATCAGCAGAACGGTATCTAGGTTCATCTAGCAATTATGTGAAGATTATGCAGATATTGGCCACTGCAACTAGGGTTATTAACGCCCTTGACAGCGAGAGTTAAGCCCTTGTTGGTCAGTATCCAAGAGGGCATTCACTCTTGTAAAAGGCAGCCATTCAGTGGACTCAAATAGGGTTATTGGCGAGAGTTACGCTCTTGTTTGGTCAGTACTCAAGCATCTACCAAGGGTATTCACTCTTGCAAAAGGTGGTCGCTGCAGTGGCCAATAGATAGATGACTATGAAATTAAATAGTTTGTACACATTCTAACACTTTCAGATCACTACGAAATCCCAAAAGCAGACACCGCTATCTTTGTTACACGAAACGAAATTTTATTTAACCAGGGTTATGATATAATAAGCATGTAAGATACAATGCTTTTACAAAGATGTGAGGCCAGGTTTATGTGAATTCCTTTACTATATGGACTTTCACATTGTTTTGCTTAGATCCACTTGCCCAAAACAAACCCTTCCAAAAAACTCAATATCCATGCTGAACAAAAAATTGCTTTTGGAATTATCTAAAGTGAAAAAATGTATCGGAAATAAAAATGGCCTCATATCAACATGCTTGTTCTTTTTGTTTCTTTCTCTTTATAATATCCTACTTTTTTTTCATATCAATCATGCTATGTCAGTTATTGATGTAGTGTTGTTGAGGGCCATTCACACGAAGACCAAGAGACGGACGGCTTTGCTCTTTATTCTCAATCACATCACATCAATCTGGCTTTCTCTGTTGGTAGTCGGGGCCTGACTGAGCTTTCTCACGCACGCTCTCCACAATTACACTTCCGATCGCTCAGAGGTTCATTCCCATCATTCCGAATTCATTCACTCGCACGTGCACGACATTCTAAACATTCTCACTTCGCCCTCTCACATTGAGATATTTTATCCATGTAGTTGTACTCGTAAATTGGATCTTTGTTGAAATAATAACAATTATTATTTCGGCAACATAGGCATTTGTACCCGTAAGGACCCCCGTGGGGATACCGCGGTGTCTTTTGTGCAAATAGTTCCTCCACCTTCTAGAAGTTCTGTGCTTGTTTGTTCCACTAATCTGTCACTCTCTTTGACTCTGCCTTTTCCCTTTGCTTACTGTCTTCTACTATCTTTCTGACTTACTGGTCCAATCTCCTGGTTGATGATTTATATACTTCATGGTTCTTTCTGTCTGTGTTTTGTTTATGTGTCTGTCCATTTGTCTGTCTATCTTTTTCCTCTCTCCGTCTGTCTGTCTGGGTTCTTTCTCTATGAATTTGTTTGATTGAATTAAGATTTACTTGTAATTGATTTTCCACCTAGTGATGAATTGATTCTGAAACATTTTTATCATATCTTTATATGTTTTTTGGGGGTATTTTGTTTCCTTATTGATGTTGTCTTTTTCATTGTACTTTTGAGGGCCGGATGAAAAAAGCCTGTTGTGCTTATTCCGGTTTTTCCATCCTTAAAAAATGGTTGTTTGTTTGTTCCTGCCATTTTTCAAATTATTCTTACAAAGATTTTCTCCAGTCGTAGATGGACGTGCTGGGCCTATTTCTTAATTAGGCGCATAGCGGCAGCATGATGCATCTGTCGCTCATTTGACAGGAAACTAAGCGATCGATGAAGAAGAAGAAGTGCCTGTAAGGGAAATAATTCAATGACAATAAACAGCTGGACAGGTTGCCTACTCTGTATGTGAATAAACGTGTGGATTTTGACATTGTCTCCCTTATGTGCGCGTGTGCGTGTTCTTTGGAGGTTGGTTTTGTTTTCTTTTCTTTTAAATAATACATGGGTGCAACTTTTCCTGGTATACAAGGATTTCCTGTTTTTGAATTTTACCAGAAAAGGAATTTCCTGTTTTTAAAACTTGTCAAACAAGATCTTTGTGTGTCTACTGTATTTTTGAAACACTTTAAGGAAAGCATTTATATAAATTATGGAAAAAGCTAACTAAAATACCTTCATAAATCAATTTTTTCTTCAGCTGCAGGGGGACATTACCCCTAGACCCCGGCCTTTCAGGGTTTTTTCATTTTGTGTAGTTGCACCCATGATGATACTAAATGTAGAGATGATGTTCAAACCCAAAGCTAAGTCTGTTGTTTGGGGGATTTCTTTATGGGGGTTGTGTTTATTGAGTATACCTTGTCATTAAGTTTATTTTAAAATATCGTTATTGAGTGATCACAGTCATGTTTACTGGTGCCTTTCTCTGGGGGGAGGGGTGGTGGTGGGGGTGCTGAGCATGGTATTTACTTCCTTAAAAAATGAATGTGCCAGAGTTATTTCGACAGAATGAAACTGATGGGTCTGGGTTTTTTGCTTTGTCAGCTTTACCTGTAGTGCAATTCCAGATGTCAAAATGACAATCATTGGCTGCCATTACGTTTGTGCGTTGCTAGATGTGCTGTGGATTTTTCTGTAGAATTACCACACCAGGCCTGTTTACTCTACTCTTTTCGAGTAGTATTCTACTCAATTTGAACCTCTACTACTATTCAAAATTAAAAATAATGCTCTAATTACTCATTTTCAGTGAACATTGTTTGATGGTTTAATGAATAAAACTACACATTTTGAGCCCAAACTACTCATTTCAGCTGTCCAGACTACTCAAGACTTGTGTAGGGGGTAAACAGGTCTTCTACACTCGTTACAAAAAGTTACGGGTTGCATTTCATCTTTTTGCAACTGTATGCTTTCTGCAATCCTTGCTTACCTTTCCATAAACAACTTGACATAAACTGTTCCCAGTGCTTTGTTATTGATTCTGCTCCTTGACATTTAACAGCTTTGTGCTTTCAATTTTTTTAAAGTCCAACTGTTGTGGAAGTTCATGAAAACATTTGTCCATTTATTCTAAGTAAGAATTTTTCCAGTGAAGGTGAATTGGAACGAATTCATTGTTGGCATGTGTTTCAGAAATAGCTTTATGAAATAAAGAGAAAGATTCTTTTGACACATTGTGTTGTATTTTTGAAAGCTGAGCATGCATGTCATTGTCTGTTAGTGCATGTGTGTTTGTGGGTGGGTGCATGTGCATATGCATTTTGTGTGTATGCGTGCAAGTGCATGCATGTGCGTGCATGTGTATAAAGGGGGTAGGAACAAGAGAGAGAGAGAAATGGACATGTGCTCACACACACACACACACACACACACACACACACACACACACACACACACACACACACACACACACACACACACTATGCTATTCCTGCCTCACTCACATCTGTCTTAGCTGAAACTTGTTTTAGGAAGAAGCAGATTACTCATAAATGAATGCTATATATTAGCTATAATATTTTGAAATAATAACACCATTTCGCTACTATAAATAACAAAAAATTAAGAAAGGATAATGATGATGAAAGGGAGAGACACACACACATAAGTGGCAGAGGCCATGCACAGTCAAGAAGAAGAAGAGAGAGAGAGAGATCGCTTTCCAGTCCAGCATTTTTCTGTGTACGGACCAAACAGGAATCTCAAACTGGTTAGATTACATATCGTCCCATCTACGTTAATTTGTTTTCTAACATGTGTGCATCATCTGCCAACTTTTATTATTTTTAATCTCACAAATAAAATCCCGATATTTGTTAAGCAATGACATGTTCGATTAAAAAATCACAAAACAGATATTCTTATTTAAATGTTAGGACCGAGGACACCGTTTTTAACCATACAGGTATACCGTTTGTGAGTTTGATCCCAAACCAGAAACGGGACGCATTCTTCAGCTGGACCTAACAACCCAAAGTATGGGAATAATCGACTGCTACATTTTCGCCTAGGTAGCACCAAGTCTTTTGTGAGACAATCTCTACCCAAAGTTTACCGGTGATCTTTCAACCAAAACTTTGGGCTAGTGTGTAAAACCTACAGTAGCGATTCGTCTGTGGTTGTAGGAGAGAGAACGAGAAATGGACACTGTTATTAGGTTAGCAAGCCTAGCAATGTAGAACTAGAACCCTAGTACAGTAGTAGGCCTAGTACTCAGGGTAAGTCTTATATTTCTTTTGTTGCTTGACCTACTCGTATCAATTTATGTTGTGGCTTGCCCAAGCTGGTTTGAAAAATATATATATATATATATATCTCTCTCTCTCTCTCTCTCTCTCTCTCTCTCTCTCTCTCTCTCTCTCTCTCTCTCTCTCTCTCTCTCTCTCTCTCACACACACACACACACACACACACACACATACATAACATACCCCCGCGCGCGCGCGCGCACACACACACACATTTACGCAATAACTTAACTTCCTCCTAACCCCTCCTGACCCCAGACCCCCTCCCAGCAATCCGGTATGTCTGTCTGTTTGCCCCCCCCCCCCCCCCCTCTCTCTCTCTCTCTCTCTCTCTCTCTCTCTGTGTCTCTCTCTCTCTCTCTGTGTCTCTCTCTCTCTCTCTCTCTCTCTCTCTCTCTCTCTCTCTCTCTCTATCTATCTATCTATCCATCTATTTCTCTATCCATCTATCTTCAACAGTCACTGTCTGTCATCGCCCATAATGTAGTCTGTCATGTTTTCATAGGGCCTGTGACATGAGAAATGAGTTCTATTCTAGTCACTGTCTATCAGGGTCAATACAAGCTCAGTTTCAAATTCTCTTCTTCTCTCACATACAGACATTCTTGGATGGAAGTTCAGTTTAACGTCGCGTATCGGCTTTCGCCATGTACGACGGGCTGAACAAACCAACCAGGGTATAAACAAAAATGTATGTTCCTGAATCACTGTCTTAGCCAAAAGGCCGAGAAGCGATCAGAATTTGAGAAATTCTTCTTCTTCCGCTGCTTTTTAAAGTCTAATAAGAAGGGTGGACATAGGGAAGACGGAGCAAAAAGCCCACGGGCGCGTAAGAAGCCCATGCCAATTATCTCATGAAATAAAGAACATTTCAGTCCAATTTGCCCATGAGACGAACGCTAAACATTAACACAGTGACGTTGCAGTCTGTTTCATTTTTTCATGGGCAAAATGTGACTGAAATTTGCTTCATTTCATGAGATAATTGGCATGGGCTTCGTACCCGCCCATGGGCTTTTTACCCCGTCTTCCTGGTTGTCATTATTGACGAGGTGTGAATAATTAGGATGCGCGCGCGTGTGTGTGTGTGTGTGTGTGTGTGTGTGTGTGTGTGTGTGTGTGTGTGCCTGTGTCTGTGACGGTGTGCCTGCGCGCGCGCGCGCGCGCGCGCGCGCGCGTGTGTGTGTGTGTGTGTGTGTGTGTGTGTGTGTGTGTGTGTGTGTGTGTCAGTGTGTGCGCATGTGTGTTTGTTGGGGGTAGGAGGGAAGCGTGCGTGTGCGGCGGCCGCGCATGCCCACGTCCGCGCGTGTGTTTGTTTGTGGATGTGTCTATCTGTGTGAGTGTGTGTGTGTGTGTGTGTGTGTGCGCGCGCGCGCATGCGTAGTATTTCTGCGTGTGTGTGCATGTGCCTCTGTGTACGTGGTGGGGTGTTAATCAGTTTGGCTTTGCCACCAAACGACCCCCATTGTGTACTGGGGCTGATCTAACCCCCTGTAGAAACACCCTGTACAGACAGCCTGTCCTCCAAACCCGATAGGGAAGGGAACAATAGCCACCCACCATCAAAGGACGTATAGGCCCCTACGCCATGTTTCGCACATATCCAGGGGCGGATCGGGGGGGGGGAGTACAGGTTTCCGGACACCCCCCCCCCTCGACCCCCAAAAAGGAGGAACCCCCCACCCACCCCCCCCTCCTGTCGCCCAAAATGTACGTTATAGAAAGGTGAAGCGTACGAAAATCACTCGATGTTTTGCTTAATAGGCAATGAAATGGCAATTAAAGCAGCTCCCCGCAAATAGTATCGTAGGATGTTCCATAAGAAAGTACAGCGGCTCGGGACAGGTGTGTTTGAGTCCAAGATAGGCTGCGAAATGCTGAAATGCTCTCAATGTCGAGACCCCCCACCCCCACCATACGAATCATCTGGTCCGCCCCTGCATATCAATTTTGCCTCCGTCGAGGTGTTTCTTTTTGTTTATCTGTCGTGTCTGTGAACGAATCTACTCAAATAAAAGGTTTTATATAAATTAAGGAATTTTTCAGCACTAATAAGCGCTTAGAGCTTTAAGCTGTAAAAGTTTTCTTTATAAAATAAATAGCACACAAAGAAGAAACACAGGAACATGTTTGTTGTAGAATTGTCCAAGAAATTAAGAAATCAATGTTCGGCACTAACACATACACACACAGAAGAAACAAATGAACAGATTTGTTGTAGAATTCTCCGTCCCAAGAGTTCGGGCCGGTGTGGCATTCCCAAATGGATTTGTTCTCAACATGTCTGCGCATGTACGAAGAGTTAGGGATAGTTTAGGGATAGGGATAGGCTTAGGGTCAATGTAGTGTCGAATACGCAACAGATAAACTTTGATGATACGTCATGATCGATTTCTCACATGCACAGACATGTTGAGAACAAATCCATTTTGAGAATGCCACACCGGTCCGCTCTTTGTCAAGAAATGTGGGATGCTCAGATACCCTCTTCGGAGAAACAAAGACATTGAGAACATTCGATGACATTTTGGATTATTATTTTGGATAGTTATTTCGGGTAAGTATACATCTACAAGACGTTTTGTGTTTACTTTTTTTTCTGTGTTTGTTTGCTTTCATGGTCGCCCGTGATGAGCTTTAGTTTGTTTTTTAACACATTCGCATCGCAACGATTTTGAATTATTAAAAAACCTCACTCCAGCCATACACACAAACAAAACATACATAAACAAAAGGTGAAATGAAGGAAGATTACAGGTTTTTACTTCAGGTTTAGACATAGGGAAGTGGTAGATCAGACACTTTTTTTTTATATATATAGACTTTAGACTCTAGACTTTATATAGAAAAACTCTCTACACCCCACAAAAAAAACATTACAAAAGCAAAGTCAAAGGTTAAATTGTAGTCTAAGGGAGCAAAGCCGCAAGTTTAGAAGTGACCAAGGTATGGTGTGCACACAGATTTACTTCCCTTGAAGCAAATGACAGCTACCTATTAATTCCGGACACATATGGCAGGAACGACTTGAATGAGTTAACTCAATTAACTTAATCAATGGATAAATGCCAGACGGTACAGACTATTAGGGGAAGACGGGGTAAAAAGCGCATGGGCGGGTAAGAAGCCCACCCCAATTATCTCATGAAATGAAGCAAATTTCAGTCTCATTTTGCCCATGAGACGAGCGTTAATGTCTAGCATTCGTCTCATGGGCAAATTTGACTGAAATTTTCTTTATTTCATGAGATAATTGGGGTGGGCTTCTTACCCGCCCATGCGCTTTTTACCCCGTCTTCCCCTAGCCTTTTTCTTTCCTTTTGGTGATACTACTATTGAACCCCTCGTATTCCTCCGTGTGACGTAGATAGCCTAGCAGTTTGGGTGAGGGGGTAAGAACACGGGCGGACCAAGTGATTCGTAAGGGCGGGGGGGAGGATTCCTCCGTGTGACGTAGATAGCCTAGCAGTTTGGGTGAGGGGGTAAGAACACGGGCGGACCAAGTGATTCGTAAGGGCGGGGGGGAGGATTCCTCCGTGTGACGTAGATAGCCTAGCAGTTTGGGTCAGGGGGTAAGAACACGGGCGGACCAAGTGATTCGTAAGGGCGGGGGGGAGGATTCCTCCGTGTGACGTAGATAGCCTAGCAGTTTGGGTCAGGGGGTAAGAACACGGGCGGACCAAGTGATTCGTAAGGGCGGGGGGGAGGATTCCTCCGTGTGACGTAGATAGCCTAGCAGTTTGGGTCAGGGGGTAAGAACACGGGCGGACCAAGTGATTCGTAAGGGGGGGGGGGAGGATTCCTCCGTGTGACGTAGATAGCCTAGCAGTTTGGGTGAGCGGGTAAGAACACGGGCGGACCAAGTGATTCGTAAGGGGGGGGGGGGGATTCCGCCGGGGGTTCCGGGTTAAGGGGTAATGGCCTTTGGGGGGCCCAGGGCACGAAGCCCCCGGAACATTTTGCAATTTAGTGACTATTAAGGCACACATCGAGTCAGTTTATTACTGTTCTCCCTTGTATAAGGGGTAGAGGGGGGAAGGGGGGTGCAGGGCTCCCAGGGACCCCCATTTGGGGGTCTACGAAGCACTAAAATTCTAAACGACCCTCTAAAAGAATGTGCAGGGGGTCCCAGGGATGCACTAGAAACATTCTTTTTAGCATTCGCAATGCCACTGGGACCCTCAATCCCGCCTCTATGACCCTCTATACTGTACGTGAAGGAGTCCCTGGGACCCCTTGTTTTGCGGGACGATTGGGAGCCCTGAGGGTGTCCGGAAACCCGGGGATCCGTCCCTGAGAATGAACAATGATTGATTGGGAAGGAGGAGTGGTGGGGGTGGGTATTGAGGCTGTTGTGAGAACGAAGGCTACCTCAGAGAACACGTCTATATGCTAATTGTACTACTTATACTGGATGAATAGAAGCAGGCAAGGGGAGCGAGCAGACGAGGGTTAAACAAGGAAACTAACAATAGGTTCCTAAAGGGTTAATGAACCATGGCTTGCTTTATTGCTTCAGGGAGCATGTCTGTCCAGCCACGTTTTCTGCACAGACAACCCCAATGCCACTTTTGATACGGAACAAGGTTCACGGAAAAGCAAAACAACAACATTTTGATGGACACTAATTTGAAGCTGTATCTTCGGGCTTTGTGTTTGAAGTCCCACGTTGTTCGGATGTGCACTTCAGTGAAGTAGGGCATTCCAGTCTTACTGAATTCGACCAGTCTGGGTATCGTAACAGTTCGGAGACAAAGACAACGTTTAGGAAATTGTCTGTGACTATCTATAAAACTTAAACCTTTAAAATAAGGTTTGTGTTGCATTCCGTACACTGTAACCGCCCTCAAAATTTCGTCGGAATCCGCTCTTTAGTTTTGCCCCAAATCTGCCACCATAAGCTGTATATCCTTTTAAGGACAATAAAATGTTGTGACTTGTGACTAGGCAAGTGATTATTTTTATTAAAAAAAGGAACATTTTCTATTTCCGAATAGCAATCTAGATTAAGTTCATATTTTATTAAAATGTTTTAATGTGACATATGGACCTTTCTTCAAATTTCAACAAGATCCGTTCATTTTTGTTTTCTTAAGTGGAGTTTTCTAGACATACAGACAGACACACACAAAAGCATAACCTCCCGGCCGGGGGCAATAAAAGCACATAGAAGACAAACACACAGAGATTATGCACATATTGCAGACCCACGGCTTAAATGCACACTGCGGTGTTGGGACTCATGAAGAGTAATATTTGTACAGTGACGGGTAATATTGGCGTTGCATTATCGTGGGGAGTTCTTAGAAACAATGCGCTCTTTAACCCATTCGCCGCCAGCCTTTTTTTTTTATAGCCAAAACATACCATTAAGCATAACTGGGAGGAGAAAAAAAATTGTCTGCAATATTGGGAATTCTTCTGTGACATGTCTAGCATTGGGCCAATCCTTACCTCCCAAAATTAAGAAAATAGGATCTTCGATCGTATAACAGGCCCTGATTTGATGCCTTTTTGTGACATGGGTGTTAAACCATTGCGGTGCATAAATGCGACATTGGCGGTGAAAGGGTTAAATCCCGGCCTATACAAAGAAGATAGAAGCTGGAAACAAAATGGCAAGCGCGTGAATGCACTACCAGTACATTAGTTCCTGTTGCAAGGCTGTTGTGGTGGATTTTTTTGGGGGGTGTCCTCCGGGTTTTTTCAGTCTTGCCTTTTTATTTTACTGCAGATTGAGCATTTCAACCTCCATCGTTTTCTCTATTTTCAGGGAGTGTTGATCTGCATCTTTACCAAAACTTGTGAGTGAAACAACATCAACCATACTGTTGCAGCAAACCTCTATCTCCACGTGCCTGGTTCATTGCGTTCTTTCCGTCTTGCCTTTATCTTCTACTATTATTGAATGCATAGTTTTAATTGTGCTAATGGATGAAAATTAACCTTAAATATAGAACACGATAGAGGCTGAAGTGCTCCATCTGCAGTAAGAAAGGCGAGACTGAAGAAAAACACACGGAAAGAACCGAGAAATGGAGGAGGGGGTGGGGTAAATCTGCACCTTTGCCGGTCATCCTTTTAAATGTCGTGACAATCAGTTCAGTTGTTTAATTTAAGCAGTGGCGACTGTAACGATATTTGTGTTGATCAGCGAAAGGCTACAGACAGAACAGAACACAACAGGCATTCGTTCCGGTTGTAGGGTAAACCTTATTCTTCGAGGAACAGGTGTAGCAAAAAAAGTAAACTTACTATACTGTACCTGACAACAACAAAACGATCTTGTGTAACAGCGTGACACACACGAAACCTAGTCGGTACTCAACCATATTTTACACTTGTCACGCACGATCAGTCAGGCGTGACAGCTTCCCTATAAAAAAAATAAAAAGTAACTACAAACTCCGCGTGCGGTTAAGTAGCTCGCTCATTGGTCACAGTAGTCTGGCCAGTCATGCGGAACTGCTCCAGACAGAACTAGAGTGACTGACAAGCAAAGCCCGCGTGAAAGACAAAACAGACAGGTAGATGGATAGATAGATAGATCCCCTTTTTTTGACACGATCATTTTACCATACTTTATTTCGCTACACACAGTCGTGTCGTCTATTCTTTGCTGGAAGAGGACCCGTTATATTGTGAGATATTAATTTTATGCCTAGTCTACATGGTGAAAAGAAAAAGAGAAGAGAAAAAAATAGACGGATTAGTTGTTGACGTACCCTGGCTAAAAAAAAACCCAACTCAGCCATCATCCCAACACCCGAAGCGCTGGAACAGTATGGTGCAAATGCATCAGCTAGGGGTGAGAACATTACGTGTGTGATCGTTTTTGATTACCCGCCACGCGGGCAGCCACACTCCGTCTTCGGGGGATTTTAGAGACTGATGATGTTATGCTAGGAGCTTGTCATGGCTAAAAACAATTCCCCGCATAACTATGCTTAGCATAACAACATTTTGATGTAGCCTTGGCGTTCTAGCCTATGTCGATTTGATTTGGGAGTTTGAAAGTGCAGTGGTTATATATAATGTTTCTGATGTAGCTGGTGCTATCCCAGAACGGGTGGGTTAAAATTGTGTGTGGAATATTCAAAGGCCGAGGTTGATATTTTTGCCAAGGTAAGCAGCACCACAGATAATTATCAACTTCAGTGGTTTGGGGAAATTATGGTAGGCCTTACTCTTTCATCAGAAGATGTGGATACATAGTAAGTTACTTGAAGGATGATAGGGGAAGACGGGGTAAAAAGCGCATGGGCGGGTAAGAAGCCCACCCCAATTATCTCATGAAATAAAGAAAATTTCAGTCAAATTTGCCCATGAGACGAATGCTAGACATTAACGCTCGTCTCATGGGCAAAATGAGACTGAAATTTGCTACATTTCATGAGATAATTGGGGTGGGCTTCTTACCCGCCCATGCGCTTTTTACCCCGTCTTCCCCTATCTATGATTGCTGATTTTGATATAATATGTGATAACATATTTGTTTGATACTTTTGTATGATATAACTTGATTTGTTTATTACTATCATACTATTAATGATAATGATGATGAGTGTTATCCTTTGTTGATTTTATGTTTGCATGATGTGACATTTTTTTTTTTTTTTTTTTGCCTGTACTTTAAATTCCCAAATGTCCCCATCCTTATCCCCCTCTGTGCCTCTTCCCCCCTCCTCCCTCCCTTTTCTTCTCATTTCTGCATGTACATATATTATTTAGTTTTCTTGTTTGATTTACTTTATTTTTCCCCAGGGCTGGTTGGAAAAAAGCATGTAACTTGCTTATCTCAAGTTCCCTGGATAAATAAAATTTCGTTTTCGTTTTCGTTTCGTTTGTTTTACCGTGCAAAGAATGAAGTTTCAGAGATATCTGAGACCTGAAATTGGGGGAAATATGAACCTAAAACTAGCACAATGGATGTTCAAGGCGAAGAAACAGACGCACAAACGAACAAAATTTGATTAAATTGAAGCTTCGGTTACATCAAATGTTATTGAGTGGGCGCAGCATTTCAACAAAATGCAGTCATACTCGTACTACAGCTATCCCGAAGTAACAAAACAAAAATAAAAATAAAATAAATAATTAAAACAAAATAAATATCTCAATCTGAACAACATTGAGTATTAGCTCTAAAATTACGCAGCAGTACGTTCTTTCGTTGATGATACGCACCCATATTTTGTTGACTTAAAACTTGCACTAAAATCCACCCAGACTAATATCTTTTTGCAACTATACTATTATGCCTCACTCACCTTCAAACAAACAAAGAAGGGAACAAAGATGTCCAGTTTGGTGTAAATAGAATTCAGGAGTTTCAAACGAATTGGTGATGAGCTTTACTGAGTAAGTAAACACGTTTATAGCATGAATGAAAATCTGTTTAACGTCCTCTGGTCTGGAACAGACACATATGGGACATTAGCAGATATAAAGATGGTGGGAACGATCCTAGAGGCAATTCCCGGAGGCAGTGCAACAGCAGTAAAGTCCCAATTTTTTAAAAACAATACTGAAGTAGGGGAAAACGGGGTAAAAAGCGCATGGGCGGGTAAGAAGCCCACCCCAATTATCTCATGAAATGAAGCAAATTTCAGTCTCACTTTCACTCCACAAGACTACAGCCCAGCGGTTTGCCCATGAGACGAGCGTTAATGTCTAGCATTCGTCTCATGGGCAAATTTGACTGAAATTTTCTTTATTTCATGAGATAATTGGGGTGGGCTTCTTACCCACCCATGCGCTTTTTACCCCGTCTTCCCCTACACTTTTACAGCAGACTGATTGAATCTTTACAGTGAATAGTCAGGTTTTACATTTAGACGAAGTAGACTAACACAAAAGAATTGTCGTTCTAACAAGACGTTCAATAGTGCACACGATGTTCTCCAAATATGGAAAGTTAAAGTTATGTCATTCGCGCGACGACGACGAAAATGGAGTTTTACGTCCTCTTGGTCTGAATCAGACACATATGGGACATTTGTAAATACAAATATGGTGGGAACAA
>CM065681.1:92050830-92150830 GCA_017654935.2 Phymorhynchus buccinoides
GTGTGTGTGTGTGTGTGTGTGTGTGTGCTTATGTGTGTCTATATCTGTGTCTGTGTGTCTCTGTGTGTTGTAGCAATGTGACAAATGTTGCAGCAATGTGACAAATCTCTTTGTGTGCATGTATGTGTGTGTGTTACAATGAACTCGCGTCTCTTCCTTACGGGGCTTCAGTAGGCCTAACAGAAAAATAACTTACATTTATTGGTGTGTCTTTGTTGCAGTTTCATTGTCTGGCATTAAAAAAAAGCTCAAATTTTATCTGAGTCTCTTTGGTACAGCGTCCCAGTATCTGGCAGATAAATATCTTATGATTGTTAAATATGGCTCTTTACAGTGCTTGTCTCTTTGTCACAGTGTTCCGATATCTGGCAGAGAAATGTCTTATGATTGCTAAATATGTCTCTTTACAGTGCTTTTCTCTTTGTCACAGTGTTCCGATATATGGCAGAGAAATGTCTTATGATTGTTAAATATGTCTCTTTACAGTGCTTGTCTCTTTGTCACAGTATTCCGATATCTGGCAGAGAAGTATCAGGACCAGATGGACAGAGAAATGGAGCAGCTGACCACTGGATGCCAGACCATTGGTCAAGGTCTCTTCTTTCTTCCCTCCTTCCTTACATCTTTTCTTCATTCCCTCAGGCGGATTTTGGGGGTTTACATGGGTCCCGTACCGCCCCCACCCCGTTCTAAAAATATAAAACAAAAAGAGTGAGAAATCCAACGCTATCACGCCAACATCTTTCATTTGATATGTATCTCGTTTCATTCTAATCATAGTTTTAGCTTATTCTCCCGGGAGAGATCTTCATTGCCTCTTTTACATTGAAATTATTGTCAGCTTCTTGGACCCCCAACCAAGCCGTTGGAACCCCCCTCTGGTTGAGTAGCTGATCCGTCCCGGCTTACCTCCTGTGTTCTATCCTTTCTCTTTGACACACACACACTATTTCTTATGATGAGTATGTATCATTTTCTGTGAAAGGCAAGATCAACCTTCATAGCAAACAGGCCAAGGGAAAGAACTCGTATGCCAACAGTCAATCTTCTTTGATAGAGATTTTCCTGCTCTCGAGGCTTTTTTTTTCTTTCTTTTCTTTACCTTTCTTTTTCTCTTTTTATTTTTGGTTTTAGTGTATTCATTCTAGTTACAAACATATCTTTTGTACCCACAAATATTTCTGGATAGATCAAACTCATGCCTGTTAACTTTTTCTTGTTTTCAGTTCTTGGAAATATGCATTTAGAAAAAATGTCATTAATAAAAAATAAAAAAAGACTTAATCATTTGGACAAGGTTGCGTGTAATCCGTACATACAAAAGAGTTTCCTAGATTAATTAATATGAAACAAAAGAAAACATTGTTAGCATTCCATTTTTGTTATCAGCATACAGAAGAATTTTCTCAAGATATAAAAAAAATAAGTATAAATTTATGTACAATGTTCCAGGTCTAGTTCAGGGGTCAGAGGGCAATGCAAGGTCAGGAGGTCGACATGACAGAGACGTGGAAGGAATCATCAGTCTGCAGCCCAGCAAACGACGAACGCAGGGCAAAAAATCACTCTTCTCCTCCTCCAAATGTGCTCTGGTATAGCGGAAGGATATTTGGTATTTTGGTATTTTATAGTCACAGAGGCGTCTATGTGACTATAGATGCCCTCGCCCCCACCCCCTACATAGGCTTTACGCACGTGAAAATCTCACGGCAGTTGAAAGTCAGTAAGAGCAGGGAGAAATCCCGCTGCATGGTATGGCCAAATTGATAGCTAGGTTTTCCAAGTGTGCCCACACACCCTCCTGACCCTGTGCCCCCCCAAAAAAAAACCACCCACCAACAACATTTGGTTAAATTGGGTAGGCGCTGCACTTGCAGCGACGCTCTCTCCAGGGGAGAGCAGCCCGAATTTCACAGAGATAAGTCTCTGTGACTAGATAGTAGAATATACCAAATACCAATACCAAAACAAATACCAATGTGAAATTTTGGTTGCTCCCACCTGGAGAGCCCTTCGCAGCCAGAGGCACCTTCGCAGCCAGAGGCGCGCCACCCGGTTTTTGTGTGTGTTTTTTTGCATGCGATTTTTGTGTGACTGATGAGGAAGGAAAGGGGAAGGGAGGAATGGGTGTGTAATTTTTGACCAAATGACAACTTTTTCGTTGCCACTGGGCTTAGCATGTACTAAGTGCATGGGCACACGGGACCTCGGTTTATCGTCTCATCCGAGACTCCACGTTCAGACCGTAATGCCTAGTGCAGAGTAAGAAGAAGAATCCCCTGTACCCAGGTTCGAACTCGGGTTTATCGTGCACGAGGCGAACGCGTTACCTCTGTGCCACTCTACACCTCACCCTCACCCCCATGATGCCCTCACCCCCATCCTCCCTCCCACCACTCCTCCATTAGAATGCAGACTTTAAGTATGATATTGTAGAGTTATGGAAATATATATCTTGAGATCATATAGATATGTGGAGATGTACACCCAGTTTGGATTCACACCGTTTTTCCTTGGTGTCGTAGTCTTTTGTTATGACGTCAAGAGGCTTGTTGCTTTATCTCATGGAGGTTTCCGCCTTGGCTTCATTAAGGCTATGTCAGATCAATTGACATAGGCTAGAACACCAAGGCTACATCAAAATGTTTGCTATGCTCTGCATAGATATGCGGGGATTGTCTTTAGCCGCGACAAGCTCCTAGCATAACATCAACAGTCTCCACAATGCCCCGAAGACGGAGTGTGGCTGCCCACGTGGCGGGGTAATTAATCAAAAACGGTCACACACGTAATGTTCTCATCTGTAGATGATGCACTTGTACCACAGTGTTCAAGTGCTTCCGCTGTTGGGATGATCCCTGGAGTCTTTTAGCCAAGGTACGTTAACATCAGCAACAACATAATTATGGGTGTTTGGTACATACAATGGCATACAGATTTGCTATTACTTCACGGAGGCTTGCTGTGATGTCATAAAGGTTTATTATTATGCCTTGGAGATTTGTTATAATGTCAAACAGATCTTAGTTACATCAAGGTTTACTGCAATGAATATGGTCTTGCCAAAATGGCCGCGCCAAAATGGCCGCGCCGAACAGTTTTAGCATGACTCGAACAGTTCTGATGGGATGTCAATAGGGTTTGTTGTTATGTCGTAGATGAAGTTATGATATGATGCCGACGTTTACTATTACGTCATGTCTTGTTAAGAAGGCCATAGAGTTTTAGTATAACTCATAACGTTTGACAGTACTTTGAGAGGTCAGAGAGGTCTGTTGTGGTGATGCCATCGATCAAGATGTGTTGTCATGCCAGTGTTTGCTATGATGTCATTATCATCATGATTATGTCACATGAGGATGGCCATTAAGTGGCTCTTGTTGCCTGGTGTCATGGATATTTATTATTTATATCAGACTAGTTCTGGTGTTATAATGTGATGGAAGTTTGCTTGTGATTTAATGCTAAAAAAAATGTTTGTTATTATGTTAATGTGTGTGTGTGTTTGTGTTTGTGTGTGTGTGTGTATAATATATCTTTGACGTTTATTTATTTATATTGCTTGCTGGTTTATTCATTTATTATTGTAAGCGCTTAGGGCTTTTTTAAGATTAGGCGCTCTAAATGCTAATTATTATTATTATTATTATTATTATTATTATTATTATGTTATGGATCTTGTTTTTCGGTATGTCATTAAGTTTATAATGTGATATATGGCCCTTTGCTCAAATGTCTTTTATCATTGGCTGACATTAGCCTGCAGCAGGGGCCAACAGTAACGTGAGAGCTGTACAAGAAATGATTATCTACAGCATTGGAAAATTATGGTACAGTTTAGTCTCTTGTGGAAGACAGACTCTCAAACGAGGGGGCCTTGGCACCGGCTCTGGCGCTGCAGCCAAAGAGATGGGTTGGCCTTTGGGGACCTTCCCCAATGCCAGCTGCCCGCAAATCCATTTGGCCGAGAGAGTGGGGATGTACCCTGGGCAAGGCATCTCCACTATAAACTAATTCTAGCCCAGCCCACCAGAATAGTATCTGCCCCCCCCCCCCCCCCCCTGACTGCTATCTGGCAGTCATAGTCCGAAACAACTGACTGTCATACAAACGAAGAAGTTTATAATGATTTTGTAACTCTGATTATGTCAGAGTTTAGTGATGTTTTAATTACTCTAACTATGAGTTTTAATCTATGTTGAAGGATTTGTAGTTTTGTCTTTGCTGTTTCCTTTTCTGCCTGTAGGGGAAGACGGGGTAAAAAGCGCATGGGCGGGTAAGAAGCCCACCCCAATTATCTCATGAAATAAAGAAAATTTCAGTCAAATTTGCCCATGAGACGAATGCTAGACATTAACGCTCGTCTCATGGGCAAAATGAGACTGAAATTTGCTTCATTTCATGAGATAATTGGGGTGGGCTTCTTACCCGCCCATGCGCTTTTTACCCCGTCTTCCCCTATAGGATTAAAGTCACCCCTTATTGCTTCCCAGAGAAATGATTTGCGTAGCCTAAGAGCTTTCATACTTTCAGTAAACAGTTTTTGTGTCCTTGTTGCAGGTTCGCACGCTGTACATGTCAATTATAAACATGACAGCGCTCTTTGAAACAATCTGGGAATGTGAATTTTGCTTAAGTGACACAAAATTATCTCCCCAGCTATGGTGGATTGAAACTCGGGCCTTTTTTTTCCCCATATAATGTTTTGGTTTGTCTCTCCTTTTTTGCGTGCTGTTTTCTGTGTGTTTGATATCATTGAACACTCATTGTATGCTGTAGATTTGATAACGACGTATGGCTGGTACCCACGTGTCGTCATATCCGGCCACAAGGAGCGCCATATTATGGGAGACCGCCATCTTAGTCCTTACCTTTTTTTGAAAAATGCCAGATCGATGCTGCGTATTTGGCTGTTCCAATTCGAAACTTATCTAAACTGTATTTATAACATCTGGATGTTTTCTTTACACATTTAGATAACATTTTCACTTTGTTTACACACAAATAAGGACTAAGATGGCGACACTTCCGTTGGAATGGTCGAGATGCGCACGCAGGTGGGTTGGAGCCATTTGCCCTCCGTGTACTCGGTTTCACTTCAATGTCTTCCTGCGAGTAAGCTAGGTTTCCCCTAACTATGTGCGTGAAGAAGAAAGAAAAGTGTTTCCCAAAATTGTGCTACATTCTCATAAGTGTTTTCCCTTTATAAATGCAGGGTTAAATGTCAGTGTTCTGTACTCATTTGACTTGAATTATTTGTACGTGTTTCCCTCGTATGCTGTGGATTTGATTTTATAATGTCTTTTCATTATAATTATGTGATACATTTGGTTGTAGTATTTTCCTGTTCTACATTTGGAATTTTACTTTATTGTCTTCCATTTTTTTGTGCTTAGTTTGACTTGAGTGTTTGCCTGATTGAGTGGTGTATTTGATTGAAATATCTCCCCCTTTGTATTCTGTGGATTTGACTTGAGTGTTTGCCTGATTGAGTGGTGTATTTGATTGAAATATCTCCCCTTTTGTATTCTGTGGATTTGACTTGAGTGTTTGCCTGATTGAGTGGTGTATTTGATTGAAATATCTCCCCCTTTGTATTCTGTGGATTTGACTTCAATGTCCTTCTGATTTTGAGTTTCAGTGTGTGTCTGATAATGTGGTGTGTCTGATTTAAATGTCTTTCCTAAGAATTGTTTTCAAAGTGTCCTGATTTTATATGTGCAAGATTTAATTTTAGATAAAGTCCTCTCCTCTGTATGCTTTGAATAGTCTATGCTTTTCCTTGTTGTTGCGTCTCTTTGTCTTTTGCCCCACAACAGTGGGCAAAGGAGTATAGTTTGTCTCTGTATTTTTTGTTTTATACGTGACTTTGCTTATTTTACATCATGGCTGAAGAACCATTTAAGCACACACACACACACGCGCGCGCGCGCGCGCGCGCGCGCGCGCGTACACACACACACACACACGCGCGCGCGCACACGCACGCACGCACGCACGCACGCACGCACGCACGCACGCACACGCACGCACACACACACACGCACGCACGCACACGCACACACACACACACACACACACACACACACTGTGTTGTGGCAGGTTCCTCGGGACTGAGGATCAGGGGGGAAGTCCCTGGCGGTACGCCCTCTGGTGGCTGAACAGTCCGATCCTGGACCAACATACTCTTTGGCATGAAGGGCATGGAAAACCCTGGGTTTGAGTTTCTCTAGATAACGGTCGCCGCGCGAATAGCGCTTACGCCAAACACTTTAGAAAACGTTTGTGGAAGAATATTACAAGCTCTTGTCTGATTGGTTAAAAAAAATGTATTATTTTAACCGAACTTTAATAGACCAATCAACAACAAGAAATGTATTCACCCCATGCTAGTCACGTGATAGTTCGCCTAAAGATACCACAAAACGTTTTTGGCAAACGTCGGCGAAAGAGTGTTTCTTAGTACCGTTTTTGCCGATTTGCGCTCACGCTACGTAACGTTAGCCCTTGTGAAACGGCCCCTGGGTCGGGGGAGGGGGGGAGGGGGCTCTGCCGCGTGCATCGACACACATACTACAATCAAACAAACAAACAAGGACCAATGTTCATTCTTCAATAGAATAAAATAACGTGTTTGATTCTCTCATTTTGAATTATATTGCAGAAAACATTGACACCCCAGTAATTTAAAAAATAAAAAAAGCATTTTGCTTGCCATCATAAACATTGCGAAGATTTGAAGATAGTGAATTTCTGTATTTTATATTAAATGATACAAGTGATAAAATTTGCGTTTTAGATATCTTATTTGTTTGTCTGTTTGTTTGTTTGTTTGTAGGGGAAGACGGGGTAAAAAGCGCATGGGCGGGTAAGAAGCCCACCCCAATTATCTCATGAAATGAAGCAAATTTCAGTCTCATTTTGCCCATGAGACGAGCGTTAATGTCTAGCATTCGTCTCATGGGCAAATTTGACTGAAATTTTCTTTATTTCATGAGATAATTGGGGTGGGCTTCTTACCCGCCCATGCGCTTTTTACCCCGTCTTCCCCTAATAAAGAAGATCGTTAACCCGGGCTTTTAAATCAGGTAGCTTAGTTGTTGGCAAGAGATGTGATTGGGTTTTTTGGTCAAAAATCTCATTTAATGAAACCATTTTTAATCTAGATTCATTAAAGTATATTTTATGAATAAGCCAGCCATTTGGTATATTTCTGTAAAATAAATTTCAAATGTTAGTTGATTAATTGAACTGTGTATTGTACGTTGCTACATAGAATTTAACATGAATGCTCCAACAAGAAAGGCAGCCTGTTAGATTCCATAGCCTGTGAAAATGTAATAAACACGTATTGGATTATTACAGAATGATTAAAAAATGTTTTTACAGAAGCTAAGTTTACGAAACTTTATATGAGGTTGCAGAACTGTTATTAAATATGTGCATAGCACTATGTAAGGCACTAATCTTTAAAACAAACCTTGAAAAAGACAACAAAACAAGAAAGACAGCTTATGACGTACTTCGTACCTTTATATCAATAAACTCCTTCTACATCTGAGCACATAGGCCTACTTAATGTTATCCATATACTAATAAAGCAGAACTAATGAAAGTATGTAATTATAAACCCAAATACTTTGGCATCTTCGCATCATGATGGCGATTCATGGTGATTCAGTGTGTCTAGTGTTCTGTCTGTTTCGTCAGTGATCATGAACTGCTGACGTGATTTGATGGGTAGAGAATCAACTGCTCTTCAATGTAAATGTACAGCTGAATATCAATATTCTAGACTGTTACTTGACATTATGTTGTTCGGTGTGAATTATGAATGCGATGTAATAATAATGCTTAAAAAAAACATACTCACAATTTCACTTTTAAAAAAATGTAAATGCTGTTCTATTAGAGCAGGTGAGTTACTTAGAATCAGAACGAGAGCATGTTTCTTTGTGTATTCGATTATCTCTCTGGCTATCTGCCTGCCTTGATTTGGACTTTTATTCCAATGGCTTTTATCACTGGTTGACATTAGCCTGTAGAAAGGGCCAATAGTAAATGAGAGCTGTACTATATATGATTTTCTACAGTATTGGAATATCATGGTACAGTTTAGTCTTTCGTGGAAGGCTATCACTCTCTAACTAGGGGGGGCATTTGCACTGGTTCTAGAGCTGCAGCCAAAAGGCTTTTTGGGGACCTTCCCCAACGCTTACTCTCGTCCTCAAATCCCTTAAACCGAGAGAGTGGGGATAGTACCCTGGGCAAGGTTTCTCCACTATAAACAACTTGTAGCCCAGCCTGTCAGACTAGCAGCTGCTCCCTCTGCTATCTGGCAGTCATTGTCGGAAACGACAGACAGGCCACAACATAATATATGCCTGCCTGTCTGTTTGTGCCGTGTTCGCACAGGTGTGCCTGTCAGTCTGTGTATAATCATTAATTTGACTATAATGACGTCTTTGTGCTTGCCACCTTCTCTTAACGGGACCGTGACTGCTAACTTGTTGTTTCAAGGTACGCCGTGTGTTTGTGTTCAAGCTGATGTAACTCAGATGAACTGGAATACAATGGAATACATTGAATGTGGATGAATCCGTTGTGTTGCCTGAATGTATAGTATAGTATAGTATAGTATAGGCTTTCTTGTGCCTCTCTCTCTCTCTCTCTCTCTCTCTCTCTCTCTCTCTCTCTCTCTCTCTCTCTGTCACACACACACACACAGACACACACACACAGACACACACACACACACACACACACACACAGACACACACACACACACACACACACACACACACACACACACACACACGCACGCACACACACACACGCACACACACACACACACACACACACACACACACACACACACATCTCCCCCAGAGACAGGGAAATAATATTTGAAGTCAGACGACTGAGTAAGGACGTTCTGGATGTCTGGGTAAGCCTAATCGAGTGCAGAGTGATAACAGAATGAAAAAGAAACACTCGAAGGTGCTGATGTACCCGTAGGTATACTTAAAAAATAGTTCCCCCACCTTCTTGAAGTTCTGTACTTGTAACCTCATCTAATCTGCCACTCTCTCGTAGGGATACTCAAAAAATAGTTCCCCCACCTTCTTGAAGTTCTGTGCTTGTAACCTCATCTAATCTGCCACTCTCTTTGACTCTGCCTTTTCCCTTTGCTTTCTTTCATCTACTATCTTTCTGACTTATTGGTCCATTCTCCTGCCTTTTTTTCGAAAATATCTTCCAAACAATTTGTCTCCTTTGAGCTCCTCCGAAATCGGAATGTGTCGGCTGTATAGGCCTACGGCAGCGGGGAGACCAGTGAAAACTGAAAACCGAACACATATGTACCTTACCCATTATGGCCATATGGCCTGGGAACGCAGAAGAAGAAGAAGGTGCCGATGGGACCCAGAGACGCACTGGTCTCACCTGCCATACCAACACAAGAGCATCCGTGCACTGTGCCCAACCTCAGAACGACTAACGTATTTATCTGAATCAACAAGAAGATAATACAATATCTTTATCATTTAAAAACTCGGGACTTTCCTGGTATTGCAGTACCTCCAGGATCGTCCCATCATCCTTATATCATCTTTATATATATTAATGTCCCACATCCCCCCCCCCCCCTCGTGGGGATACCGGGGGGTCTCTTGTATAAATAATTCCCCCACCTTCTGGAAGTTCTGTCCTTGTAACTTCCTCTAATCTGTTACTCTCTTTGACTCTGCCTTTTCCCTTTGCTTACTGTCATCTACTATATTTCTGCCTTACCGGTCCATTCTCCTGCCTTTTTTTTAAGAAACACTTTCAAAAAGATTTCCTCCAGCCGAAGTCGGACTTGCTGGGCCTATTTCCTAGTTAGGCGCATAACGGCAGCATGACGCATCTGCGCTCATAATTGACAGGAAACTGTCTGAGCGATCGAAGAAGAAGAAGATGCCCCACATGTGCCTGTTCCAGGCCGGAGGACGTTAATAGGATTTTCACTTCACCAACTTTAGAATCCCGTGTTGTGTGACTGACAAAAGGTGTAGAGACACACGGGGACATTCCATTAAACGACGACTTTCTTGTTTATTTACTCGGTTGTTTGTCAACACAAATGCTTGATTTTGGGGGTGCACATGCTCGAATCTTTCATTGACAAAGTCATAAAATTTCAGCAAGATTCAATGAACGGTTTGAAAATATGAAGCAAAAAGTAACAGTATGGGTGCAAACACACCCACGGGGTACGGGAAGGGTAGGCCTACAGAACTGCTCTCGACTCTATTCAGACCATTTTGACTTAGATACGACGCAAGGGAGGCACGTGTCCCGAGGGTCATGGAAATATAGAATCCGTGGAGGGTGCAGGGCCGGACCAAAAGATTCGTAAGGGGTGGGGGTTAAATTGGGGGGTCCGCCGAGGGATCCAGCTGCCGGTGTAGCATTCTCAAATGGGAATTGTTCTCAACATGTCTGCGCACGTGCGAAATCGGTCATGACGTACCATCAAATTTGATCTTTTGTGTATTCCACACTAAATTGACCCTAAACCTATCCCTAACCCCGTTCCGAACCCTAAACCTATCCCTAATAGTGCGCAGACGGTTTGAGAACAAATCCCATTTGAGAACACCACACCGGGTTAAGGGGCATTGCCCTTTGGGGGTCCAGGAGGGAGGGGGGGGCAAGAAAATTTCAGTCAAATTTGCCCATGAGACGAATGCTAGACATTAACGCTCGTCTCATGGGCAAAATGAGACTGAAATTTGCTTCATTTCATGAGATAATTGGGGTGGGCTTCTTACCCGCCCATGCGCTTTTTACCCCGTCTTCCCCCTAAGTGGAGGGGAGTTAATTAGAAAGAGAATGTCGCCCCTTTATTCAGTTTCGTTAATAAGTCATATATATATCTAAGTCATCATGATTCGCGCTTCGAGATCACGTGATCGAATCGTATCGCACAGTCGTGCGATTTTAGCTGACGTGTGGCTGGCCAAAACAAAAATTAAATTGGTTTCTGATCTGACTGAAGACGGGGTAAAAAGCGCATGGGCGGGTAAGAAGCCCACCCCAATTATCTCATGAAATGAAGCAAATTTCAGTCTCATTTTGCCCATGAGACGAGCGTTAATGTCTAGCATTCGTCTCATGGGCAAATTTGACTGAAATTTTCTTTATTTCATGAGATAATTGGGGTGGGCTTCTTACCCGCCCATGCGCTTTTTACCCCGTCTTCCCCAAAGTGTTTGTCCCTGAAAAGGGCTTTTGGCCTTATTCAGTAAACTTCCGAGTTCTCTCTCTCTCTCTAAATTAAAGATAAATTTAGGTGGTGAAAAGAAACGATCGAAGTGTGCTGTGAAGGGCCGGAGACAGGATGGTGGTAATGGTGCCCCCCTCCCCCTCAGGCTTACAGACACATAGGGGAAGACGGGGTAAAAAGCGCATGGGCGGGTAAGAAGCCCACCCCAATTATCTCATGAAATAAAGAAAATTTCAGTCAAATTTGCCCATGAGACGAATGCTAGACATTAACGCTCATCTCATGGGCAAAATGAGACTGAAATTTGCTTCATTTCATGAGATAATTGGGGTGGGCTTCTTACCCGCCCATGCGCTTTTTACCCCGTCTTCCCCATGTCACTTTCCACTTTGTTCGCTACTGACATAACAGTTACATCTTTGCGTAAGATCAGATTCTATGGTGTCCTAATTGAAAGTCACCCCCCGCCCCCTTTTCCCCATTGTTCCTTTGTGACTTCACCACAAAACTGTCCCCAATACAACAAGTGCCTAGACTTGACAAGCAGGCACGCTTTCGTGCGCGCGCGAAAATCTTCGCACGCTCTCTCACGACACAAAAGCTTCGCTTGTCACAGACGACTTGCGATTTCTATTTTCGTTGTCTGTCGGTGCCACCAATCCAAAACAAATGACATCAGAATAACCATATAAAGCATTTGAAATAGATGCCTTTGCATACATAATTTTTAGTTAAATCACAGGTTTAACTTTGATCGCTAGATAGTCATCATGTTATTGTACTTTTTTTTTTAATGAAGAAAAAAGCCAAAACGAAAAGAGGACACTAGAGAGTATATTTTCTCGTGGAATTGTGGGTATTAATCAGCGCCATATTGGACAGCAGAAACACATTTACGAAAGAAAACAATACAATATTTACCAGATTTTGGATTTAGTACTTGTCTGAAACTATTTTTCTATGACAGTTTTCAGTGCTTAGGGATACAAATATACAGTCGTGTTTATGCTAAGTGTTTACTTGGACTGGTGAAAGAGCAGAAGCTGAACATATATTTCGCTTTATGGGATGTAAACAACGTCTGTCGGGCATTTACATTGGTGTTGAGTTGAACTGATTTCTGACGAATCTGTCGGGAACTTCTTGTTATAGGACGCAACTCAAAAATTCTAGACTTGTGACATTTCTCGGTTATAAGTTGTGACATATTTGCCAGAGATACTTTATTAAACAAGTCATCAGAGCAACAGCAAATGACAAGACAATAGTTTTGCCTGTCCAGTAGAGCAAAATCTCCTCCCATATTTCCGTAGTCTTCATGGCGTCCGAAACCAGAATGTGACAAGAAAACTACCACATCGACAGTAGAATACTAGAGTTGTCTTCTCAATTTTATTTTTCCATGTGGTAGGGAGAAAACATTGACAATGTTGTAACAAATGTGATAAACTCTTCGCTTGTGGCGGAAGCCAAACATCAGTGAAACTGAAACAAGGACATGCTCTCTTCTTTCTTGGCATGACATCTTCAAAGTGAGAACTGAAACCATTATGAGCTATAATGCTTGTTCTCAAATGTGTGATGTAAGCAACACGGACCACAAGTAACCTAAAATTTGATGGCTACTACTGATTTTTCAAGAAAATTCAAGATGAGCAATGGCATTATTGTGGCTGTCTTGAAGAAATGGAAGGCAGGGTTGAGTTTTGCCTGTCTTGACAAAAACTGTTAAAAATTCAAAATGACAGTCCTAATATGACTGCTTTCTTTGTTTTTTGTATTCATCATACATAACAACAGTTAGCTTGTACATATTCCATGTATTTGTAGCAGTCATTTTCATTCATGTTGTGAGCGTATGTGATCTATATCTTTACTTTTCTTTCACAAGTGCCTTATTGATCTCAGAGTGAAAAGTAATCGGTTTAGTCATAATAAGAGCAGAGTGCGTGTTAAATGAGTGTGATTCTTCAATAACTGTGATCTACGAGTTTGAAAAGCGTCAACCACCAGTACGAGCAGATCAATCATCATACGTTTCATAGTCAAGAATTCCAGTGTTGTCAACCAGTATCAACGTGGACATCATTCTTCATTTGATTTTATATTGTAAGTTTGTTAGCAACACGGATGCATGGGTGCAGCATTTTCCTTTTCACTTGGATTTCAGATTAAAATTTGTTTTACCTGAAACAACTTCCTTTTTTTTTTTAAATGGTCAAAAAAAAAATCAGCAACAGCACATGAAATGAACCTTTAAATTAAATTGTGCTTTATTGCAGGAGAGCTATTCTAAAATGATTCATAATTCTAATTTCTATTTTTGCGTCAGTTTCAGGGGTGGGGCCTGGGCGGCCCCTGGGCCCCTGCCTTTCAGGGTTTTTTTTTTTCATTGGGGGAGTTTACACCCATGCTGAAATGTTATGCTTATGTTGTTAAATCTATAGATTGAGGTTAAAGTATCATAAGTGTTTTTTGTTGCTGTTTATTTTTCCTCGTTCCATCTTTTGAACCATGTATTGGGTGATGCTGATCAAGCTCCCGTGTATCTCTCTGATCTTCTTCATCTCTATGTCCCAGCTCGCCAACTACGTTCGTCTTCTGATTCTCGTCTCCTTTCCATTCCCTCCATCCGTCTTAAATCTGCTGGCCAACGTTCTTTTTCTTGTCAAGCACCATCTCTGTGGAATTCTCTGCCTTCTCCTCTCCGACACTCCAACTCAGTCTCCTCATTCAAAACCTCTCTTAAAACCCATCTTTTTCCTGCTGCGCCCTAAATATTTGATCAGTTTGTCTATCGTTGTGTGCACGTGAGGGAAGATTGAATGAGGTTTGTGCTGTGTTTTGTGGTGTGAGTGTGTGTGTGTTGTGTGTGTGTGAGCATGAATGTGTGCATACATGTGTGCTTGTGTGTGTTTTGGTTTTGTGGGTTGTGTGTGCACGCATGTCTGTGTTTGTGTGCGTGTCTGTGTGTCTGTCTGCGTGCGTACGTACGTTTTTGTGTGAGGGTGTTTGTGTATGTGTGTTGGTGTATGTGGTCAGTCCATGCGGCTCGGTTGCTGTGGCTTACCGAATGGGATATGAACGAGTTGGCTTCAATAAATGTGTGTGTTTATGTGTGTGTTAGAGAGAGAGAGAGAGAGAGAGAGTTGCTTTGTATATGCGCTGTTGCTGGTTGGTGTCACTCTTGAATGCTGTTTTTGTTGTCTGTTGATGAATCATTGATTGTAAAGTGCTTTGGGCTCATCTGAGGTAAAGCGCTATATAAATGTACAATTATTATTATTATTATTATAAGAATACAGGACTTGCTAAAGTTACTGTGCTTGACCCAAAGGGCATTATTGAAGAAGAAGCACACTTCAATACATAGACATAGTAAATAATTTAGTTTTTAAGTATTTAACAATAGCATGAGAGTATGACTATGACTATAAGCTCAATGCTGGCCAAACTTTAAAAATTTCACTCGCCCTCCATAATGTTACTCGCCCAAACACATTTTCACTAGCCCGAAGAAAACAAAAAAAATTACTTTAAAATTGATGAATTTGTGGTATTTACTAATTATATATTACTAGTACTGTATGGCTCTCAATCAGAAACTAGGAGTAGGAGTAGGACTGTAGTCCTGTAGATTTTGCACTGACTAACTTGTAGTTGTACTACTACTACTACTAGTACTTAGTACTTTTGCAGTCTTTGGGATTAGCTTGCCTTCACTTATGGCTTATCTAACCTTTCCCAACACCAACTGTTTAAAAATAAAATAGCTAGGAAAGTGGGAATGTTCCTTGGATGGGGCAACTCCTTTGTAAGACAAAATCCAAACCAGCGTTCTAGAATAGAACTTTATCTCGACTCCTTGAGTTGTTTTATTGAGGTCCTATTGTCAGACATAACTGACTAGCAGTAACACACACTATAATATAAATATAACCAAAGGCAATAAACTAATGTTGACATTTCTAACAAATCAAAGGGGGGGAAAGGCACCATTAGTCATTACACTACAATGGTACACTAAACCAAATCAGGCATCTGTATTTGAACTAAGGGTGAAAACTGCATGTTTTTTAATATTGCTACTAGTACTAATGCTAGTCAACCAGCTAACTGTGTTTGTCAGTCATATATATCTGTCATGATCTCCAGGTTGCAGAAAAGGACACTGCTACTAGTACTAGTGCTAGTGCTACTCCACAAACCAGGGCTAACATTTCGTAGAAATTAATTCACAGTGGAGATGTCTTGCCCACAATACTTTCCCACTCCCTCAGTCTAAAGCCAAAGGACTTAAAGTTTAGGACAGTTGGTGTTGATATTGGAGTTGGATGGTCCTGAAAAGCCAGCTAATCCCCAAGGCTGCAGCACTGATGTGTGTGTAGGCCTCTTAGTTTGAGAGTTATTGACCTTCATAAAAGTTAAAACATTAACCCTTTCACCGCCAATGTCACATTTTAGCGCCACAATGGTTTAACACCCATGTGTCACTAAAAGGCATCAAATCAGGACCTGTTAATGTTGTCCAAAGATCCTATTTTTCTTAATTTTCGGAGGTAAGGATAAATATGCCTAATGTTATATATGTCACAGATGAGTTTGCAATATTGCAGATTTTTTTTTTTTTCTAGCCAGTTAAGGTTAATCACTTAATCAGTTAATGGTACTTTTTGGCTGAAAAATGGCTGGCAGCGAAATGGTTAAACTAGAGAATGGTTTCCTGATATTGTAATTTTTTTTTAGGGATATCGATCCATTATCAGCTTATCACCGAGTGGTGTTTTATATAAGAATGTGTGTTTTGTTTGGTTGCGCGTGCATGTGCGTGTAGGGTTCCATTCCAGCATGGAACAGCAGTGATGGCAGCCAGCAACGGCCCTAAGAACGACTTTGCTCCACCCTGGCTCAGCTTCCCTGACACCAATGACAACGCCGTGAGTAGTGGGAACGCTGCACCCCACACACACTGCCTCGCTTGTTCTCTTCGCTTGTTGTTCATCAGCTTATTGATTGTGCACAGGCTGTGTGTGGCCTTCAACTTTTCCTGCTGCTTGGAGTAGAGTTGTAAACTTAGTTGTGTGCGCCCTGCTATCAGACATTGATACTGCAGTGTAAAGTTTCTGTTAGAACAAAGATGCTGTAGGCATTAGTTGTAGTGTTTAAAAAGGTCGTAAGTAATTAATCGGATCTAAAAGGCATACTGAAAAGTTAGAAATGTTACCCTTAATGAGGAACTGGAGACCATTGTTTTCTTGCTACATTGTCATCTTGACAATGTGAATTGATCCGTGTTATGCTATAGTGGAGAAGGCCTGGTTGTTCTAGATGTTCTGAAGGTTTAAGTTCCTTGTTTGTTTTTTCTTTGTTTATGATTTTTTTTTCTTTGTTAAAGAAAAATTATAATTGTTTTTTTACTTTATTCCTCCATGGAACCCCTTTGAGTTTCAAATCTCATGCATAGCAATGTGTGGTTCCTTCAGTGATATACAGAGGATCGAAAAGTGATAGGACAAACTGTCCTGAGACAAGAGAAAAGGACAATATCCTAGCTGGCTCTTACAGAAATCAATAAGATAAAGTGTGCCAGTGTTAAAAATGTACCGTACTTTTCGGCTCATTAGGCGCTGGTGTGTATAACTATAAGGCGAATAGGGCGATTTTCAAGAAAAATCTGACAAAATCCAAGTAAAAGGCGCCCTCGTTTATAAGGCGATACACACCTCGCAACAGAAAGTCGAAGTTTGAAGCCCGTACACGTCCTGTAAACGATTACCGACCGCCATTTTGTTGTCGTAAACGAGAGTTGGCTCCCTTCTCAAATAATCGAAACTTCCGTTTTTGCGACTTCCGGTTGTTGTGCTTGGCCAATTCTTCACGAAAACTGGTAGAATTATGGCATTTTAAGCTCTACAATGATGCTTTTTACATCCAACGAAGGGTTGTGGCATCTGTTGGACGGTATCTCGGACGATAACAGGGATTTCGAAGCATTTTAACGTGAGTATTCGTCGTAACGGCGACTCGTTACCACTTTCGATGTTGTGACTCACAGTAGACTGTACTGAGTACAGCAATCGTTGCCTCTCTTCTCACGATTTTGTTCACTTATAGGGCGCCCTCGTTTATTAGGCGCATAGGTCGAAATTGGAGAAAAAAATATCGCCTTATAGTCCGAAAAATACGGTAATCATACATTTGTGCTGACACTGTGACAGGGAACACAATATGACATTTTCAATTTTTGTAGGTCAGGTCCTATGACCGGGGCCTCGGAACATCACAAGCTCCTTAGTCCTGTGCATGCTAATGTAATTAATTATGTGTGACTTTAAATAAAAGAAAGGCATTTTAGTCAATCTAGTGTCAAGTTTTACAGTTACACATAGCTATGCTTGAAAAGATTTTTTTTTAAAATAAACACATGCCCATGATACAGTCTTGATAGATTCCCTGTCGTATAGTAACATAGCATGATGGTATTCAATACAGTGGAACCTCCCATATAAGACCCCTCCCTTATAAGACCTTCAAAAATCATCCAAAATGAGGTCTTATAAGGGAGGTTCCACTGTAGTACTTCTGGAAGTACTGACTGGAACAGTCCAAAAATACTTTGGTGTTCAGGAATAAACTAATAATTACAGTGGAGCCTCCCTACTATGACATTTTCTATTTTCCGTGTCTGTCTGTCTGTCTATCATGGTAACTTTAAAGTTGGCTTTTTCTCGGGACCGAAAAGGCATTCATCAATCAAACTGCACACATATAGATGTTTATGCAAGCTTTCATGAAACATTGTTTGCATTTGTAATAAACTAATACAGTGGAACCTCCCTTATAAGACCTCCCCATTATGACTCCCTCCCTCCCACTTAAGACCTACTTCTCTGAGACATTGCCCTTCTTTGTAAGTATTAAAATTACCTCCCTTATGCAACTCACTCCCATTTAAGACCTCATTTTGGATGATATTTTTAGGTCTTATAAGGGAGGTTCCACTGTATATTAAAATTAATAAATGACTGACCTTTATTTAACTTGTAATTTTTGTTTGGGCCATATCTTGCACATTTTCGCAATTACGGTCCCCAAATTTGGCATGATGGTGTATTACCTTTTGGCTATAGGTGATATAGTATGCTGGGTGACGTTTACCCTCTTGACCTTTGACCTTGAACATCGTCAATTATTTGTTTGGGACATATATTTTACAGCCTGGCAGATACAACCCCCAAATTTGACAGGTAGGTAGACCAGCTTAAGGTCATATCGAATGTTAAGTATTGATGACCTTCATAACCATGATGACCTTGACCTTTGACCTTTTGCTTTATAGCGTTTAAATCTGGCATTTAGATCTATCTCCCAAAACACAAGGCGAGTGAGCTTTGAAGGCTTTGCTTCAATGATGCATAACAGCTTTGTTGTGCTTACATGTGCGTAGAGACCCAATGGGTCGAGGAACGGCCCGATTCTCGACCGTCCCCGCACGCGTCGCGAGGACGCCTACTACACCCGCTACAGGGGAGAGTACCAGCAGCCTGTGAATCGCCAGAACTCAGGAACTGATGTCTATGATGGTATTATCATTGGTTTTATTTTTGTTGTTGAAGTTTGCTTTGTGATAGAATCAATCAAGGGGATCTTCGTAATGATAATACATTTAATCTCTTACTCCAGCTGTCCTAAAGATTTTGGTTGAGAGAGTGGTGATGTCCCCCCATGCAAGGTTCTGAAGTAAGATTTCTAGCCCAGCCCTCCAGAATAGCTGTTGCCCACTCTGCTATCTGTAAGTCACAGTTGGACAGTACTGACTGGCACACACACACACATACACACACATATACATGCACGCACAACCACACACTGTTACACACACGCAAACACACACACACATACATGTATATGAGCAAACGTGCGCACACATACTTAATCAAATCAATAATAGGTGGAAAATAGATCCTGGTTGGAAGAAGAGCCTGAAGTTTATTTAGTACAGTTGGAATTTATAAAAAGTCTTTTTTATCTCAAAATATTGGCTCTCTCAAAAGAAAATGTCAGTCCCTTTAACCCCTTGACTGCCACCAACGTATTACGTACTGACCTGATGACATCACTGATGTTGTTATCAGATGAAGAGGAATAACCCTGATATGCTGGCTTTTGCTCTAACACAGTCAAGAGAGTAATATCCCCAGACCATTTTCTCAGATTGTCTCTATCAGTTGTCTTTTTCATGGCATGATTTGCCCAATGATTTGTTCTTGAATTTTCTCTGGCAGTCAAGGAGTTAATTTAAAAGACTTTTTATAAATTTTATTTTGAGATAAGACTTTTTGGCATAAAAATGATTAAACTTGGATTAAAATAAAAAGTAGTGCGAGTTATCCAGTCTTTTTTAGTTATAATCCTTTTTCGAGTTAGCAGGAATCAAATCCACTGTCATTTGATTGAAGAAGAAGTGAACATGGTTGTGATTTGGATGTGATTGCAGGCAGTAAGCGTCATTCCCCTAGTCACACCAGCAAGCATCTGGTTGAAGAAGAAGTGAACATGGTTGTGATTTGGATGTGATTGCAGGCAGTAAGCGTCATTCCCCTAGTCACACCAGCAAGCATCTGGTTGAAGAAGAAGTGAACATGGTTGTGATTTGGATGTGATTGCAGGCAGTAAACGTCATTCCCCTAGTCACACCAGCAAGCATCTGGTTGAAGAAGAAGTGAACATGGTTGTGATTTGGATGTGATTGCAGGCAGTAAACGTCATTCCCCTAGTCACACCAGCAAGCATCTGGTTGAAGAAGAAGTGAACATGGTTGTGATTTGGATGTGATTGCAGGCAGTAAACGTCATTCCCCTAGTCACACCAGCAAGCATCTGGTTGAAGAAGAAGTGAACATGGTTGTGATTTGGATGTGATTGCAGGCAGTAAGCGTCATTCCCCTAGTCACGCCAGCAAGCATCTGGTTGAAGAAGAAGTGAACATGGTTGTGATTTGGATGTGATTGCAGGCAGTAAACGTCATTCCCCTAGTCACACCAGCAAGCAGCGCCACCACTCCATGGAGGAGGACTACTATTACTACAGCAACTACCCCTACTTGGCCTACTACTCTCCCTACGCTGACCCCTACCCCGCTATGCCCTTCGCCGCCCTCCCTGTGCCCCCGCCTCGCCGCGATGCCAAGTTCCCTCCGCCCTCCTCTTACGCCAGATATGGACAGGTAGGGTGGGGGGTGTGGGTCTGTAGTGTGTTTAGAGGTGTCGTTGCCTTTTCAAAAGGCAATAATAATTATCATTTATACCATATTTTTCGGACTATAAGGTGTAAATTCAGATTTTTTTTTATTGATTTTTTATTTTTTTATTTTTTTAACAATATTGTAAGTAATAAGGCACAGGGGTCTCAGTCTGAGAGAGAAAAAATGTCGCCTTATTGTCCAAAAAATATGGTTTTGTTGCCTTTTGATTGCTCAAATTTGATGATCAGATAAAATTGAAATTTAGTTAAAGCAGTTCTAAAATAAAAAAAACAGCTGAAATATTATAAATTGTCTGTTCGTCTGTCAAAATTTGACCTTTTACTGAGATTGACCATTTTTGTAAGTATAACAAATATCCTGTTTTATATATGGTTGCACCCTCATAATCATATGCGAAGGTACAGTTTAGCAACCCCGACCAAATCTCTTTGAAAATTATCAGTTTGACCAATATTTTGCCTTGCTCGGGTAAGGGATGGGGTAAGGGTTAAGGTGAAAATAATGCTTTACGTCCTCCCGGCCGTAGCCATGTGGGACATTACTTTGTATTTAGTTTGGGTGGCTACCGATGGGGACAATAATGCTTGACGTCCTCCCGGCCGTAGCCATGTGGGACATTACTTTTTATTTAGTTTGGGTAGGGGTTAGGGTTAGGTTATGGCTGTTTTTATGTCGTGGAAAGAAAGGTACATTGAGGTTGAGGCTGTGTCTCCCCAATGTTCCAAAACTCTTGGGAAATGCAAAGAATAATAACTTGGGAGTTTTTTAAATACACAGCAGTGAATTGAGATGAGTGATCAGGCATGGTAGACCTCCGCGAATCGCGGAGAATCTGTGAAAGTGAAAATTTGACGCACACCAAAAAAAAAAATCCGGGGTAAAAATTCGCTTGGGTGCCACACGTTTCCAGATTTGTGATCCTAGTGCTTCTTTTTCTTCTTCTTCTTCTTCTTCTTCATTTTGACGCCCGACTTCATCATTTTAGTTTGAGTCGACATCTTTCAAATGAAATGCAGAATCGGTTGGATATTCTTCTGCGAAGCTCACTTTGCCCCCACTACCATGCCTGGTGATGCACTGAGGTTGGAAAAGTGATAGGACAAACTGTCCTGAAACAAGAAAATCAACAGGACAGAATGTCCTGAAACAAGAAAATCAACAGGACAGAATGTCCTGAAACAAAAAAAATCAACAGGACAGAATGTCCTGGTTACTGCAGAAATCAACAGGACATTCTGTCCTGGTTACTGCAGAAATCAACAGGACAGAATGTCCTGGTTACTGCAGAAATCAACAGGACAGAATGTCCTGGTTAATGCAGAAATCAACAGGACAGAATGTCCTGGTTATTGCAGAAATCAACAGGACAGAATGTCCTGGTTACTGCAGAAATCAACAGGACAGAGCTACCAGTGTGATATTCCAACAGAACATTTATCGTAACAGGGAGGATCACAGTAGGATATTTTCAGTTTTTAATAGGACTATGTCCTATGACCTAGGCCTCAGGGACATGACTGACACAAAGAACAGTAACTCTGGAGTTGGCGTCCCATCCCATTGTGGCAGCTGTTGTTGGATCTATTGCGATTGGATCTTTTTTATCTTAGGTTTTTCTAATCATAATAATAATAGTATTATTAATACATAGCATTTATATAGCGCTTTTCTTTAGAATTAAACTCGAGGCGCTCACATTCACTGATTCACACGCAATTGGGCTAACACTATCATTCTACACATTCATTCGGCCATCATCTAACTTACGTGAAAGTTACAGAGAGAAAGCTCTTTGAAACAGATGAGTTTTGAGTTGGGTTTTGAAAGCGGGAAGTGCTGATTGGTGACGGAGGTGAACAGGTAAGGAGTTCCAGACAGTGGGGGTGCAAAAACTAAAACTGCACTGTCCTAAAGACTTTAAATTCAGTTTAGGAACTTTCAACAGTTTGTCATGGGAAGAACGGAGTGAGCGAGAAGGAGTGTAAGTGTGGAGAGCACCCGAGAGGTAGGATGGTAGGGTCTGTTCAAAGTGGCGGAAAGCAAGGACAACCAGCTTGTAGTCTAAGCGAAACTGCACTTTGTGTGTTGTGGTGTTGATTTGTCAAAGAATTTTGTGTAAACTGGACGATAAAGTATTGACTGTTTTTTTGTTCTTTCAGGTGAATGGCAGCTACCCCTACGGCACCTTCGATTTCTACCCCCAGGGGGACGGGTTCAGCCACTACGGGGGTGGTGGCCGGGGGGACAGCGTGCGCCGATCTCAGTACGCCCGCGACGGCCGCGGGGAGTCCAGGGAGAGCCGGGACAGCGACCCGTCCTCGCACGATGGAGACGACAAGGACAGGATGTTCAACGACGACTTTGTGAGTCGGTTTGGACTCTTCTGGCACCATGGACGAATGAATATATTCGTCCTAGACACCGTTCTTCACTCCCACCAAGTGCAAGCAGTTATCAGCCAAGCACCCTGCGTTCAGAGAGAGAAAGAGAGAGAGAGAGAGAAGCAGACACACACACATGCGCGCACGCGAGTGTTGGTGATGGTGATAATAGCACAGTGATTATCGTTCATTAATAATAGCACACACAAACACAAACACATGCGCACACACATTCGAACAAGTGCTGTTGATGGTAATAGAACAGTGATTATCGTTCACTGATGGTAACACACACACATTCAGACAAGTGTTGTTGATGGTAATAGCACAGTGATTATCGTTCATTGATGGTAACACACACACACACACACACACACACACGCATTTAAGCAAGTGTTGATGGTGATAATAGCACAGTGATTATCGTTCACTGATGGTAACAAACACACATTCAAACAAGTGTTGTTGATGGTAATATTACAGTGATTGTCGTTCACTGATGGTAACAAACACACATTCAAACAAGTGTTGTTGATGGTAATATTACAGTGATAATTGTTCGTTGATGGTAGCACACACACACACACACACACATTCAGACATGTGTTGATGGTGTTGCGTGCAGCCTTCACTGAACGGCACAGACGACGACGCTGATACCAGAACTTCCAGGCGTGCCAGTAGTGGTGGGGTGTGGGGTAAGTTTCTTCACAATTTCAAACAATAATTTTATTCATACAATGTAAACACCCGAACGCCCACTTGATACCGTAAATATTTCGAATTTTAATATTCTTTTTCATGTACACCCAACCACGGACTGGATATGGATAATACTGGATAATAACTGGATAATAATTTTATTCATCAAACATTTTGCTTTTAACACGCACATATTTTGTTTGATACACACACACGCACACAGACACACACACACACACACACACACACACACGCACACGCGGTGTGGCTTGATGAAAAAAAAGCATGTATGTTTGCTTTTTCAATGTCCATCTTTAAATAACATTTTGACTTTGACACACACACACACACACACACACACACTTTCTCGCATTCTCTTTCCCCTCTCTCTCTTTTTTCTCTCTCTCTTTCTCTGAAAGTCTTTGATAATAATATTCAAAGCATACGTAGAGGCCCACAGGTGTGGCTTCTTGTTCTTGCTCCCACTGGTATATATCGGTCAGTGCATATGAGCTGCACCCATTACCACTTTATTGGGGGAGAGTTTCTGTTTCGTAAATCAGATTATGGTGATCTACCATATTTTTCGGACTATAAGGCGCTCCTTTGTATAAGGCGCAGCCCCAAAATTTTACCAAAATTTCAGATTTTGTTATTCTATTTTCTTACTATGTTATTATTTATAAGGCACAGGGGTCTGAGTCGGGGGGTAAAAAGTATCACCTTAATAAATACAGACAAACCTCTATTTTAAGACTTCCAAAATGTCCGGAAAAATCGGTCGTAAATTGGAGGGGTCGTATGACGGAGGTTTTCACTGGCAGCCGTAGAAAGAAGAAGTTCAGCACAGTTCATACTCTCTTCTTCATGCACACATACAATGACATATTAAAACTGGATTTGGGTCTTTCCAACTCCATAGGATTGTGCAATCGATGTTTTACAGTTTCACTTTGCCGACTTCTTTTAATCACCTCCACTCTCCTCCAAAGTCAGTGGGTTTTCTTTTTCAAAGTCAGTGGTTTTCGTGCTTTTCCTACGCTCTCCTCCATCTTTTCTACAACAAGGGAAGTGACTCCGCTTTCAGGCCCTTGACCGTGGCAGTTTCCCTTTGCTCAAAGTCTATGCAGACGACAGCAACGGTCGTAAAAACCAACAAAATGGCGGTCGTAAGTCGCGTTTAAGAGAGGTCGTTTACATAGTAAAATGCATCTGTGCCAACAAATCCGGTCTCAAATGAGAGGTGGTCGCTTAACCCCTTCAGTGCCGCCTACTACTTGCGCATGCGCCGCCGGCTTGCCGCGCGATTTTTGAACACGGCAATATCGCTGCTTAGCGGCGACGTATATATACGTCGGTGGCAAGTACTGAAGCGCTATAGAGGACGTATATATACGTCGTGGGGCAGTGAAAAGGTTAACAGAGGGTCGTAAAATAGGGGTTTGTCTGTAGTCCCAAAAATATGGTATGTGATGTATGAAAAAAGGAGAAATTAATGTGACATTATAGCCATCAATAATACAGTGTTGAGCTAGGCGAGTGACAGTGTTGCTGTGTGGTTTCAGACAACCCTCCCAGGTCCAGGGTGGAGGAGGGGGGCGGTGAGGGGAAGGGCTCCACCAGCTCCATCTACAGGGTCATGCCCGCCAAGGTCACACCAACCCCCACCCTCTCCTCTCCTCTCCTCTTTCCTCTCTCTGTCAGCAGTACATTGTTGCAGATTGGTCCTCTCTAGCCTTTTCTCTCTGTCAACAGTACATTGTTGATCTGCAGATTGGTCCTCTCTAGCCTTCTCTCTCTGTCAACAGTACATTGTTGATCTGCAGATTGGTCCTCTCTAGCCTTTTCTCTCTGTCAGCAGTACATTGTTGTTCTGCAGATTGGTCCTCTCTAGCCTTTTCTCTCAGTCAGCAGTACATTGTTGCTCTGCAGATTGGTCCTCTCTAGCCTTTTCTTTCTGTCAACAGTACATTGTTGCTCTGCAGATTGGTCCTCTCTAGCCTTCTCTCTGTCAGCAGTACATTGTTGCAGATTGGTCCTCTCTAGCCTTTTCTCTGTCAGCAGTACATTGTTGCTCTGCAGATTGGTCCTCTCTAGCCTTTTCTCTGTCAACAGTACATTGTTGCTCTGCAGATTGGTCCTCTCTAGCCTTCTCTCTCTGTCAACAGTACATTGTTGCTCTGTAGATTGGTCCTCTCTAGCCTTTTCTCTCAGTCAGCAGTACATTGTTGATCTGCAGATTGGTCCTCTCTAGCCTTTTCTCTCTGTCAACAGTACATTGTTGCTCTGCAGATTGGTCCTCTCTAGCCTTCTCTCTCTGTCAACAGTACATTGTTGCTCTGTAGATTGGTCCTCTCTAGCCTTTTCTCTCAGTCAGCAGTACATTGTTGCTCTGTAGATTGGTCCTCTCTAGCCTTTTCTCTGTCAACAGTACATTGTTGCAGATTGGTCCTCTCTAGCCTTCTCTCTGTCAACAGTACATTGTTGCTCTGTAGATTGGTCCTCTCTAGCCTTTTCTCTCAGTCAGCAGTACATTGTTGATCTGCAGATTGGTCCTCTCTAGCCTTCTCTCTCTGTCAACAGTACATTGTTGCTCTGCAGATTGGTCCTCTCTAGCCTTTTCTCTCTGTCAACAGTACATTGTTGATCTGTAGATTGGTCCTCTCTAGCCTTCTCTCTCTGTCAGCAGTACATTGTTGATCTGTAGATTGGTCCTCTCTAGCCTTTTCTCTCTGTCAACAGTACATTGTTGCTCTGCAGATTGGTCCTCTCTAGCCTTTTCTCTCTGTCAACAGTACATTGTTGATCTGTAGATTGGTCCTCTCTAGCCTTCTCTCTCTGTCAACAGTACATTGTTGCTCTGTAGATTGGTCCTCTCTAGCCTTTTCTCTCAGTCAGCAGTACATTGTTGCTCTGTAGATTGGTCCTCTCTAGCCTTTTCTCTGTCAACAGTACATTGTTGCAGATTGGTCCTCTCTAGCCTTCTCTCTGTCAACAGTACATTGTTGCTCTGTAGATTGGTCCTCTCTAGCCTTTTCTCTCTGTCAACAGTACATTGTTGCTCTGCAGATTGGTCCTCTCTAGCCTTTTCTCTCTGTCAACAGTACATTGTTGATCTGTAGATTGGTCCTCTCTAGCCTTTTCTCTCAGTCCAGTTAAGGGCAGGCTACACTCAACAGCTGAAGCACTTGAACACTGGTACAAATGCATCAGCTAGGGATGAGAACATTACGTGTGTGACCGTTTTTGATTAACCCGCCATGTGGGCAGCCACACTCTGACATCGGTGGAATTTTATTTGATTTGTGTATTGCGGTCTACATGAGTTTAGTGAACACAAAAAATGTAGTTATTTTTAGATGGAAGTATTTCACGTGAATCATGATCCACATTGTTACAATTGTTACTTTGGGGTCAAATCGTATGCAGTGTGGCTAGGCCTTTAGAGGGTGGTATTTGTGTCACAACATTATGATAATTTGCCTCGGTTTTCTTGTATGGCTATAATAAGAATGTTATCATTGTGGAATCTTACCAAAATAGTTTCTTCTGTGGAACTGGAAGTCATCTTTAGAAACATTGAGAGAAAAGGGGAAAAAAACCGAGTGAGAGATAGAGAGAGACACAGAGAGAGAGTTAATTTTTGATTAATGACAACAACCAATGAAGCTGAGTGAAATAGTGTAAAGAGTGAATATACTACGTGTGAATCGCTTTTATGGTATATCAAGGTGGAAAAAGTCGTGATAATAATACCTATGGTTGGGAATGTGTTCAAAGGCTTTCCACTGATTGTATTTAGATATTAAAAACCTTTGACTTTTGTACGAGGAGTGGAGGGGGCATAACAGCATAAACTGCTCCGTGTAAGTGTAGAGTGGCACAGAGGTAACGCGTTCGCCTTGTGTCAAGTAAACCCGAGTTCGAACCTGGGTACAGGGGATTTTTCCTCTCATTCTGCACTAGGCCTTACGGTCTGAACGTGGAGTCTTTCGGATGAGACGATAAACCGAGGTCCCGTGTGCCCATGCACTTAGCACACAATCCCAGTGGCAACGAAAAAGTTGTCATTTTATCAAAATGTACCCACCCCTTTCGTTCCTCATCAGTCACACAAACATCGCATGCAACATTTTTATTTTTAATTTGGGTGGCGCGCCTCTGTCTGTGACGCGCTCTCCAGGTGGGAGCAACCCGAATTTCACAGAGACACTTATGTGACTTTAAAGTACCTAATACCTAATAAAAAGGAGAGTTGTAATATCAGGACAGCGGACCAAACACGGACAGGTAGCCATGACAAAAATTGGAAAAGGGGGTGCTGTATGGTCATGATGGCGTTGACCGTTTCAGAACGGAACCAACGTACGCAAGGATAGTCGAGGCGACGGAGGGCGGTTGAACGGCAGCGTGCGAGACGCCTCCCCCCTGGCTTCCATCAAGTCAGGGTCAGGCAGAGAGGTCAGTCAGGCCAGCTCACCCTAGAGTGTCTTTTCAGTGCCATGATGTTAGTAATTTTTCATGTTGGTGGAGAAAGTGTCCGTGCTTGCATCTTTTTTTTTTTCTTTTTTTTTGCTGTCCCATCTTCTGGGCTGTACAGTGGCGTTGCTTCCAAGCCGCTCATCTCAAATCCCAATTCGCAGCCACACCCCGGTTTATTCACGTGCTTGCATCTTATGGCAGTCTGTCCTGTATGTTTTGTGTTATGATTTTGGTAGATGTCTTTTTTTATGACAAGTTGTTTTTCCTTTTATCACTCAGCAAACAAGCCTGTGTGACAAAATTGTCCAGGCATTGTACTTTAAAAACAAATTCTCTGAATTCAGAGAAAAGTGAAGAAATATAATTGTCCGAAGGGGATAGGTGCAACTTCTTCCTTTTCTTCCTTTTCACAATTTCAGTTGTTGTTCTTTTTTGTTGATTTTTTTACCTGAAACTGACCTTCCTTTAAAAAAATTCATATAAAATAAAATGGGCGATGGCACATTGACTACAAACGATTTGGGGCGTTATTAGCGTAATCACTCTAGCCTGGTAGTGCTCTCTCCCTCAACTGAGGCAATATTGTTTTCAAATGCAACATCATGGATGCTCCTCCTTGCAGGATGTCCTGAATTGCAGGATTTTTAAATTGCCTAGAGCTGGCGTCGCCGGATTATGAGAATTTGAGAAGCAACGATTTTCTTACACACACACACACTTGTACAATAAAAATGGCCTATATAAGCATTTGCTATATTCAAAGGAATGCAGCACTTGTTCTGGTCTAGAGGGGTGAAAAAAGAGCAGTAAATGTGTGTGTGCTGCCCCTGCACTCTGCCGGGGCCGCCCCCTTGCCGGATTTTTGAAATTTCCCAGGAGCATCCATGCAACTAGGCAAGGCTAATCAGACTAAAACAGGAATAAACAGAGAAGGAAGGGGGGCAGCAGTGTCTTTTTTATGGACGTTGCCCTCCCCCCTGAACCCCCTATGCCCTGCCAGGGCCAGGCCGGCCCCTGGATCATTCCCTTTCAGTCTTGTTTTTTAATTTGGAGTATTTGCACCCATGTTTTAAGCTTGTGGAGATGCCCATTTTCCCAATTTATTCATCTTCAAGTGCAGTGCTTTTACCCCTTGACAACCCCAAGAGACTGCTCTTGAACCCCCCAAATATATTCTGAGGAAAGTGCTTGTCTTCCAGTACTATGGCCTGACGTCCACTATCTCACTTTAAGGACCGCTACAGTACATATGATTCAATCCCGATGCGATGCGATTGTGACGATGTCTGTGAGTCATGATTCTTGTGAAATACTTATAAAAATAATTCTATTTTCGCTCACTATGCTCAAAAGTAAACCCCAATACACGAATCAAATAAAACGTCTGATACAAAAATACAGATATTTTATCAGATTCGTGTACGGGGGACTACAAATATAGTGAACAAAACTAATAAGATTTCATCAGATTTTTTGACAATTGAATTTCACGTGAATCATGCCTCACAGATGTTAAATCGCTTTGCATTGGGATCAAGTCATATGTAGTGTAGCGGACCCTTAAGTCCTATTGTCCTACTTCGCCAGGATCATTTAAGCCGACGCTACACACGCGTAAGATCGTATGAGGATGCAATCCGACGTGAGTCATAATCCACGTGAAATACTTTGGTCTAAAAATAATTCTGCTATTTCCGCTCACTATGCTCGAGTATGCCTGAATACACAGACACACACACATTGGAAATTATATTTTAACTAGCACAACGCCGAGTACCGGTAACGCCTGGTAACGGTAACGCCTAGTAACGGTAACGCCAAGTACTGGTAACGCTGAGTACAGCAAATTTGAAGCGATTCGGTTAAGAAACGGCGGAGTTATAAGGCTCCGTTTCCCGTTGGCGCTGCTCTGAGAGTGACACGCTCCCCCTAGTAACGGTAACGCCAAGTACTGGTAACGCTGAGTACAGCAAATTTGAAGCGATTCGGCAATCCGTCCAGAAACACCGGAAATACGGGCGCCGAGAGGCCGGTGGATACGCGTTTCACGCATTTGCCAAATCGCGCAAATGACACGCCTGCCCGCCTTGGTTGGAGTTATAAGGCCCGTTTTGTGTTTCACACAGACACACACTTGTCTTTTTATTATATGATGCAGTCACCACTTCAGGCTTGGGAGGATTGTCTTTTTATTATATGATGCAGTCACCACTTCAGGCTTGGGAGGATTGAAGAGAACACTGAAACGCGTCATTTCAGGATTGAGGAACGCTTCGCTGAAGTTTCACCCATGCGTTGTCCTACCCTTGCAGGGCCAGCGCCAGTCACCACTTCAGGATTGGGAGGATTGAAGAGAACACTGAAGCGCGTCATTTTAGGATTGAGGAACGTTTCGCTTTCACCCATGCATTGTCCTACTCTTGCAGGGCCAGCGCCAGAGCCCCACGCCGGCCAAGGAGATCCTCAGCTCTCAGATGGCGCGACCCCCCAAGCCCAGCGACAAGAAGAGCCAGTTCCTGAGGACCCTACGCACCGAGATGGACAACGGCCTGACCAACGGGCTGCACCACCCCCACCCCCACCAGGAGAGCAATAACAACCTGGTGAGAAAGCACGATGACGATAACCATGATTTATTCAAGTAAAGGCCATAGCGCCATTTGTTTTCATACCCTGGCTTATCGACTCCGGGGATCATCCCAACAGCCGATGCACTTGAACACTATGGTACAAAATGCATCAGCTAAGGATGAGAACATTACGTGTGCGGACGTTTTTGATTACCCCGCCACGTGGGCAGCCACACTCCGTCTTCAGGGGATTAAGCGCCATTTGAAGGAGATGATACACAGAACAAAGTAAACAAAACGTGAACGATTTTGTGCAGCAAATCAGTCTTGAATAAACTGTTACAGCAGATCACGTCTTCTCTTAAATGCTTCTTCTTCTGTTTGGGGCCCACGTTCATTAAATTGATCATTCTGGCACCCTCAGGAGAAGAAAAAAAGACTGAAAAAAGGGGAGTCGGTTCCATCTGATACAGGGCTGAATGCTTTCATACGTTGTCAGATTTGTGATATCTGGTGAGGAACGATGGCTGCACATAGTGTTGCCCTTGAATGTGTTTGTCGCATTGGTAAATCCACAAATATCATTTCATTTGTCTATTTCTGTATTCTGCCATTGTCCAAAATAAAGAATCAAATTTTGAATGTTATTTTCTTTGTTTGATCATGTTCGAAACCACATCGATGGGATAGAAGAGCAAACTGTCTTCTGCGTCAAGTTTCTGCAAATGACGTATCGTGAATGCCAAACTTTCAAAGGAAGATAAAATAAAAACTGTCAAAGACATTTGGTTTAAATAGCATTTTATTTCTCAAAGTCAACAATGATCATTAGATAGGGCAACATGAAAACTTATATACATGTAAAGCCCTATCTTAAAGAAAAAAGTGCACAGACAATAATAGTGACGGACGGCTAAGCAGATTAATGAAGCGCTATCTAAATTTTATGAAAGACATTTGAATTCTGTGTATTAACCGGGAAGCTTTCTTGGATCTTGTGAAAACAAAAGTTCCGTGATGTCTGTCTTTCTCACGCACCGTCCCATTTGTGTGTGGTTGGCTGTTCCAGCGTAAGGGGGAGGATGAGGAGGAGGAGGAGGTGGTGATGAACGGGGTGGGGGACCTGCACCTGGACCAGCACAGCAAGGCCAGCCCCAACATCCTGTCCAGCTCCATGGAGAAGGAGTATTCGTGAGTACAGCTCAAAACATGGAATACAACATCATTTCGTTATTGAACCCATGGCATGGGTGCAACTCTCCAAAATGAAAAAAACCTGAAAGGCAGGGGTCCAAGGACCCATGGCCCCGGCAGGGTACAGGGGCAGAGCCCCGTCGGACGATTCAGGGGGGCAGGGAGAGATAATGAAACAGACAGTTAAAATGATAGACAGAGACAGTTTGAGTGTGATAATCCTTGTAAAAGTATTACATTGCCTTAGTAAACTTCCAAGATAGAACAACCAAGTTCAAAATGCCCCAAATCGCTTGTGGTCTTTTTTTTTTCTCTTTTTTTTGGGATGAATTAAAAAAAAAGAGTTCAGTTTCTGGTCAAATTAAAAATACTGAAATCAATGTAAGACTGAAAGAGTAGCAGCCATGCTATGGTGATCTTACAAAGCACAATATCCCCTAGTTAGTGTGAGCAGTATACATTCGTCCAGTACATCACTCTACACTCCCAAATACAAAGCCATTCACTGCCCAGGTACTCTGCTTATGTCACAGAGCTTATGTCAGTGATTTTTCTGTTAAAGCCAACGCATGCGCACTCAGAAGAAAAAAGTGACTCCTCTTGTCGGTTGAGATGCAGCGGACAACTAAGAAACGTCAAACAATACATGGTGCTAGAAGAGTTAAACTATTAAGGATCAACCTTCCACTCTCACCCAGTTATCACTTGTCACTGGCCGTATCAAGTCCCTTCAAAATAGCATAGGGGGATTTTACCCCCCTCACACCCCTACAGGATTGCGACCCTAGGGGACTGGGGACTTGGCAGACCCTGGACCATTTTCATTTTTCTATGATTTTGTAGAAGCACCCATTAATGTTTGTGGATATGTTTGAGTAGGTGCTCACGTATCCATTTTTTATAAGTTTTATGTGGATATGTTAACTTGTTAATGTGATAATATATGACTTTGTTTAAATATAAAGTATGCGTGTTTTGTTATAAATAAGACCATTGTGTGTGTTGTGCATTTAAAATTATATAATTAAAGTGATTTATTTTAAACGGTAATATTTTATGTAGTGTTTTATTTTATTTTTATTTTTTTTATTTTTATAATATTGGCAACATTTTGTTTTAAGCACTGCTGTTTTGCTTTCAAGCGATAATTATCATCATGTGTGTTTTGATTTAATGGTATTGTCATTTATGTTTTAGAAGCACATCTTGTTTTTAATGTATATGTATAATGTATAACAAGACACATATTATAATGTGTCTTGTTTTAACTGTGTCAATCGCAGACATCACCACAATAAATTTCTCTCTAAGAGATAATAAAGTTGTTTGAGTTGAGTTGAGTGAGTTAATCAGATGTTTTTAGGGTTAACAAAATTGACAGAGCAACAGAAACCTGAGACAAGCAGCAGCAATATCCTGTTCTTGGAGAAGGAATATCTGTGGGTAGATTTTCATCCGACGGCAAGTCAGATATTATAGGATTTAAAAAAAACCCATCTAAAACAATAGAACATTATGCCTTTTAAACCTTTCTCACTCTGTTATTTTTCTTTTCAGTTCACACAACTCACAAATCCCCTGAAAAAAATCAGCAACTAAAGGATGAGTAGGCATTGTGAATTCTGGCAGTGGGCCTTTTTTATTTTTTTAGACTTTGTTGTTTTCCTTGGCTTCTCCACCAGAAGCTGTGTCAGCAAGTTTACTGTGAACCTCCTTTTCCAATTCTGATGGGCAGGGAAAAGGTTGTTTCAGGGCAACCTTTCAGCAGGCTGTAAGGATCTAAACTCGTTAGAACTCTCTGATTCTATTTCATGGTTTGTGCAAACTGTGCCCTTATTGTTTGATATGCGTGGGTGAATGTAGTTCAAGCATGCTCCTGAAATCAGTATTGAAGAATCCCATATAAAGAGTTCAGGATTGGCCATCTTGTTATCTGGAACCACGGTCTGTTGTTGTTCAAGTTGTTGTCTTACCCTGGCTTATAGAGACTCCAGGGATCATCCCAACAGCCGAAGCACTAGAACACTATGGTACAAATGCACCAGCTAGGGATGAGAACATTACGTGTGTGTGACCATTTTTGATTACCGCGCCACGTGGGCAACCACACTCCGGCTTCTTATAAAATCCATCAATCTAATTTAATCATACTATACCAACACTCAAAACAACTGCATTAGCCTAAAACAACCTGGAACCTTACCCTAGCACATAGCTAAAACGAAAGTGGCCCCAAGGGACTGCACCCATACCGCAGGGAGTAGCGGGAGTGACTCCCCTTACTTCCGGGTATGACGCGCACCCTTGGGGCACCGGATATGTCATTCTTAAATTTTCCAGCCTTTCAACCACACCTGGGCCTACCCTGCTCCGCCTTTTCTGACTCTTGTCTATCTGGTGGGTTCGTTCCGTGTTTAGCTTTGTTCTATTCAGTTTCTTGGGAAGGCTGTTAGTCATCCTATCGATATTATTTCATTGTCATTTCTTGGTGTTCGTTTTAGTTGAAAAATTATTTCGTTCACTCTGTTGTTCGTTTTCGGGGTGGCGTCAGCCATTATGGCTTCTTTCACCCCTCGGTTTCCACTTCGGGGAAAGCAGTTTCTCTTCGGTTGTTTTTCTGTTTTCCAAGTCAGTTGACTCTTCTTCTCTCACTAGGGACCCTTTGGGCAGGTTCTCTTAATCTTCTCAAGAAGTTTTCGTCTAATCCCCTCACAAATCCTACGTCTAACGTCCAGTCACAGTCCGTTTCGGTTACACCGGCCTAACCGGTTTCGGAGCCCATTCCAGTTTCTCTCCCTTCGGAGGTTTCTGCTCCTTCTCCTTTTCCGTTGGACTCGCAGGCTTTGTACTACGTCACTTGGACTCTTCGGGTTTCAGGGTTCTCCCTTTCGCATCGACAGAATCTTCCTCCTATTTCGGTTCTATGTTTAGGCCAGAGAGGGTTCCGCCAGTTGTCTCTTCTAACGTGAGACTGTCACTGGCGCAGCCCTCTCTCCTTCTTCTGTTCACAGGCTTGCCTCCAGGAGGCCCTTGTCCGCTAAGGCCAGCGTCGACCTCAACAGGGATAGGCAATCCCTTTCCACCTCTGGTTTCCGTCCTGTGGGCTTGATGTTTACGGAACAGAGAGGCTCCCCTCCGGGGAGCTTGCCTAGTGACAGAGGTGACTCCTCTGTCACCAGACTGGCCAGTCTGTCAGGCAATCATCCGGTGGTACCTGGGAGGTACCTCCAGGATCGGGAACGGCCTGTTCCCTTTCCTGAGTCCGGGCTCAAATCCTCCACTCAGTTCGAGGGAGAGGTTACCAGGACAGTCAAATCGGTCGGTGCGGGGCACCTTCAATACCGATAAGAGTCCATACCCCCCTCCCGGGGGATGGCTCTCCAGTGATCCTGGCACTGGCGCGGTTGGGGCCTCTTGGCAGTCCCACCGCAACCGGAAATTCGCTTCTCACGGTTGTGAGACGGTTTCCTCCGGTTCTCCCGGTGCTTACCCGGTTTCACCCGGTATTCATCCGGTTTCTCCCGGTTGTCTCCCGGTTGCTTGGCCAACGCGGACATACCGGGGGATGGCACGGTTGGAGCCTCTTGGCTTTCCCACCGCAACCGGTTATTTGCCTTTCCCGGTTGCGAGACCGTTTCCTCCGGTTCTCCCGGTGTTTACCCGGTAATCATCCGGTTGTCTCCCGGTTGCTTGGCCAACGCGGACATACCGGGAAAGGGTTCGCCTAGAACCGGAAAATTCCGATGATGAATTTCCGGTTCGTTCCTCCGGTTTGGGTCAACCGGGAATGTCCCGCTCGCACGGAGGACGCCACGTTCTCCCGGTTCCGGCCGGTGTTCAGTGATCCTCTCACTCCCTACCGGCAGAGCCCTCTGCCAGGCATGGCCTCCGGTGGTGTTTGACTCTTGGGCCGCCCTTATCAGAAGCTTCAACGGCCAGACCCCTCCAGGGAATTCTCTGAGTTTCAGTCCGACTTTGAGTCAGACATGGAACTGGACCCTCAGTCGGAGGTCCCTCACTCTCTCACTGAGTCCTCGGTTCAGAATCTTCTCAAGATTTTGTCTCGATCGTGCCCTTACGTGGTACCTGTGCGTTCCTCCCATCAGGAGTCCGCCACTGATCACGCGGTTGGCTCTCTTCTGCAGGCCAAGAGCTCCTTGACTCTCCAAGCCCCCTCCTTCCCGGAGGATTTGGTGGTTAAAGCGGAGTTCACGTTGAGGACCGGCAAGGTCCTTTCGTTGAAACAGATTGCTGAGGCTAATCTGGGGCGTTCTCAGCCGGCCTCGTCTCAGTTCGGTTCCTTTTTGGTACCTGGATTCAGACCTTTCGTCCCCCTACCGACGGAATACCTGCCCTTCCCCTCCGTCTCCAAACCTTCTTCTGAGGAGGTGGAGTCCTTGGGGTCCTGCTGCTGTTCCTCCCGTCACGTTCAAGCCTTCGGCCTTCAAGTCTCTCGAGGAATCTCTGTCTGGTTCTCTCAGGGCTTGTGGCATGGCCACCTCTCTCGTGCAAACCTTGGCGGAGTCTCTAGGCAAATCAGCCTCTGATTCACCGGCGGTTTTTCAGTTCTTTGATCAGGTGGATGAAGCTTCCGTTGGAGTCTCTCTAGCCCTTTTGGGCAATGTGCTACAGAGCCTCTCTGATGTCACGGCTGGTTTGAAGGTTCAAACCTGTGCCTTGGCCCGGGATTCTTTCTGGCGCAGAACAGGTCTCTTTCGTCCAGGGAAAAGGAGCGTTTTGCGCTCTCTTCCCCTTCCGGAGTCGGGCTTGTTCGGGGAAGAATCGGTTCCCCCAGTTCTCGAGTCCTCTTCAAAGAGGAAGTCAGCTGATAGCCAGAAAGCTATCTATCGGGCCCTGTTGAACCAGCCCCGTCCCAACCATTTCGTCCGGGGTACTTCGCGTCCCGCTCTAAGAGTGTGGGATACTCCTCTAGGCCTCCTCCCCAGTTCAAGGCCTTGAGGCCCCCCTTCCCAGTCTTCTCGTGGCAACAGGAGGCCGAGCCTTCCAAGAAACGGCGATCCTGTCCGTTGGAGATCCTCCAGAGGAAGTGGAGGACCTTCTCTTGAAGGGCGCGGGCGCGAGTGAACGATCCCAGTCCGGGTTTCTATTCCCGACTTTTTCAACCGGTCCTGTCAACCGGTTTTATCAAAAATTTCCGACCGTTTTCGGCCCATTCTGACTCTAATTGGCCGGCGATCTCTTAGGCCGTTTAAAGGGTTTTTTGTTCTTCTGTTCTCTACCGTTTCCAAGTCAGTACCGTTGAAATGGGTTTTTTCCACGGTTATCCTGACGTCACTTGGATACTCTGTTCACAGTCTCAGCCTCGGAGGACACAGGTGGTGTCCGACCTCTCAGTAACGAAGGCGGTCACACTTCGCTGTCCCCTCGGTTTTCTTAGTCTGATGGGGTCGATTTCGGAGCTCCTTCCTCTGGCCTGGGTATACATAGGCCCTTGCAGAGAGAAGTCAGAGTGCGCACTCCTTCTTTCACGGTTTCAACCATGAGTTGTTCAACCTGTTGACTCGTTCGGCCGTTCCAGTCATCCTGTTTCGGACTGGTTCCGTCCCGATCTGGCTTTAACTGTCCGGCTAGCATGATCTTCCCTTCTCAGCCGTCAGATCACCGAACGGCACAGCTTTCAACCTAAAGTTGTTCGACGGGGTGATTTTTGCCTTCCTTCAGGCCCCCCCCCCTTTTTGGTCTTCGGCGTCTCGTTCCGACCGTTTTTTATGGTTTAGGTCGAGGTGTGTCATCGTCACGTTTGCACACTGTTTCGCTTTTTGTCTACATGTTTTCCTTTTCGGTGGGGACTTTTCCGCGTCATCTGGTTCGATTTGACGTCATGCGATAGCAACTATGTTGCTGTTGCTGTCTGTTCCTACTTCATAGGCAGTTTTTTTTTTTTATTTTACCTCCCTACCGATCGAATTGTCTCCGCTGGTTTTTCACCCAGTCAACGGGGGTCCCTTTCGTCGGTCTTAGCATGTAGAGTTGGTTACGAAGTGCAGTCGCACATTCGTACCGTGGTTTCTCAGTTTGCTAGGTCAGAGGCTGAATCTGCTGCTCTTGCGGATTCTCATCCTAGTACTAGCTGTCTCTATCCCGCCATCGGTCCTTTGCTTGCCCGACATTCTGAACTAGTCTTGTCCAGTTTGTTTTCTGACCCAGACTCGCCCCTTCGATCGATATTTTCCAGTTCGAAAGGGCGTAGCAGTGTGTAGTGGCCCGGTCCGGCCACTCATAGTCCGTAATGTATCAGGCCTTGGCTGCTCTAGGTGACTCGATGCGGAGTTTGTCTTCTTCAGTATGAGTTCCATGGCCTTAGGTGCTACCGTACCGCTAAGCTGTACGCCACCACTGTCTCGCACTTCTTGCTGAAGTGCATGCCGTTGTATTCCTCCCCTCTGATGGCACTAATCCCCCGGGTGTTGAAGAAGTCCTCCGGGAGCACCCGGACTTGATTCTCGTCACACCAATGTGGCCCACGAGCCATTGGTTCCCAGAGCTCCTCGACATGGCGCAAGACGGTCCTCTTCCGCTCAATCTCACTCCCGCCACTCTTCTTCAGTCAAGAAGCGGGGTCGGACACCCTTGCCCTTCAAGGCTAAACCTGGTCGCATGGCGGCTGTCCGACTAGGCCTTCGCTCTCAGGGGTTTTCCACGCGCACCGTGGATCTGTTGGTCGCCTCTCGGCGTAAGTCTACAAACGATCTGTATGATCTTCGCTGGGCCACCTGGTTTGCGTTTTGTCAGGAGAGAAAGTTTGACCCGCTTCGTCCCTCAACGGTTCAGTTCGTGGAGTTCCTCTCTCACTTGCTTAGAACTAGGAACTCTTCCTCTCAAACCTTGTCAGGTTATAGGGCGGTCTTGATTAGCACGATCTCGTTGTCTTTAGGTTCCAAGTTTACGGGGAATCTCTCGGCTTTGCCAGTTTCTCACTTCCTGGACGCTGTGCGCCTCCAAGCCCCGTCCAGAACGGTCCAGTGTCCTCAGTGGGACATCTTTTTGGTTCTGGCTTTTCTCTGGGTCAAATTTGAACCCCTGGAGTCGTTGTCTCTTAAGCTTCTGACTCTCAAGACAGTTTTTTCTCATTTCTTTCGCCACTCCCGTCGCCTCAGTGGTTTGCATGCTCTGAGAGGTCTCACCAAGGATGTCAGTTCGAGGAGGACTTCTCGTCTGTCTCCCTTTCTTTTCTCCCGGAGTTCCGTGCAAGAACCAGTCTGGTTATGTTTCCTCTCCCTTGGCCTCTTTTTCGAGTCTTCGCTCCGTTCTGGGTCCTGATGATCGTGATATCTTCCTCTGCCCCGTTAGGGCTCTTCGTTCTTCTGGCTCGTACCAAGTCCTTCAGAAGGGCTAAAACGTCGCCTGTTCGTCTCCTTTAATCCCAAGTACTGCAGCGATGTGGCTAAGGGTACTGTGTCCCGTTGGTTCCTCGACCTCATTAAGTTGGCCTATGCCCGCTCGCTGGTTAGGTTACCTGATAACCCCATTCGCGCCCACGAGTTGCGGGCCATCAGCTCTTCCCTGGCGGTAGTCAAGGGTGTCCCTCTTGTGAAGGTTATGGCCTCAGCGTTCTGGTAGTCGCAGAACACCTTTCTTCAGTTTTACCTGAGGGATATCTCTGCTCAGGGCGAAGACGACTCCTTTTCCATCTAGAAGGTGGTCGTTTCGCAGGTCCCGGTCTCCTTGTAGTGTGAGTTCCGGTGTTTTTTGTGCCTCTGTTTTTTTTCTGTGTTCTTTGGTATATCATTGACATGACTGTTTGGGGGTATTTATTTGCATATTTTCAGGGATGTTGTACATCTTTCGGGGGATTCTCTTAGGAGTGTTTCCCCTCTTTTACTGATATGCTTTTGGGGTTGTTGGTGTGTCAGTTGGCACGCATCACCCTCCACCACGGTGGTAATCTGCAGTTGTTTTGAGTGTTGGTATAGTATGATTAAATTAGATTGGTGGATTTTGATTAATCCTACTATCTATTTAATTTAATACTTACCAACACTCAAAACAAAAAATGTTCCCTCCCAGCCTCCCTCCTGATGCGGGGCTGTAAAATTACATGAATGACATATCCGGTGCCCCAAGGGTGCGCGTCATACCCGGAAGTAAGGGGAGTCACTCCCGCTACTCCCTGCGGTATGGGTGCAGTCCCTTGGGGCCACTTTCGTTTTAGCTATGTGCTAGGGTAAGGTTCCAGGTTGTTTTAGGCTAATGCAGTTGTTTTGAGTGTTGGTAAGTATTAAATTAAATAGATAGTAGGATTAATCAAAATCCACCATTTCTGCCAACATTGATGGCAGATTAGAACAAGATGATGGATGTACAATTCTAAAGCTATCCCCATGCATCCTGTGTACACAGACACGCACCTATTAAAAAGTTTGGGGATTGGGAAGATTCAAAGAACCTTAAAACGTGTGATTTGAGGATTGAGAGAATGTTTTACTTTCACCGCTGGATGTGTGAATGGTGGTAATCATGGATGTGTGCAGGTTTTTGGTGTCGCTGGGCTGGGATCCCCAGGAGAAAACAGAGCTGATCACGGAGGATGAGAAACGGGAATTCCTCAATCGCACGGGCAAGGTGAGCGATGTGAAAGTAGGGTTTTACATGTAAAAAACCACTACAGGTTTGCGATGAGTTTAGCTTGTTAACGTGAACAGTGAAATAGATGTGTTTGTTTGAACCAAGAAAGATGTTGAAAAGAAATTATTAGGTAGTAGGTACTATGTGCTTTATAGTCACAGAGACGTCTCTGTGAAATTTGGGTAGCTCCCACCTGGAGAGCGTGTCGCAGCCAGAGGCGCGCTACCCAATTTTTATTTTTATTTTAATTTGCATGCAATCTTTGTGTGACTGATGAAGAAGGAAGGAGGGGGGTACATTTTGGGACCAAATGACAACTTTTTCGTTGCCACTGGGTTTAACGTGTGCTAAGTGCATGAGCACATGGGACCTCAGTTTATCTTCTCATCCGAAAGACTCCACTTTCAGACCGCAAAGCCTAGTGCAGAGTGAGAGGAAAAATCCCCTGTACCCAGGTTCAATCTCGGGTTTACTTGACACGAGGCCACTGTACACCATATTTCCAGCTTGTGCATTCCTAAGTGTGGTAAATGTCAAACTGTGCTGCTTTCTGCACAACTCTTTCAATAAGAAAACTTTGTTAACATTCCACCTCCTTTTATTTAGAGTAAGAAGTTATGGTGATTGTATCTCTTGTTGGTATTACGGTTGTTGGAGGTGCGTTTGTGTGTGCTTGCGCGCATGTGGATGAATATATGCGCATGTTTGTTTTGCGTTTGCTTGCACCTGTGCGTTATGAGGTAGATTTGCGCATGTAAGCACCATAGTTGTCGGACTATAGGGCAATACTTTTTTTCCCAGGAAACCCCTACGACTTATAATGTGACGACTGATATAGTAAGAAATATAATAACAAAATCTGAATTTTTTGTAAAATTTGGGGGGTGCGTTTTATAGTGCGAAAAATAGCAGTACATGCATGTAGGTGTGTCCTACCTCAGTGTTTTCACACCTCCCATCTTTCTGCGGATGTCCCAACAGGTGAAAGAGGAGCAGCAACGCAACGGCCGCACCCGCATTCTGCCCAAATCGTGGAGCCCCCAGCATCGTGCCAACAACGCCCAGCCCCCGCCCCCCCACATGAACGAAACCCCGTCCTCCTCCGATTCCTCCGACGAGGATCTGTGAGGGCGCTCATGCACCTGTCTCCACCCCCTCCCCAACCTTCTGCTCAGAAACGGTGGCTCTGTGTGTGGTCTTCTGGTCGGGCCTCTCTGGGTGTCTCTCTCTCCAAGCCTTGTGTCATCAATTCAGTGTTGTGGCGAAGTGACTGACCCCAACTCCTGCGTGAATGTGTGTGTGCCTCTGTGTGTGTAAGTGCACTACTGCGTCTTGCCGGCGAAGGGAACATTGGAGAAGAGCGGTGTAGGGGGCGATGGGGCAGCGACGAGACCCAAACTTTTGTTTCTCAACCTAGTGGCAGCTTCATTTCTTATCTACAAACTGGACGGTTGATGATTCGCCTGGTCTCTGCCCCTTGGAACTGTGGTCGGTAACTACTACGGCTGCTGCCACCACAGCACCGGGCCCCGCTCTGTTACGTAATAAAAGACCCTTGGTTCGACGCTTCACGATTGGATGCGAGTGAATTGAATTTTGGAGAGGATACTTGGCTCCGTTAGAACCTGTGAATTTTTTTTTCATTTTTAAAGCAAATAATGCCTTGTTTCCAAAATTGGGATTTTTTTTGTTGTGATGCCCCTTGCTAAGATTATCTGAATGGATGAGGTGGTTCTTATCGTTTTCTTTGGCATCTGAACTGCGAGCCGCTTCAGGAGACATTGCAGTCAACTTGGTGTTTAATTTTGCATTTCTTTTGCCATTTCCAACCTTTTGATTCCAAAGGAGCCGTGTGCGTTGCCTGTGAAATGGGTTGTGGGATATTAAAAACTTTTGTTGTGCTTTGAGTGCCGAGCTGCGGCTTTCCTGTGTTCTGTGCATGTGGATAATGGGGGGGGGGGGGGGGGGGGGGGGGGGGGCGGGGGGGATGGTCCGGTATAAACGCAAAGTGGTGATCACTCTTCCTACCAGAGGGGGCGCCACAGGTCTGGTCTCGTCAAGGTGGGGACAGCTCTTTGTTGGTCTCAAGCTGTGGTCCGAACGACGTCAGCAAAGTAGCTGTCAGATGTCGCACTTTCCGTTTTTATTATTTTTATTTTTTTTGAATGATGATGTTGCTTCGCTCGTTATGTGGTACTTATTTTTAGTGATGTGATTTGATTTAGCGGCAGTAAGTTTTGATTTTTTTACTTAAAAGATTTGTTTTTTGTTTCAGTATAATACTTGTATATCTTTGAAAGTGTTCATCGTGTTGGTAATTCCAAATTGTAAACATTTTTTTCTTTCACAACACAAACAGATGACCTCTTTACTGACTGTTTCGTCCACCCCTGTGGACATCCTCGGAGTGAATGACTGGGTGAAAACATCTCTCGATGCTCAGGTTCTCGGGATTTTCCGCTGATCTTACGGAGATCAGCGAAAAGAGGGTTGTAGATCCCAGAAAGGACGGCCCCCTGGTCCCTGTTCATGACTGCTGTTTGTAGACGGATGTGAATTACACCTTTTCCAGTCACTTTCCCTTTCCCTTCCTTTCAAAGTTTCACCCAGTCATTCACTCCGAGGAAGTCCACAGGAGTGGACGAAACAGTCAGTAAAGAGGTAATCTGTTTGTGTTGTGAAAGAAGAAAATAATGTTTACAGTATAATACTTGGTTTAGTTTTCTCATTTGGCTTTTTTTAATTTTTTTGTATTCGGTATTGTCACAGGATTTTAGTGGCATTAATAATTAAGGCTGATTGTTCTGGGATCATAGGGTCTGTGTGAATTGCCTGCGGTGTAATGGGGCTGGCATTTCTTTTCAACTTTGTGTGTGTGTGCTCAAGGCAGCCTGTCTTCATATCATTTACGTGTGCTCAGATGCTGCTTTAGAGCAAGAACTTTAGTGTTTTGGCTTTGTGTGAAGAAAACATGCATCGACTTTGTTATGTAGCAACCGTTAGATTGTAAACCCTATTGCGGATTAAATCTGTTGTGGTGTGTGTCCAGTTTCGTGAACGTCACTGGAAAGACACATATCTTGTCATGGTTTCCAGTTTGATGATGCCTTAGCTAGTCTGTTTCATTCGAGACTTCGTTTCTTTCCAGGAAGGGGAAAACGAAAGAAGAAACGTTTTGCGGCGTGGCTTGCTTGCAGTGGAAGTTCATGAAGAAGCGGTATTTGCGTAGACATTCCATTTTGGGTGGATGTAAGGACGCCCAATGTTGAAACAGGCGCCTAGAGTTAGCACAGCACCGTGGACAGGCGCCACTAACACCACCATCACCACCACCTGCAATGCTTCACAATCGGATCTTGTTGACCAACTTTTCCTTAGCTCTGAGAATAGCACCACAAAGAGTATCATTTGCGCTTTTGTGTCTAGGCAATTTTTTAATTTATTTTTAGATCCTTCCCAATACTCTGCCTCCTGCAAAAGCAAGTGGAATGGATTGAAAGCTGTCTGATGTCGGAAAGTGAGTTCGGTTTAAGATGCTGTCAAGTCAAGGAGTTGTAAAGTATCGTCACTAGTCCTACACCCTCCATATTTAAACAAGCAAAACATAGTTTTTTGTGGGGGGGTTTCTCTTCTGAAAGCCAATTTAATGTTTCACAGAAAACAAATTTCACTCCTAAGGTTTAGCAGAAAAGTTGGAACAATAGTAAGGAATAAAAGAGGTGAGAGCGAGGTCATAAAGAAAAAATAGTACAGTGAAATATTAATGTGTTGTGTTCACGTTGCACAGCAGAAAGAGCAGTCACTACCTCAAAGTGTTTTCTGGCAATACAGCGACAACTGGCTCAGAAGGTATGCTTGAATGCATTCTAGTTTGTGTTGTGTTGTTAAAGTGGGGCTCACAATTTCAGAAAATTCATTGATTTTTTTTTTTTTTTTTAAATAGTCGTAATGAAGTTGAGGAAAATAGTAATGTGTACTGCTGGAAACGGTGTCAATAGGAAAAGCATGAACAGAACCGTCAAAATAATGACGGTGGTTGTTTAACCAAAGAAGAACACACAAGCAGGCACATAAACGGGACAGAGAACTGCCCGGGGACAAGAACGAAGACTCGACTATTCATTGCAGCATCAGCATGAAGCAAAAACAAAAAACAATATTGCTGTTAAAACAGATGGCAGAGTTAGTTTAATTACGATAGGTGGAGCTCAGTAGAGTTTGAAGCAACTATGCACCCTGTATGCTGTTTAGGCTTGTCTGAGTTTTGCTTTAAAATATAGACTATTTTTGTCCAGGCTTATTGCTTTCTGCGTCTGCCGGTTTGTGCTCGTCTTGCGTGCCTTTCGGTTGATTTCAGGCTTGGTTTGGGTACTTTATTTTTGTAGTGACGTTTTTGTTGTTTGTTTTCTTGGGGTGGTTTTTTTGGTCGTTAACGGAGGATAACGTGATCTGACCCGAGGGGGTTTGTCTTACCTAACTTGTGAAGGGGAGAAAATTACATGGCCATAGACAGAAAGAAAGACTGATGATGATTTGACAATTAATTTTGATCATGGCATAACTGAGCCTACCACTGAGCCATTTGGGCAGAAGGGATGCCCCAAGTTGATTTGATTGATTGATTGACTGACTAATGATTGATTGAAACCAGAGTTGGAGACAGGTTATTTTTTTTAAGGAGTTGAGGGTGTTTAAAAGTATAAAAACAAAACAGAAAAAAAAAAAGATTCAAATCGCTATATTTTGCTTAGCATTTATGAATGAATAATCGAGGCAAAATCTGTTGACGATGTCATTGAAAAAATTAAAAAGTGCATTTTGAAATGGATCTCTTATGTACTTTGTTTGTGAGACTTGAATGAATGCAGAATTATGTATAGATGATGCGTTCAAGAAGAAAGGTGGCAGAGTGGCTAAGATGTCCGCCTGCCAAAATTCAATGCGTGACTGCAGCGTGAGTGACCCAGATTCAAATCCCAGCCACGCCCTTTCTTTCTAGTTTGACAGGAAAATTGTTCACTTCCCCTTCATACGGAGTCTTGGACTATTTGAACAAATCACTTTCATTTGCTCTCTGTGTTTAACTATGTCCCATATGTGCCTTCCCAGGTCGAGAGGACGTAAAATTTAAAATTTCATTCTTGCTCTCTGTGTCTCTTTCATTGTCTATCTGACTGTTTTTGTGTGTGTGTTTTAAATGTACACATCTCTAAGTTGATGTAATGAATTTTAATAATTATTTAGTTGGTGTAATTTCGTTTCACACGTTTGATCAATGTTCTTTCAGTTATGTTGTATCTCTGTCATGATGTTGCACCTAACCTGAATTTCTGTTTTGGAGATATTAAAGTAAACTTGAACTGAACGTCGAGTCTTTCGGATGGGGACTTGAACTAAGCTGGTCTGACCCGTGCGCTTTATGCACGTACAAATCCCACGGCAGGTAAAAGCAGGGAGAAATCCTGCTGCCTGGTATGACCAAATTGATAGTTTTCCCAAGTCTGCCCCACCTCATCCTGCCCCCGAAAAATATGGTGCCGCGTTTGCGGCGACACGCTCCGGGGGAGAGCAACACTAATTTCACAGATAAGTCCTGTGACTAGAAAAATACCCCAAAAATACCTCTGACGATTGGCATTGTGCATTAACAGCTTGCGATCTACATGTCCAACTGCAGTTGTACGGCTATCCAACTGTGACATTAGTGGGTTGTGAATCCGATGAAATCCTATTGACTATCGTGGATGCAATCTTGCCTCAGATACCAGGCGGCGCCTGTTTTTCAAAATTTTGACCAAAAAACCCAATTTGATTCAAAGTTCAAGGGGAAAAAAGTGTTGAATTCTCACTTTACAAGCCTGAAATAAGCTTCAAATTGAGTAAGATTTTGCTTTTTCTTCAGCTTCATGTTGCTCCCCTGATCCCCCCAACAGGAGCCTCAGCGGCCCCTGGACCCATGCCTTGTCTGGTTTGGGATTTCAGTTTCATCCATGCTCAGACCTGTTTACCACTATTTTGCAAATTTGTAATTTCTGAAACAAAAAATAGTAATTTTCCCAAGAAAACTAATCCAACACGTGGCCAATTCTTTTTCTTCACAAAACCCGATTAACAAAACTTTGTAATTACACAATTATATGCAAGCAATAGTGCACTGGGAGACCTTTAAACACATTTTTAAACCATGTATTTGCCTTTTCTTTGGTGTCTTTCCATCAGATTTTTGATCATTTAACCTAGAACTCTCACCATGCGGTCAATTTGACGCCATCTTCAACCAGAATGAGAAGAAATTGACGCGCGTTGTATGCTGGGAACCAGAATTACTTCACCTCATTGTTTCAAAAGCATCGCTTGCCGACGCAACTGTAGTGGGGTTTTTTTAGGATTTTTTTTTTTCATCGCCGTAATTTGACTTGTTTCGTAAAAATTACAGCAAAATCGTAAAGGTAAACAGGTCTGCAAGCTATATGAATCCGATGAAATCCTAGTCGTTTCGTTCACTTCATTTGTTGATCCCCATGCGCCAATCTGATGAAATATCCGTATTTCTATATCAAATATTTCATCAGAATCGTCCATTGGGGTCTATATATAGATATGAATATAGTGAACGAGAGTACAGTCTAGTCCCATTTTAATTAGATTCATTTAAACAGTAGTATTTCATCGGAATCGTGTCTCTCAGATGTCAGTCGGATGTGTGGGTCGGTCCCTTAGGAATGTACAAATAATTTCCAGAGTAGTAGAACTCGCCTTCTCTTATTTCCTACTTCTCTTTCTCTCTCAACACACACACACATTTGGTATATTGTTGTCTACTTGTTGATGAATATTCGATTGTAAAGCGCTTTGGGCTCATTTCAGGTAAATCACTATATAAATGTGCTATTATTATTATTATAGTTACAGAGACATCTGTGAAATTTGGGCTGGTCTCTGGAGAGCGCGTCGAAACAAGCGCAGCGCCTACCTTTTTTTTATCTCGGGGGGGGGGGGGGGGCAGGAGAGGAGGGGGGGGGGGGGGGGGGGGGGGGGGGGGGGGGGGACTTGGGAAACCTAGCTATCAATTTGGTCATACAAGGCAAAGGGATTTCTTCCTGCTTTTTTACCAACTTTTAACTGCCATGGGATTTTTACGTGCATAAAATGCACAGGTCAGACTAACATTAAGTCCCCATCCGAAGGACTCGATGTTCAGTTCAATTTTCATGTCAAACTAGAAAGAAAGGGCAAGGCCGGGATTCGAACCCGGGTCACACATTGAAATTGACAGGCGAATGTCTTAACCACTCTGCCAAATTCCTTCCTACATTCTCGCTCCCAAGGGAACCACACAAATAATAAATAAATGAAACTTGCACTGTTGCAGCAGTTTTATTGAAACACTTTATGCCTGTAAACACAACAAAAGTGTACCGAGTCAGCACGAACTGCAAGTGAGGAACAACAGTGATCTTGACCATTTGGTTTGTTTTTATCACTGCTCTTCTCACATGAACCGATCGAAACAACACGAGTCAAGACCACTGCATTATAGTGCACAACAACCACGCAACACGTCATCAATATTCATCAAAATGTGTCGTCAAATGAAAATGTCCATCATTGAAATCATGGGATCTGTTTGGCTGGCAAGACAAAAAGGAATAAACCTGGGAATGAACACTTGAGAACGATGGCAATTGGCGAATGAACAAACTGATGTGAACCACAAACATTGGATCGCTCAGAGATCTAGGGTATTTTTCCACCAATCTTGGTGGAGATCTCTTCTACACGTGTAGTATCGATGACCTGAATTATAAATGTTTGATGAGTTAAGAGCATGAGGATTTTTACATAAACATGGACAAACGCATTGTAGAATATGGCAATATAATGACATCCTTGTCTTCTGCGTTCTGCGTTGGCCATAATGGGTAAGGTACGTATGTGTCTGGTTTTCAGTTTTCACTGGTCTCCCCGCTGCGTACAGCCGACACATTCCGATTTTGGAGGAGCTCAAAGGAGAAAAATTATCTGGAAGAAGTTATTTTAAAAAGGCAGGAGAATGGGCCAATAAGTCAGAAAGATAGCAGATGACAGTAAGCAAAGGGAAAAGGCAGAGTCAAAGAGTGGCAGGTTAGAGGAAGTTACAAGCACAGAACTTCCAGAAGGTGGGGGAACTATTATTACGAAAGACCCCCAGGTATCCACAGGGAAACATCCTTGTCTGATATAACGGGTAAAAAATTTTTTACGATGCACACGTTAGTTCAGGGCTGGCTCCTCACACAATACCAGGATCATATTAAAATTTATTTAGAAAGGTTTCACCAGAGAAATTTATAAACCAGAAAATTAAACAAATCATTCCAGTTTGGAGCGTTGTTAAAATACTAAAACACACGATGAACAAGGCCTGTAGGCCTTCATTTCAACGAGGGTGGCCACAGCTTCACCCACACGGAAATCGCAGCTGTGTGGCAGAACACTTCCAAGACCTACAGGAAGTTCACGGAGTCCAAAATCATTACTGTTCTTGGAACTCTGGCACCAGCTGGCCTAAATAAGAAAGAATAAGACAGTTCACTTCCAAGACTATGCAGCCCAAATCCTTTTTGTTTGTGGGTCTCCCCCTTCAAAAACACGGAAAGAACAGAGAAAAAGGAGTGTGTATGTTAATCTGCATCTTTGCCCAGAACCACCAACAGGATGATGGTGGTCATTACTGGAAAGAAGTCTCACAATTAATTTCAAAGTGGGAGCTTCCTGTTAATGGTAGGGTGAAATAAGATAGAGAGAAAACAGGCAAGGCTATAATTATGGGAGATGGGACAACCTCTCCAAATTTAAGTTGAACTTTTCAAGGCAAATGAAAAGGCCTCGCGCCAGCTAGAAAAATGAGAGAGGGAAGGCACACAGAGAGAGGGAGGGCAGAGAGAAGGGAAAATGTTGGCAAAGGTGCAGATCAACACACCCTCCATCTTTCCTTTTTTCAGTCTTCCCTTTCTTACTGCAGATTAAGCACATAAGCCTCATTTGTTTCCTATATTTAAAGTTAATTTTCATCCTTTTAAACAATTAAAAATATGCATTTGCTAATAGTAGAATATAAAGGCGCGACTGAAAAAAAAACATTGAACCAAGACGTGGGGGGGGGGTGGGGGGGGTTCATCTGTATCTTAACCATAATGTTTACAATTTCAGTCAACAGAAAATGAGCTGAAAAATCAATGGAGAAAAAAAAGGAAAATTCCATCCTTGATGAACGATTCCTCGAGTATTTCTGCAACAGATATGCCGTCCTCTGGATTCTAAAGCGACTTTTTAATAATAATAATAATAATAATAATAATGTACATTTATAAAGCGCTTATTCTCCTTATGGGGCTCTAAGCGCTTCACAAAGGAATAAAGTCGAGAACTAATACACGAATTAGAACGCAAACGACACGCAACAGAATCACAACTAGGCCTACACTTCCCAGTTACCTCCCATGCCCACCTCCCCAAAATCCCGATCGCAACGACTGTGGTCACGACAAAAACGTGTTTCACAATTTCTTACAAACACACACCAAATATCACCTCTACACCCCTCCCCTCAACACTCAATTTTTTTACTTCCTGACAGAGGAGTGTGGCGATGGGGATGGGGGGGGGGGGGGTTACATTGCACAGTGGAACCTCCCTTATAAGACCCACATTATAAGACTTCCACTTAAGGGTGCTACTTCTCTGAGCAGGGTTCCAAGGGACCCTCATTTGGGGGTCTATGAAGTACTAAAATTCTAAAGGACCCCTCTTAAAGGGGCACCCTGATGGATGAGTTATTGCAAGAAACACGTCCAGATCAGCAGGAAAACACCCTTTACAGAAAAAAAGGCGATTCCTCCTTGCTGGAAGTCAAATTCTTTCACCCAAAGAGAAGGCGTGTGCCGTCTCTTTTTGAATGGCCGCATGTGTTTAGACCAAATCGTTTGCACGAACTTTTTTGCAATACAAGCCTTTTTGTTTCTATTTAAAACAAATTTATACAGTTTATCTAAAGGAATTTCGCTCACGGCAAAGGAAATAGCTCCATTTTTTTTTTTACTGCATTACAAAAAAGGAAAATGCTTCAACCACAATGAGTGACCTCCACCCACCCCATCCTAAATGGCTACTCTCTCCGGCATCTCCGCCAAGGAAGAATCGCCGTTTTGATGGTTTAATTTCTAAGAAACCAGAGCAAAGTGAGTGTTCCGATTCTTGAAAAGGCTGTCTTTCTGGTGATCTCGACCTGTTTCTTGCAAAAAACTCATCCGTCAGGGTCCACCTTTAAAGAATGTGCAGGGGTCCCAGGGATGCACTAGAAAAAATATTTTCAGCATTCACAATGCCACTGGGACCCTCTATCCCGCCTCTAGGACCCTCTATACTGTAAGTGAAGGAGTCCCTGGGACCGCTTGTTTTACGGGACGATTGGGAGCCCTGCTGAGACATTGCCCTTCTTTGTAAGTATTAAAATTACCTCCCTTATACAACTCTCTCCCATTTAAGACCTCATTTTGGAAGATTTTTTAGGTCTCATAGGGGAGGTTCCACTGTATTTCAAAGCTCAATTTATGACTGGGGTAAGAAAAAAGTGCTCCCCCCTCCCCCCCTCGCAGGTTGATTTATGGGTCTACAATTATTTGATTCAACACTGCAAAAATATAAAACACATTTGGAAATGGAAGCTCTGAAATTTTGTCAGTTTTAAATCAAACTAAACAAAAACCCACTATATTCTCGCAAAGAGGGCTAAAAAAAGGAAAGAAAAACACAAATATAGCACTATTGAATGGCTATTTTAAAAAGATAGCAGTATCCATCAAATGCTCCCATCAAAATATGGAAAATAATCATCTCTAACACGTACAGCCTTATCACTTGTCAGGCAAACTTCAAAGACAATGCAAAATCACACGTGGCATTCAGTCAGACATTTCATGGCACCCAATAATCTGTAGAGAACAGTGATCTCACAGACTCGCATGTACCCTATTTATAACCAACAACGCCCATCTTGTTCTAGATAATAATTTAAAAAATTCTTCAATATTCTTGCAAATAAACATTCAGCTTGTGTTTTAGTACAGTGGAGTACACTTAACACAAAACTGGGCAGTGTTTCCCATAGGGGTGAAATGTGAGAGTCCCAGGGACTCCCTGTGCAAAATTTTAAGAGTCCTTTTCATATTTTTAAGAGTCCCCTAAGTATATGATAAAAAATGCTTTAACAAAAGCAAATACATGCTAAACACACATGCTACATGCACAGTGAACACACAGGCTAAACACATGTGCATAACCCCTGGAAATGGAATAGGCCGACTACAGAGAGAGAGAGAGAGAGGGGGGGGGGGGAACAAACAGATCGATATATGGACAGAGAGACAGGCAGACAGACACACAAGCGTACACACACACTTGCATATGCAGTAGCTTATGTTTTTGAGATGATGCCATTCACATCTCTAAAAGAACGGCTTGATGCTGCTGCTTTTTCCTCTGTCGAACTTGCAAAAAACGTTCAGATTTGGTCAACGAAGAAATCAGACCTAAAAGTTGAAGCACTTCACTCTCGCGAACAAGCATTCAGATGTAAACAAAGATCGTTTTGGAATGACCGGACATGTGTCTGCTTTAGAAAGGAAAACCCCGGATGGTCAGAAACAAGACTGACAACCAGGTAAACCAAAGCAAACAGACTGACCGCTGTGGCACGAAGCGAAAATCGGGTTCGGAGTTTTGATATGGAAAAGTTGGGGTGGCTTGACCTAATTCCAACGATCCTACAAGTTGCAGACGATGTCTGAGCGAGTCCGAAACTAGCAAACATATTCTTCTGCCCCTTTCCTACTCGTGGCTTCTTTTGGGGAGGCATGGCTGGTTTTAAACACGAATTGTCAAAAGGCCGAGAACGATCTTGTTTAGCACTAGAAGACTAGGTCACGCTGGAACTTTATTTGGTCTTCAAAAAGTTGGATCGGAAAAGCTTTACCAAATGTGCAATGCCGCCATTTCTTCATTTTGGCGTTCGTTTCGCCAGATACAACTTTTTAGTTCTGATTATGGTCCGAGGCCGCGGAAGAACTAAGTTTAGCAGACGACAGAATCCTTGAAGTTGTTGACTGCTTTGACGAAAAATCAATCGGTCAGATGACCGCCTGCCTGCTAAAGCTATCCGTCAAAATCGAAGGTTTATGAGTCAATGACCGACGCCAAGAATGAACCCTGCTGTCTCAGTCTGTTGAAAAAAGTGTGCGTCCCATGGGACGCCCAGAGCTGAAATCAAAGAGTCCCTGTGATTTTTGTGCTTCAGGGACGCACATATGTGCGTTATGGGAAACACTGCTGGGTAACATGAAATATTGGTTAATGCACAAAACAGGCATGAAAACTACTGTTCCAAAAAAAAGAGGAGATTTTTTCAGCCGAGAAATCCTTCCACCCGGATTATCAGCTAACGTCAGAAGTTTTGTTGAGGGGGGCAGGGGAGCGGGGGGGGGGGGGGGGCCCCAAGTACTCATTTCACAGCATTTGACACCCTACTTCGCCTTCCAACTGACAACGTTTTGACGCCATCTTGGAAACGACAACGGCGGAAGAGCAAAAAGGCGCGCAATTTTGGTTCGTTTTTTTGGGGGCGGGGCTTTCGGCGGAGGTCGCTAGATTTCAACAACAAAATCGGCGGAAACAGCGGATTCATGCCTGACAAAACGTCAGTTTCAATGGACGAAAACCCTTTTTATTCTGATTACCGGTAATGCTTAATACAATTAACACTTTCAACACAACCCCTCTGGCTGCTCTGTATTCCCTCAGGACACTGCAGTCAAGGAGAAGAAATTCCTTCTCTTTAAAAATCTGGAGATCGCAGCAACTTTATTTTTGCATAGTGGTTTAGATTCATCTTTAATCCTTTAAACCCAAAACACCCGATCCATAGAATCAGGTCACGCTACTCTGACACATGCGAGGCGACGCATGAGACAAACCCTCTCACACAATAGGGAGAAAAGAAGGGCGAAGTGCTCTTATCGGGAGACAAACCCTCTCACACAATAGGGAGAAAAGAAGGGCGAAGTGCTCTTATCTGGAGACAAACCCTCACACAATAGGGAGAAAAGAAGGGCGAAGTGCTCTTATCGGGAGACAAACCCTCTCACACAATAGGGAGAAAAGAAGGGCGAAGTGCTCTTATCTGGAGACAAACCCTCACACAATAGGGAGAAAAGAAGGGCGAAGTGCTCTTATCGGGAGACAAACCCTCTCACACAATAGGGAGAAAAGAAGGGCGAAGTGCTCTTATCGGGAGACAAACCCTCTCACACAATAGGGAGAAAAGAAAGGCGAAGTGCTCTTATCAGGAGACAAACCCTCTCACACAATAGGGAGAAAAGAAAGGCGAAGTGCTCTTATCGGGAGACAAACCCTCTCACACAATAGGGAGAAAAGGGCGAAGTGCTCTTATCGGGAGACAAACCCTCTCACAACAGGGAGAAAAGAAGGGTGAAGTGCTCTTATCGGGAGACAAACCCTCTCACACAATAGGGAGAAAAGAAGGGCGAAGTGCTCTTATCGGCGGCAGTGACGTGAACTGACGCCAGTCGCCTTGCTTCCTTCCTTTTCATAATCCGTCCGTGACATTAAATTATATAAAATTGGAAAACCAACTCGTTGATTTGTGTTTAACTGAATGAGTTAAAAACAGTTACATCACTGTCGGCCTCAGGGGCATTTTGCCTGTTGCTAAAATACTAGCAACCGTAAACTCGGGCGCTGCCAGTATTCTAGCGGCATGTTGCGAAAAAGTTAATGATTAACGCACACAAAAATCTTTATCCCCTGAATTTTGCGTTAAGAGTTCTCCACTGTATCACACACTCATAAAAATAAAAAAAGGAACTTTAACAAAATTCAGCAACCTCATCAACCATAAAAAAAAAATCAGCATGAGTTCTACAGCAGACATACCAGGGGCAATAAGTGGCTAGACCTGTCATAATTTTTAAGAGCAGTTTATCAAAACAATGAAGAAAACAAACAAGTGTAGAGGTCTTGGGTGAAAACATTCGCCCACAGTGCTAGAAGAGTTAAACTGGCTGATGCACAATCCAATTCATCATCATCTTCACTTGCACCCAAGTTCAGTTGTGAGCCTAGTGTTTCTTCTATCATCATCAGTCTTTGTCTTTCCATTTATACCAGCAATCTTTTCTATCAATCTGGCTGTGCTCTCAAAACCACACTGTCCTGACATTGATACAAAAATCAGTTCACCACAACCGATTTTGCACTTTTACCCTGAATGTTCAAATTCAATGTACACGACCCGGCTCAGCACCCATTCTGACTATTACCGAAAACCCCCACAAAGTTAAGCACCATCATGACAATTCTCATTAAAAACACACATACCCAGACCTGTTTACCCTTATAATGAAAAACCCGGAATTTGCCACCAAAAAACCCGGAATTTGAGAACAAAAACCGGAATTCACATGATCTGTACACGACTCGCGATAAAGCGGTTTCTTGTTCTTCTCCTTTCCGCGAAAATCGGCGTCGATTTTCAATATTGTGATGATTTCTTGGCTCAATTTTGCCAGAAAAGTTTTATTAGTAAATTCAGTCACTAATTCTTAGTCAATTTTAGTATAAAACAAGCTGGAAAAAGCAAAATACCTGGAAATGTCCACGATGGGACAGAGAAAAATCACTCGGCCGCGGATCGGCGGATGCCAAGTTGCAACTCGGCGCCATCGCGATCAATTTTGACTTCATTTTCCGTTGAAAACTTCAAAATTCTCACATCATCGTATTTTCCAGTGATAATATAATCTAAATTGACTCATTTCAAGCCCTAATTACAATCTCTACCATTAAAAAACTTCGAATCGACAGTAAAAGTCTGGCCGCCATTTGCTCAGTCCCGAAATAGATCGACCAAAATAAAAACATTATTTCGCCTCTTCAACCAATGAAAATGCAGCATTTAATGCATGTGACGTCAAGCACAACCTCTTTTCTGATGACGTAGCGTGTTAGGTACACGTTTCGGTCAACCCTTGCGTCTTTTCCTACGAACGGAAACAAATAATAGACGGTTTTTCGAAATCCCGGAATTTTCAGCGTTCACCCGGAATTTACTATTTTACCCGGAATCTTAGCAAATTTCCGGAATAATTCCGGCTAAACCGGAATGGTAAACAGGTCTGCATACCAGTTCAGCTTGATACCAATTCAGTCACACAAACCAGTTGAACACCATCTTAAACCAATCACACAAACCAGTTGCAACACTATCTTAAGCCTGTCACACAAACCAGTTGAACGCCATCTTAAAACATGTCACCAGACCTGTTTACCCTTATAATGAAAAACCCGGAATTTGCCACCAAGAAAACCGGAATTTGAGAACAAAAACCGGAATTCACATGATCTGTACACGACTCGCGATAAAGCGGTTTCTTGTTCTTCTCCTTTCCGCGAACATCGGCGTCGATTTTCAATATTGTGATGATTTCTTGGCTCAATTTTGCCAGAAAAGTTTTATTAGTAAATTCAGTCACTAATTCTTAGTCAATTTTAGTATAAAACAAGCTGGAAAAAGCAAAATACCTGGAAATGTCCACGATGGGACAGAGAAAAATCACTCGGCCGCGGACTGGCGGATGCCAAGTTGCAACTCGGCGCCATCGCGATCAATTTTGACTTCATTTTCCGTTGAAAACTTCAAAATTCTCACATCATCGTATTTTCCAGTGATAATATAATCTAAATTGACTCATTTCAAGCCCTAATTACAATCTCTACCATTACAAAACTGCCTGGAAAGCTCTTCGAATCGACAGTAAAAGTCTGGCCGCCATTTGCTCAGTCCCGAAATAGATCGACCAAAATAAAAACATTATTTCACCCCTTTAACCAATGAAAATGCAGCATTTAATGCATGTGACGTCAATCACAACCCCTTTTCTGATTAGGTACACGTTTCGGTCAACCCTTGCGTCTTTTCCTACGAACGGAAACAAATAATAGACGTTTTTTTCGAAATCCGGAATTTTCAGCGTTCACCCGGAATTTACTATTTTACCCGGAATTTTAGCAAATTTCCGGAATTCCGGCTAAACCGGAATGGTAAACAGGTCTGTGTCACACAAACCAGTTGAACGCCATCTTAAACCAATCACACAAACCAGTTGAACATCATCTTAAACCAATCACACAAACCAGTTGCCACCATTGTCAACACCATTGAACTTAAACCCAATCACACAAACCAGTTGAACACCATCTTAAACCCGTCACACAAACCAGTTGAACACCATCTTAAACCCGTCACACAAACCAGTTGAACATCATCTTAAACCAATCACACAAACCAGTTGCAACACCATCTTAAACCCGTCACACAAACCAGTTGAACACCATTTAAACCTGTCACACAAACCAGTTGAACACCATTTAAACCTGTCACACAAACCAGTTCAGCGCAGCAGTGATATTGCTACACTTTACTAATACTGTCACCGTCAGTGTAACAAAACTCGGTTCAGCAGCATACCTAACGTTATGAACAAAAAATCAAATTTACCACCTTGAAACTGGTCACATTAACCACCGAGCGACTTAGGCTTGCCTTGTCGGAGTTATTGTTGTTGTACCATGGCTTAAAGACTCCAGGGATCATCCCAACAGCCGAAGCACTTGAACACTATGGTACAAACGCACCAACTAGGGATGAGAACATTACGTGTGTGACTGTTTTTGATTACCCCGCCACGTGGGCAGCCACACTCCGACTTCAGAGGAACTTTGTCGGAGTGATAAAAGGGTAATTTATCTTAATAAACCTTTCACGTAAACTTCAAACTGGTTATACTATGCACAGTTCATAGTAGGAAGCGCATGAGCCATACGGCCATGATTCTGGTTTGTTCTACACAGTCCAAATGCAAATCTGAAATGGTATCGGAGCTATAAATAACTAGCCAGCCAACTGCAGCCAACATGCTAACAGCTTGAGTACTATATAGATGCACATGTAAAAATTATTCATAGGTCAGAACAGCGATCTGTATGAAAATGGCATCAGAACTGACCAATCACAGTCTATATGCAAATGGTCTCACCACGATAAATAACCAGCCAACGGCAGCCATTATCCAAATGACCTCAGAAGTTCTATAAATAATCAGCCAACTGCAGATAAATGCAGGCGATAACCAATAGGCCTCAGGGATATAAGCAACCAACATACAGCAATCGATATGCAAATGGCGTCAGTGCTATAAATAACCAACCAAACAGCAGCCAGTTTAAAATAAATCCAGTCACACAACTGCCACCTAGCGTTCACATCGTCACTTCTTCTTCAGTGTTCCCAGGCCATGCCTGAATCGTCACAGCAGTCCTGCGCATTAACAAAACAGCAACAGTCCCTCCCTAATTCAGCAGGAAGTCACACACAACACAAAAGATGAGTACAACCACTGTCTTTGTGGGGCTGGTTGGTGGCCCTGGGTTATTTCAGAGGGCCTCAATTTCATCCCTCTTTCAGCCTGAATCCACTCACAGATGAAGAGATGAGCATACCCATCATGTTTAATTTATGGAGCTAGCTGCTTTGTAGGTGCTACAAACTCACGAGAAATGTGTTGCCAGCGAAAATGTCTATAAACGACGCTCTTCGGCAGCCACCAAGAACTGGACAGAACGGCACTATTTGTTTCAATAGCTGGTTTGCTCCTTCAGACCCAGACGTAAACAAAGAAGAAGAGAGAACTGGGTATTGACCCTAGGTTATCTGAGGGGCAGGAGAGATGAATACCATCATGCTCATTTAGCATGTGTGAAAGTAAAACATTCTCTCAATCTTGAAAAGACATGTTTCAAGTTTCTCTGAATCTTCCCAATCCTGAAGAGGTGAGCCCATTAAAAATAACTATGTGTCTGTGTATACAGGAAGGGTGGGGACAGTGTTAGAATTCCATATCTATCATCTCTTTTTCAATCTGCCATCAATTTTGGCAGAAATGTTTGATTTTACAAGACTGTGGTTCCGGATGACAAGATGGCCAATCCTCTTTCTATCAGCTTCTTTAACCCTGGTTTCAGGAGCAGTCCTGAACTACATTCCCCCATGGCTTAGCGGGTGACACTGGGTTATCTGAGCGGCGGTTCGGCCCCCACGACCACCCCATGCCCGCTGCGTCCGCAGGTCATGTTGGTCACCTCGGTCCACTCGTTGGTGTCGGGGTTGTACATTTCCACTGACGTCAGGAAGTCTGTGCCGTCGTAGCCGCCTGTAATGACACACACAACACAGCGGGTGTTTTATTAACACACGCGTCAGGAAGTCTGAGCCATCGTAGCCGTCTGAAATGGCACACACAACACAGCACGCGTTTTATTAACACACGCGTCAGGAAGTCTGAGCCATCGTAGCCGTCTGAAATGGCACACACAACACAGCACGCGTTTTATTAACACACACATCAGGAAGTCTGTGTCGTCGTAGCCGCCTGAAATGGCACACACAATGCAGAAGGCGTTTTATTAACACACACATCAGGAAGTCTGTGTCGTCGTAGCCGCCTGAAATGGCACACACAATGCAGAAGGCGTTTTATTAACACACACATCAGGAAGTCTGTGTCGTCGTAGCCGCCTGAAATGGCACACACAATGCAGAAGGCGTTTTATTAACACACACATCAGGAAGTCTGTGTCGTCGTAGCCGCCTGAAATGGCACACACAACGCAGAAGGCGTTTTATTAACACACACATCAGGAAGTCTGTGTCGTCGTAGCCGCCTGAAATGGCACACACAACGCAGAAGGCGTTTTATTAACACACACATCAGGAAGTCTGTGTCGTCGTAGCCGCCTGAAATGGCACACACAACGCAGAAGGCGTTTTATTAACACACACATCAGGAAGTCTGTGTCGTTGTAGCCACTTGTAATGGCACACACAACACAGCACGCGTTTTTTTAACACACACAAAACTTAAGCATTTATTCAAAACTTGTACTGTATTTTACGAACTTTGAGGCGCACCTGAATATAAGGCAGACCTGTTTACCCCCTTCACAAGTATTGAGTAGTCTGGATAGCTGAAATCAGTAGTTTTGGTGCGAACTGAGTAGTCCTCTTCATTAAACCATCAAATAATGTTCACTGGAAATGAGTAATTAGAGCATTATTTTCCATTTTGAAGAGTAGTAGAGGTCCAAATTGAGTAGAATACTACTCGAAAAGAGTAGAGTAAACAGGTCTGATAAGGTGCAACCCCAAATTTAAGTAGCACAAAATTCAGATTTTGTTACTCAATTTTCTTACTACCATATTTTTCACACTATAAGGCGATACTTTTTTTCCCCAGACTGAGACCCCTGCGCCTTATAATGAGTAGTAAGAAAATTAGAGCATTATTTTCCATTTGAAGTGACTGATAGTAGTAAGAGGTCCAAAAAATTGAGTTTTGTGTATTTGGGGTGTGCGCCTTACTCGAAATAGAGTAGAGTATAGTAACAGGTTTTGTGTAAAGGGGGTGTGCGCCCCAAATTTATAGTAGCACAAAATTCAGATTTTGTTACTCAATTTAATATAGTTACTACCAAAATCTGATTTTGTGTAAAGTTTGGGGTGTGCGCCCTATAATGTGACGATAATATTTAAGAAACTAATAGTAACAAAATCTGAGACCCCTTTGGGGTGTGCGCCTTATAATGTGACTGATAATATAGTAAGAAACTATAGTAACAAAATCTGAGTTTTGTGTAAAGTTTGGGGTGTGCGCCCTATAATGTGACTGATAATATAGTAAGAAACTATAGTAACAAAATCTGAAAATCTGTGACTGATAATTTGTGTAAAACAAAATCTGAGTTTTGTGTAAAGTTTTGGGGGCGCCTTATAATGTGACTGATAATATAGTAAGAAACTATAGTAACAAAATCTGAGTTTTGTGTAAAGTTTGGGGTGTGCGCCTTATAATGTGACTGATAATATAGTAAGAAACTATAATAACAAAATCTGAGTTTTGTGTAAAGTTTGGGGTGTGCGCCTTATAATGTGACTGATAATATAGTAAGAAACTATAGTAACAAAATCTGAAAATAATCTGACTGATTTATAGTAAGAAAAGTAACAAAATCTGAGTTTTGTGTAAAGTTTGGGGGGTGCGCCTTATAATCAGGTGTGCCTTATAGTGTGAAAAATACGGTATATTATCATTAGTCACATTATAAAGCACAGGGGTCTCAGTCTGGGAAAAAAGCAGCGCCTTATAGTCCGTGAAATACGGTACATATTTTTCGGCAAAGTTGTGGTTTACACACCCCCATCGTGTTTACGACTGTCGATCTCAAAGTCTAGTTCTTTCAGTTTCATGGCCTGAACCAAGAACGTCAACAAATGTACGGCACTAGAAGAGTTAATCCCACCCCCACCCGCCCGCTCTAGAGTTCTGGCCATGATTACATTTTTAACACATGTCTTTAAGACGTCAGAATAGTCTGAAGTCCAAACCTCTGAAAACTGCGGTAAAAAGGCCATCAAGGCCCCAGACTAAAGAGGGACAACACTGAAATGAGTTCTGAACACCACCAAAAAGCTTAATACAGTGATAAATCACTTTTTAAAATGCTATTTAACACACCAGGATAACACTGAATAAAAAGGCAAATCCTCTGACAAGAGAAGCCAATCCTCTGTCAGAAATTCTTAATCCTCTGAAATCCTCTGACAATTCTGATGCCTTATTGATTTCTGCAAGAACCAGAACATTGTCCTATTGAATTCTCTTATCTCGGGACAGTTTCTTCTACAGTGGTACCCCTCTAATAAGACCTTGAAAGTGCGGTGAAAAAAAAGTCTTATCTGAGGGGTGGTCTTAATAGAGGACCAAGCATCTTTTCCGAGTCGCCATACGCGGATTTTCCCAAATCCATTAAAACATTTTTTTATGCTGGTCGTCACCTGTGCGTGTAGACATCGTCAATCTCCGTAAAAACAAACCGTTCTCATGTCGAAATTGAAGAATTTAATCAGCCATATCACGATCTGACCACTAAATTTCACCACTTTTATGCACATGTGTCAGCACTGAGCAGTTTATGATCAAAGTGTGAACTGAAACAGTCGCGATCGTGTCGATCTTTACGAACTCTGTGCACACGTAAATGCGAAGTCAACTTCCAAGTTGAAACTAGGTGATCGGTCATACTCCATAAGTTGGAACTCAGTGAATCAGAATGGTTTCACTTTACAAAAAAAAAGTTGAAAAGCAGCTCCTTTCCGCTATCAGACTGATAAATCGGCGTTAGTGTGTGCACTACAACTCTCACTGAATGCAAACAATTCACAAAATCCGATAAATGAAAGCAGCTGGCGCATTAGCGTTTGCCGTGATTTCGTATCTGCGTGTATGCGGTGCCATTTTGTCAGCTGAGTTGCATGCGCGGTAAAAGTTCTGTGTGTGCAAACTGTGACTAAAAATTAACTGCCACAGCGTTACTTTGTCATGTTTTGTGTTGTGTTGTGTCGTTGTGCATAATCTAGTATTTAGTAGGTCCGTTATGGCGAAGATTAGGTCTGTACTGTTATGTGTAGTTTGTGTGTGAGTGCAACATGGGCCATCGAAGTTGCCATCGGACCCGTTGCCATGACTTTCGATCACGAGTTCGTCTGCTTTTCATCGAGAGATCGATTTGCACGAACTTGACTGCAAAAAGATAAGATTGTGGTCGCATCTCAACCCCTGAAATCGGGTCGTAAGTCGGAACTCAGGAAAAGTCGTATTTGCGGCATAGGATATATAGTGGAATGTGTTCGGGGGAAAAAAAATCGGTCGTATGTGAGAAGTCGCATTTGCGAGCGTCTTATTAGAGGGGTACCACTGTATCACTTTTCGATCCTTGGTACATCACTGTAAATATATCTTTAAAAATCTGGAGATCAAAGTGACGTTATTTTTGCAAAGTGGTTTAGATTTATCTTTAATCTTTAAAATGATACATCGTTTCACAACCAACTCGTTATTTTGTGTTTAACTGAATGAGCTGAATGCAGCCACACCACTGTCAGCCTCAGGGGCCTTTTGCCTGTTGCTAACATACTAGCAGCTTGTCGGCAACGGTAAACTAGGGCGGTGCTAGTATTCTAGGTTAGGCTAGGTTAGGTTAGGTACATTATAGTCACAGAGGCGTCTCTGTGAAATTCGGGTTGCTCCCACCTGGAGAGCGCGTCGCAGTCAGAGGCTCGCCACCCAATTTTTTTTTTTTGGCATGCAATTTTTGTGTGACTGATGAGGAAGGAAGGGAGGGGGGTAAATTCTGACCAAATGACAACTTCTTCGTTGCCACCGGGTTTAACGTGTGCTAAGTGCATGAGCACACAGGACCTCGGTTTATCGTCTCATCCGAAAGACTCCACGTTCAGACCGCAAAGCCTAGTGAAGAGTGAGAGGAAAAATCCCCTGTACCCAGCGGCGTGTTGTGACAAAGTTAAGCCCCGCAGCTCGCAGCCAACTCACTGACCCAGGGCATACAGGCGGCTGCAGATGACGGCCACCGACAGGGCGGAGCGGGGACTGTTCATAGGCGACACAAACTCCCAGCAGTCCTTATCCAGGCTGTAACGCTCCACAGACCGCAGCTGGCACGAGCTGTCGTAGCCCCCGACCGCATAGATGTGCGACTCCATCGCTACCACACCTGACCACAAACCAAGTTGGGATTATTTCCACAGTTAATAATGTATCAAGAAAAGTAGCAGATGTCATGACCAGTAGGCACTTGCGTGCATAAGGCGAATCCGGAACTTTCAAGAAAAATCTAAAGAAAGACAAGAAAAAGGCACACTTGTTGATACGAACCTGCCAAAGGGAAGTAAAAAATCAAAGCCTGTACAAGTTCGGTAAACGCTTGCCAACCACCATTACTGCAGTCATAAATGAGAGAAAACTCCCCTTTCAAATCACCGAAGTTCCGTTTGTGTGACTTCCTCAATTCTGTTGTTGCGTTTGTTCTTTTCTTCACAAAATGGTTGAATTTTGGCATTTTAAGCTCTACGATGATTTTTACGCCTCTGTCCTCATGAAGGGTTATGGCATCTGTTGGACAGTATCTCAGACGATAATAGGGATTTTGAAGGATTTTATCAACACTTTTTTTTTACTACATCAACTTTAGAAGAAAATTACATGAAAACTACCCAAGTTTCGCATAGAATTAAGTCTTTGCTAATAAAACTTGCAATGACGTTTTTCTGAAGTCCCTCATCCCAGGAATTTGTGCACAATTTTGTTTCTTCTTTATTTTTTACTGCTCTTAACTAAAAATACACACAAGTTTTGGTACTCCACAAACCCATGGATGAAAATAACACAGTCTAATTCTCTCAATCCTCAAACGAAATAGTTTAATGTTCTCAGAATGTTCCCCATCCTGAAGTGGTGACCGCATTAAAAATAATTTACAATGTGTGTGTGTCTGTGAGGATGGGTGGGGAAAGCGTTAGAACTGCATGTCTATCGTGTTTTAATCAGCCATCAATTTTGGCAAAAATGTTTGATTTTACAAGAACATGGTTCCAGATAACAAGATGGCCGATCCTGAAGACTATCAGCTTTTTCAATCCTGATTTCAGGAGCATGCCTGAACTACTTTCAAATTTACAAACAGAAGCCACAAGTCTTGGCACTCAAAAAAACAGAAGCCACAAGTCTTGGCACTCAAAAAAACCGGATTATCAACATATGCCACACTCCAAAAAATGGATTCCCAATCGGGCAATGTACGCCACACTCCAAAAAACAAATTTATAGCATATGCCACACAAAAAAAAAAAAGGATTTCCGGTATATTGCCACACTTCAAAAAACGGATTTCTGGCATATATACGCACACTCCAAAAACAAGACTTCCGGCATATGCCACACTCTTTCTTCTTCTTTAATCTTCTTCTTTGTTCCCAGCCATATCAGATGCTCAGTCCGGTTCGGTTGATGAAGGTTGCAGTCAAACTCACCAAACAGGATTTCCGGCATATATCACACTAAAAAAAAAGGGGATTTCCAGCATATGCCACACTCCAAGAACCGGATTTCTGGTGTATGCCACACTAAAAAAAACAAGTTTCCGGCATATGCCACTCGGTAAAGGTCAAGATGTGCCCCCCCCCCCCCCCTACATTTCTCGGTTAATTGTATTTTTCCCTTTTTGCCTTTCTTACCATACATACAGCTGTATTTTAGGGACATTTTCAGCTAATAACCTTTTGGGAATACTAACCCTATCCCTAACCCTATCCCTAACCCTACCCCCCACCCTATAAGACGGAAACATGCAACGAACCACAACTGTGACAAATCGCGGTGTACTGCAGTACATACATAGTGACACTACCGGTTAGGTTTAGGGCTAGGGTTAATATTCCAAAAAGGTTATTAGCTAAAAATGTTCCCTAAAATACAGCTTTATGTATGGTAAGAAAGGCAAAAAGGGAAAAATACAATTAACCGAGAAATGCAGGAGGGTGGCACATCTTTACCTTTACCTGCCACTCCCAAAAACGGATTTCCGGCTTATGGCACTCTCCAAAAAACGGATTTCCGGCATATGGCACACTTCAAAAAACAGATTTCCGGCTTATGGCACACTATTTTTTAAAAACGGATTTCCAGCATATGGCACACTAAAAAAAAACAGATTTCCGGCATATGGCACACTAAAAAAACGGATTTCCAGCGTAGGGCACACTAAATTTTAAAAAAACGGATTTCCGGCATATGGCACATTCCAAAAAACAGATTTACGGTGTATGCCATATTAAAAAAAACGGATTTCCAGCGTATGTCATATTTTAAAAAAACGGATTTCCGGCTATGCCACACTAAAAAAAACACAGATTTCCTGCGTATGTCAGGAAATGAGCGTCCCCATACATATCCTTCACCTGCTCCGCTCCTCATGGTGTTCATGGGAGCCACAGTGCTCCACTCGTCCTTCTCGGGGTCGAAGCACTCCACGGAGCTCAGCCGGTTGGCCCCGTCATAGCCGCCCACCGCAAACAGCAGGCGGTTGACCACCGCACAGCCCACACCGATGCGGCGCGTCGACATGCTGCTGATGGGTGTCCACGCATCTGCCTCCGCATCGTATCTGAGGGGATAATGATAGTACAGTGGAACCTCCCTTATAAGACCTTCAAAAATCATCCAAAATGAGGTCTTATAAGGGAGGTAATTTTAATACTTACAAAGAAGGGCAATGTCTCAGAGAAATAGGTCTTATAAGGGAGGGAGTCTTATAATGGGAGGTCTTATAAGGGAGGTTCCACTGTATTTGGTACTTTAATGTCTCTGTGAAATTCGGGTTGCTCCCACCTGGAGAGCACGCCGCAGCTAGAGGTGAACCACCCTTTCTTTTCTTTTAAAAAAAAATGTGCAAATGATTTTTCTTTTGTGACTGATGAGGAAGGAAAGGGGTGGGTGGGTAAATTTTGACCAAATCACAACTTTTTAGTTGCTACTAGACCACGTGTGCTAAGTGCATGGGCACACAGGACCTCGGTTTATCGTCTCATCCGATAGACTCCATGTTCAGACCATAAGGCTTAGTGCACAATGAGAGCAAAAATCCCCTGTACCCAGGTTCGAACTCGGGTTTAGTGATAATTATATCAATATGAATAATATTAAAACAGCAGGTTGTTCACTACCGCACAGCCCACACCGATGCGGTGCAGCGACATGCTGCTGATGGGCATCCATGCGTCTGCCTCTGCATCGTATCTGAAGATGTAATACGGACTATAATAATATACTATAGTGGAATTGGTGATCAAGAAGAACAAAAAGAAGAGGAAAAGCCCACTGATCAATTTAAAGACTGTTCTCTAAACGTTGGAACATTGTGGCAAAGATGCAGATTGACAACCCCCTCTCCCTCCGATCACTATCAGAAGACGGTATCTTTCCTCTCTTCTTTAAAAAAAAAAAATGCCTGTTGACACAATATTTCCAAGAGTCGCTTGACCGTAAAAAAATGTCAAGATCCTAACTCCATTTCTGAAATGGCACCTTTTGCTCTCTGCAAACTGATAAAACACTAGAACATGCAGTGACCCAAACTTTTGCCTGAACTATCTTTTATGAACCCGACATACAAGAGCATGGTGAACACATTGAACAGCCCTTTCTTCAGGCACTCAGCTGCCTGAACCTGCATCAAATTGCCTGAATTCAGGCTTCAGGCACACCCACATGCACCCCTGCTAGAAGTATATCCGACTCACCGCTCCGCAGAGTTATGATGTGTCTGCCCCTGGGACCCCCCGACAGCGTAGATCATGTTGTCGATGACGCCCACCCCCACCCTGTTCCGCGGCACAGTCATGGGGCAGCGCGAGACCCACATGTTCCTCATGGTGTCGTACATGGTCAGCGCGTTCGAGTCCATGTTGCCCTCCGGAGAATTGTTCCTCCCGCCGACCACATACAGAGCCCCGCGCACCATCACGGCCCCTAAACCGCTGCGCGGCGTGGGGAGGTCCGGGAGTCTGTGCCACTGCTGGGCCTTGGGGTTGAAGCACTCGAAGTTGCTCAGGGACTGCCTCAGGTACCCCCCTGCGCAGAACACGACCTGCGGGGAGCACGGCTTGCGCGGACAATCGCCTCCCACTTCGTGAAGCTTCAGCTTTTTCAGCTTGTCTTGTAGCGTTTGTAAACACTGAGGCCGCTTCTTCAACAAAGGGCAGTGCTCGAGTTGTTTCTCTAAGAAACACGGGGCTATGTTGGTCAAGCGCACAGCGGCCAGTAACGACTCCAGCTTACACAACCGGCTGTCCATCTCCTGCTGCACCCAGCGGATCACGGCCTGGTACACCTCCGACTCGCACTTGATGTTCAGCTCGTCCTGCTTGAGCAGGGATATCACCTGGCAGAAGGACAGCGTCAGGAACTCCTCGCTCTGAATCACGTCACAGAAATGCTTCAGGATGAACTGCCGCGCCTTCTGCTCCAGTTCCATGCAGCCGTGCTGCGCGGCAAAGTTGGCGATGCCGATGCAGTTTGAAGGATCGAGCTGGTGTTCTAAGAAAACGGAGCAGGCTTCCACCACGTGGGACATCTGCAGCATGGTGGCGGCGGGGAGGAGGTGGCACACGTTGCTCTCCGAGATGTGGATCTCCGCCGTGTAGGCGAAATCGATGAGGCGGGCCAGGGTGCAGGGGGAGATGCCGTGGAGGGGGATGGAGGACATTTCCTCCTCCCTCATGCCCCCGGTGAACATGGCGCGGAAGTAGGGCGACGCCGACGCCAGGACCAGCTTGTGGGCCTGCAGCTGTTCGCTGCCCGCCACCAGGGTCACGTCGCACAGCTTGGAGGCGCGGCGCAGCGAGAACATCACCTCCAGCGCCTCCTTGGAGTGCTTGACGATGGTGAACTGCATGCTGCCGTCACCCGGCTTCTGCATCATCAGCGGCTTCGGGCGGTAACACGCCGTCTGCGCCATAGTGAGGAGGGGGAGAGTGAGGGCAGAGTGGCTGGGAGACACACAGAAAGTGGCTGGGAGAAAGAGGGAGAGTGGCTGGGAGAAACAGGGAGAGTGGCTGAGAAAAGATGAGTGGCTGGGATAAAGAGGGAGAGTGGCTGGGAGAAAGAGGGAGAGTGGCTGAGAGAAAGAGGGAGAGTGGCTGAGAGAAAGAGGGAGAGGAGAGTGGCTGGCTGGGAGAAAGAGGGAGAGTGGCTGGGAGAAAGAAAGAGATGAGAGTGGCTAGGAGAAAGAGGGAGAGTGGCTGGGAGAAAGAGGGAGAGTGGCTGAGAGAAAGAGGGAGAGTGGCTGGGAGGAGAGTGGCTGAGAGAAAGAGGGAGAGGGGGAGAGTGGCTGAGAAAAGATGAGAGTGGCTGGGAGAAAGAGGGAGAGTGGCTGAGAGAAAGAGGGAGAGTGGCTGGGAGAAAGAGGGAGAGTGGCTGGGAGAAAGAGGGAGAGTGGCTGGGAGAAAGGGGGAGAGTGGCTGAGAAAAGATGAGAGTGGCTGGGAGAAAGAGGGAGGAGAAAGAGGGAGAGTGGCTGAGAGAAAGAGGGAGAGTGGCTGGGAGAAAGAGGGGGAGAGTGGCTGAGAGAAAGAGGGAGAGTGGCTGGGAGAAAGAGGGAGAGTGGCTGAGAGAAAGAGGGAGAGGGCTGGGAGAGAGGGGGAGAGTGGCTGAGAAAAGATGAGAGTGGCTAGGAGAAAGAGGGAGAGTGGCTGAGAGAAAGAGGGAGAGGGCTGGGAGAGAGGGGGAGAGTGGCTGAGAGAGAGAGGGAGAGTGGCTGTGAGAAAGATGGAGAGTGGTTGGAAGAAAGATAGAAGAGTTGCTGAGAAAAGAAAAGAAAGCTGCAGGGAAAACATACAGCTACTGCATGTAGAACTAGATGGTTCAAGCGGCAAATTGACTGACAAGGACACTGCAGAACAAACAGCTCTCCTCCTCCACCCAAGAGGATCTAGAAGAAACCCACTAATGTCGTAATGGTAGGTGAAGAAAACAGGTGCTTGTTCAATCTTCTGGCTTCAGGAGGTTTTGATCTCAAGTGATTTTAATCTTCCGTGTGGTTGGACAATCCATGGTGTGGCCATCACACCCCTGCAACACACACACATGCGCATAAACACACAGATGACACGCAGAATAGGAGCACACCACACACACACACACACACACACACACACACACACACACACACACACACACACACACCACACGCACGCACACACACATATTGTCTGAATCACTTTTAGTGGAAGGACACTAAACTGAAGAAACACTTAACACACACACACGCGCGCGCACACACCCACATGCACACACACACATATTGTCTGAATCACTTTTAGTGGAAGGACGTTAAACTGAAGAATACGCAACACACACACACACACACACACACACACACACATGCACACGCACACACACACAGTGACGCACACATTCACACACACACACACACGCACACAGCATAGTACACACACACACACACACACACACAGCATAGTACACACACACACATAGGACATTCACACCAAGTACAACAGATTTTAAAGCAATATTGTTTTAACAATTACCAGCACATAAAGACAAAATTATCAAACCACACAGCCCGTACCCAAACTGCACCATGTTTGCACTAACTCTGTTTAATAACACTTTATAGTTTATGCAACACTTGCAACTGACCTAACAATCAAATGCAGTAGGCCTAAAACATTTTATATAGATGTCGCCTTGTTCTGAATGACACAAGTTTGAAAAGTTTATTAGCTATGTGCATGCGCACACATGCAAAACTTACTCTCAAAAGTCATACATGCTTCACTGAACAGCCTTTCCTCCCTTCGTTCATACTTAGCGTCTTAACCAATGAAAAGACATTACCTGCAAGAGTGACCACACACACATGTACACAGACAGTCTCTCTGTCTCTGTCTTTCTCTCTCTCTTACGCACACACACAACACACACAGGCTCTCTCTCACTCTCTCTGTCACACACACTAACACACACAAAGAGTGAGACAAACACATGTACACACACACATACATGCACAGTGACACACACACACACTGTACACAAACTGTAAGTGTAACACACAAACACAGTCTCTCTCTCTCTCTCTCTCTCTCTCTCTCTCTCTCTCACACACACTAACACATACACAAGCACACACACTCACACAAAGAGAGGTCATATTGAGAATACAGGCTAAACAGCAAACACTGTCAATTGACACAAACCATCGCAATACCATTCCACACTGAAAGGAGGCAGTGAAAATGGAGAAGTTCCCAGCAAACGTTTGAAATACATTCTTAAAACCAATCTGTCCTTTACAGATCTGTTTAAACTGAACGGTGTAAAACACGAAATTAATCTGTATTTGAGAGTCTTTGGTCTTCAAACACGCACATAATTTAAATTGCATGATTTTTAACACCCCGTCCTTGTTTTTCGCACCATGTCAAAGTCGGACGTTTATCGACCTCACTCACACCTGATCCACCTCTTACTACCAACTCCCCCCACACCCCTCCCTTGCCCTTTCACTCACTCACGGATACTCCTGAGTCTTTCTTTTTAGTCTAGGCCTATTCCTCTCCAGCATATATGTCACAGTAGAAATGGGAATCCGAATCCTACTGGATTCCCATTTCTACTGTAACATATATATGACTCTGTGCCAAAAGGTGAGCACGGAGAGGGTCAGGTACTTACATTCTCAATAAATTGTCACATAACCTTCTGACTGTTGTGCTTATGTTATAAACATATAGACAAATGTCTGAAAAGACACTAGAGACAATATCAGCTTTGTAAGATCAGTAGTTGTTTAGCTATGTGAACATGAATGTCAAATCAGCCCCAAAATCTGGTCTTCAAAAGTGGACATTGCAAATAGTCATGATTTCAACAAGTGCTAGAACACACAAACTCCAGTAAAATTACTTGAAATTTGGACAGGTTATGCAAAAGTACCTCATTAGTAAACGCTAAAGATTGTAACATTCAAAAATGAAAGTTCTGTTAGTTATTAGGCTTAAACCAATGTTGATGACAAACATCATTTTTGATGTAATCATTTAACCAAAATCAAACTTCCCAACAATTTTCACTTATATAAATCCAAAATACATGAAAATGTCATGCTTTGTTAGAGCAGATATTACTTTATCATAGGAGTATAAAATGTTCTTACAAAATATATTGTTTTAAATAATATTGCACTTTCTCTTAAAGGTTCTGACTTAGATGTAACACTTGACATCCGTCATACCTAAGTTATAATGCTCAATAAAATCCTCAAGATATATATTTTTAACTTGCTCTCTTTTATTTTACAATTAAACTGTCATATAAAGTTGACCCCTACCCTTATTTAACACCAGCATGTTCATTTCTTTCTTCTGCACTAATCCAAATGTTCAATGTAATCATTTTACTGGACTTGATGTTCGTCATCAAGAACATGTTAATTATCAAATTGAGCTGGTTTTATTGGTCTAACCATCTAATAAACAAATGAACACCACTTCAGTGGGTTTAGTAATTAATTTAGAGCACTTTGCAGCCTTCATAGAAAGATAAATGAAAAAATAGTGCTTAATGAAAATTATTAATGTAACTATGATGTTCGTCATACATGTCCTATGGTGTAAATAGTGAATTATGATAAATAATTCAATAGTTTTTTGAAAAAAACTTTATTCATGCAAGTTATTATTTTCTTTAAAGCATTCTGCTTACTGTAGTTGACAAAAATACAGTTATTCATAGACATTTTGGCCAGAAACTGGAAAATAAATGATTTAGGTAACTTTGATGTTCGTCATACATTTTTCACACATTGTGTAATAAAACAAAAACAATGGCATGAATCAATTAACAGTTTGGTAGAAAATATTCAGTTAACTTGTAATTGGTTTTTTTATGGCATCTTAAGTACTTAAAGACAGAATTAGTGTATTTGATACAACTTTCAAATGTAAAGTGATGACGAAGGTCATTTGTTACCGCAACAGACCCATAATAATCATCATACTAACAGCAAATTTCAACAGGAAATGTCACAGACTAATAGCAAACAATGAAAACAACTTAACACAACATGATTTGCTGGAGCTATGAGAAAATACTGTGACATAACACCATAGTTGTGATGTAATCATTGATGTTCGTCATCAGGTGGGGGACACCAAATTATCACTATTTTCTCAGAAATCGGTTGAAAAATTGTCCTGCCACTTTGCACATGTTTTGCCTCATTTAGATCCTTTCTAAATATGCATGTATTTAAATGGTATTAATAGTTTCATTTTTTACCCTCTATGTCCACTTTTCATGCCCACCTTTTGGCACAGAGTCATATATGAATGGCGCTGCCTCTCAATACACTATTATTGTTGCCTCTCTATTACTAATGGCGCTGCCTCTCAATACACTATTATTGTTGCCTCTCTATTACTAATGGTGCTGCCTCTCAATACACTATTATTGTTGCCTCTCTATTACTAATGGCGCTGCCTCTCAATACACTATTATTGTTGCCTCTCTATTACTAATGGCGCTGCCTCTCAATACACTATTATTGTTGCCTCTCTATTACTAATGGCGCTGCCTCTCAATACACTATTATTGTTGCCTCTCTATTACTAATGGCGCTGCCTCTCAATACACTATTATTGTTGCCTCTCTATTACTAATGGCGCTGCCTCTCAATACACTATTATTGTTGCCTCTCTATTACTAATGGCGCTGCCTCTCAATACACTATTATTGTTGCCTCTCTATTACTAATGGCGCTGCCTCTCAATACACTATTATTGTTGCCTCTCTATTACTAATGGCGCTGCCTCTCAATACACTATTATTGTTGCCTCTCTATTACTAATGGCGCTGCCTCTCAATACACTATTATTGTTGCCTCTCTATTACTAATGGCGCTGCCTCTCAATACACTATTATTGTTGCCTCTCTATTACTAATGGCGCTGCCTCTCAATACACTATTATTGTTGCCTCTCTATTACTAATGGCGCTGCCTCTCAATACACTATTATTGTTGCCTCTCTATTACTAATGGCGCTGCCTCTCAATACACTATTATTGTTGCCTCTCTATTACTAATGGTGCTGCCTCTCAATACACTATTATTGTTGCCTCTCTATTACTAATGGTGCTGCCTCTCAATACACTATTATTGTTGCCTCTCTATTACTAATGGCGCTGCCTCTCAATACACTATTATTGTTGCCTCTCTATTACCGGTACTAATTCACATTCTGCACTCGCCTTCAAACAAACTGACAGCTTTTCTCCTCCTCTCTTCTTTCAGTTGGTGGAGGAATAGTCAAAATAAAGCAACTAACATGAGCTGATAGAAATGTGAAAGAGAGAGAGAGAGAGAGAGAGAGAGAGAGAGAGAGAGAGAGAGAGAGAGAGAGAGAGAGAGAGAGAGAGAGAGAGAGAGAGAGAGAGAGAGAGACTCAGATAGTCTCAAAGATAGACAGGGAAAGAGAACAAGTTTCAAAGAGAGACATACATACAGACAGAGTAACAGACACACAGAGAGACACTATGAGCGCGATACACACACAGACAGGAGAGTAAAAATAAGTAGGTCACGGATCACCAAGTTTTGTGAAGTAACCAACACAATGTAGGTTTTCCAAAAGTTGCTGTGTCACCGGCCATGATTCAGCGCAAAATCGCCTCACTACTTGCCTCACTACGCACACAACAGCTGTGATATGTACAGAGGTCCATGTCACTCTTAGTCAGTGGCGTTAGCAGTGCCTCACATTTTGTTGTCTGTTTACTACTCCTACTTTTCTCTGTGTGTGTGTGTGTGTGTGTGTGTGTGTGTGTGTGTGTGTGTGTGTGTGTCCAGATCCCTAGGCATAAGCTTTGAACTGTTGGTCGGCGCTCTTTTGCTGTCTCCGGACCGACATCTTGGAACAAACTTCCTCTTCTTCTTCTTCCAATATAGTTGTCAAGGTCAGTTCTGACCATTATTACAACTGAAAAGGGCGAAGAGGTCGAAGAGAGAGAAAAACAAAAGAAAAGAAGAAAAACAAAAACAAGAAGAGAGAGAGAGAGAGAGAGAGAGAGAGAGAGAGAGAGAGAGAGAGAGAGAGAGAGAGAGAGAGAGAGAGAGAGAGAGAGAGAGAGAGAGAGAGAGAAGAGAGAGTAGACAGCTTTCCCTCCGTCAGAGAGACCCTCTCTGAGAGAGAGAGAGAGAGAAAACCCACCTGTTCCCTCTTCAGATTGAGAGAGAGACTCTCTTTCTCTTCTCTCTCTTGCCTTTAGGTCTGTTTCTGCTGTAGAGAGAGAGAGATACGTGAGAGAGAGAGAGAGAGAGAGTTTGAGAGAGAGAGAGAGAGAGAGAGAGAGAGAGAGATTTGAGAGAGAAGATTCAGAGAGAGAGAGTAGAGAGAGAGAGTCATCAGAGTGTGTGTGTGTGTGTGAGAGAGAGATGTATGTGAGAGATGTGTGTCACTGGTGCATGTGAACAAAAACATTTTCCAGCATGAAAAGCCTAAACTATTGAACTAATCTATGAAAAGAATTGTTCCCAATACCCCCAGACAGTTAATGCCTGTTACATCAGTTCATTCAAAGATCTAATGTCAGTGAGAAACCAAACAAGGCTATACACCCTGGTCAAGGTCATGACGCCGATAATTTATGAGCGGATGCTTTCCTCTCATGGTGACACACCATCATCTTCTCTCGATTATGTCAAGCGGTTCAGGAGATATTCTTGGGACAGACAGAAAAAAAGAGAAAAAAATGTGTGAATTCCAGTCCCTTGCAATCGTAGTCGGCAAAGGACAAAATTCTAAAGAAATGTGTAGACTGCTGGCAACTCCGGTCACATGGCTGCTAGTGCATACCATACCTAAAGCTGCCCACTCATGACAGTGTTAATTGAAATTTCTGTTATATTCGAAAATAGGCCATGGGTCAAAGTATTTAACATTTGATCAATCCCGAAATGACACGTGACGTTTCAATGTTCTCTGAATCATCCCAATCCTCAATGTAGTGACCACATTAAAATTAAATAATTTTCTACGTGTGTGTGTCTGTGTGTGTGGATGTGATGTGTGACAGTTAGTTTCAGTGTGAGTGTCTGATGACAATGGCCAATCCTGAGGCTCTTTCTATCAGCATTTTCCATCTTGATTTCACTATGTGAGAGCATGCCTGAACTACTTTCACTAATACCAGGGGGTCAGAATCATCGCAAACATTATTCCCAACAGGCAAGAATGTTCCCAATATCCCGACAGCCTAATGCCTGTTAGGTCAGTTCATTCAAATCTAATCCAATGTCAGTGAGATCAAAATGAAGCCAAACAAAAGTCTAAACCCCCAGACAGGTCACCGGGATAGTTTAGGGGGGGATCACTCTTTCACATTTTTAACATTCTTTTGAAAAATTGTGCGTACGGTAAAAATGTTCAAAGTCTAAAACCACTACTGGTCTGACAACCACTACGTCAGATGAATTTTGAGCCTCATCTGCTTTCAAATGTAACCTCAGAATGAACCACCTGTTCCCCTGGCATTGAGGCAAGTCTCCACTCTCTTTCTCTTCTGCTCTCTCTTGCCCCCCTGTCTGTCTTCCCTGCTGTATCTCTCATTTATGTCATACGTGTGTGTTCGCTTTGTATTGCATTTTCTGTTTGAATGCGTTATGAATGCTAAATTTGTGTGTGTGCGCTTTGATTTGATTTCTATCAAGATTCAGCGCCATATAAATACTGTATGTGTAGTTGTTGTTGATGTTGTCATCAGGGTTGGAGTGTACTGTGTGTAAATGTGTGTGTGTGTGTGTGTGTGTGTTTTTGTGTGTGTGTGTGTGTGTGTGTGTTTATGTCTGTGAGCATGCCCACATGTGTGTCACTGGTGCATGTGAACAAAAACATTTTCCAGCATGAAAAGCCTAAACTATTGAACTAATCTATGAAAAGAATTGTTCCCAATACCCCCAGACAGTTAATGCCTGTTACATCAGTTCATTCAAAGATCTAATGTCAGTGAGAAACCAAACAAGGCTATACACAAAGGTCAAGGTCATGACGCCGATAATTTATACGCGGATGCTTTCCTCTCATGGTGACACACCATCATACAAAATTTCAAGCGATTATGTCAAGCGGTTCAGGAGATATTCTTGGGATAGACAGAAAAAGAAGAAAAAATGTGATGAATTCAGAGTCCTCTGCAATCGTAGATCGGCAAAGGACAAAAATTCTAAAGAAATCTGTAGACTATCAACTGGCAACTCCGGTCACATGGCTGCTAGTGCATACCATACCTAAAGCTGCCCACTCATGACAGTGTTAATTGAAATTTCTGTTATATTCGAAAATAGGCCATGGGTCAAAGTATTTTACTATTTAACATTTTATCAATCCCGAAATGACGCGTGACGTTTCAATGTTCTCTGAATCATCCCAATCCTCAGGTATAGGGTTGTATAACTACTGTCAATAAATCTTTGTCATTTGCCTCCCACTTTTTTTCTTTCCCCCACTTCTCTTAATCTTTCAGTCTGTTAATAAAAATACATGTTCATTTTCTGAAACAGTGAAAGTACATTTTCATGGCTTGCTGTCTTGCTAAAGCCGCTAGTTTTGTTTGACTTCTTCTCAGTTTAACTGCAGATACCGGTACTATATGTATATCTTTGCACAATATGCGACACTGGCACATTATATTTTTAACCCTGTCACTTCAGCATACGTTACAGTCAAACACTAATCTAGTTTTTCACTTTCCTTTTAAACTCATGAACTCAGACTTTTTTTTGCATTATGTTTGACATGTGTAGGCACAGGAGGAAAGAGGGGGCGGGGGAGAAGAAGAAAAAGAAAAGGGGAAAATCAGCTGTTCTTGAGTGGAAACTGACAAAGCTCTCTCTCTCTCTCGAGACTGCTCTTCCTACCTTTCCCACATTCCAGGGCTCCCAGGGACCCCCATTTGGTGAAGTACTAAAATTCTAAAGGCCCCTCTTAAAAGAATGTGCAGGGGGTCCCAGATATGCACTAGAAAAATTCTTTTTTAGCATTCGCAATGCCACTGGGACCCTCTATCCCGCATCTAGGACCCTCTACACTGCAAATGAAGGAGTCCCTGGGACTTCAAGATTGAAGATTGCAAGTCATAATTGAAATGATGGCTCTCATCAGTTCGCTGTTACAGCATGGAGCTTAAAGGTATGCACCATAGAAATCTTAATAAATAAATAACCTCCCTATTAAGACCTTACAAAATCACCCCCACCCCAAAAAAAGGTCTTGATAGGGAGGTGGATACTCGGTTGTCCTTTATGAAGGAGAAAAAAATCATTGACATGTTTTTTGGTCACATAATTATGATTTAGAGGGAGTCTTTAAATAAGGAAGGCCTTAATAGGGAGGTTCCACTGCATTTTACTCTTAGTCAGGGGAGAAGTTTTTGAAAATGTCAACACATTTTCTTCATATCTTTTACATTTTCTTAGTAACATGGATATATATTTCAAACTAGTTTGTCTTTATGACTGGCATTGTGATATTTCCGAATATCAATCTTAAAAAGATACCATGGGTTAGCTGGAACAAAATATGTTGTTGAACAATGAAAAATGCAGCCAGTTTAATCCTTTCGGAGAAGAACAAGATGGGAAAAAAATGTTTTCTCAATTCGTAATGTGTGTGAGGGGGGGAGGGGGGTAGAGGGGGGATGAAAGAAAGAAAGGGAGAGAGAGTCAGACTCAGAGAAGAGAAAAGTAAAGATACAGCAGAGCTTCTTTTCAAAACTTCTTGGGTCATACGACCCCTGATTACAGAAAATGAGGGGTCAATTTTCAAAAAAGGGGTCAGTAATGTGTCAGAGCTTTACAGGTCTACATAAGACTCATACATGGGTGCAACTCCAAAAAATGAAAGGCAGGGAGGGGTCCAGGGACCCATGACCCCGGCAGGGTACAGGGGCAGAGCCCCGTCGGACGATCCATGGGGGGTGGGGGGAGTTAAGAGAGAGAGATAACGAGATAGACAGACAGTTAAAATGATAGACAAGGACAGTTTGAATCTGATAAGCCTTGTAAAATTATTACATTGCCTTTATAAACTTCCAAGATAGAACCACCAAGTTCAAAACGCCCCAAATTGCTTGTGGTCATTTTTTTTTATGAATTAAAAAAAACTGAAGTTCAGCTTCTGGTAAAATTAAAAATACTGAAATCAGTGTAAAAATTAAAGAGTAGCAGTACTAGCACCCATGCTCATATTCGTGACCCCTGGCTGTGTTCCCAGTGCCTCTATTCTAACACTGTTCCCTCATATCTCTCTCTCACTATGCCCAAATAAGAATATCACGCGCTAAGCCCCTACTGGTTTGATTGCCCCCTGGTGGTCAAATCATCGTGCTAAGTTGCTCATAGTCTTCCATTATCTCTCAGAAATATCACCTGCCTTCAAACATTTAGCAAAGTCAAAACTCAAAACCCATATCTTTCAAACATACCTCAATTGACGAAAAAATCCAGCCATGTTTGTCCTCTTGTGCACACCCAGGCACACTTATGTTTGTATGCACGCATGCTCGTGCAAGTGTGTAGGGCTTAAGTTATAATGTGTTGTGTATGGGTGGGTGGGAGTGTATAGTCAATGCATGTGTTTGCGTGTGTGTGTGTTTTTATGACTATGAGCTGGTGCAACTGCAAGCATGTGCGTGTTTGTGTGTGTTGTGTGTGTGTGTGTGTGTGTGTGTGTGTGTGTGTGTGTGTGTGTGTGGTGTGCAGGACACAGAGAGAGAGTGAGAGAGAGAGAGAGAGAGAGAGAGAGAGAGAGAGAGAGAGAGAGAGAGAGAGAGAGAGAGAGAGAGAGAGAGAGAGAGAGAGAGAGAGAGAGAGAGAGTGAGAAATGAGAGAGAGAGAGAGTGGAGAGAGAGAGAGACATGAGACAGAGAGAGAGAGAGAGAGAGAGAGAGAGAGAGAGAGAGAGAGAGAGAGAGAGAGAGAGAGAGAGAGAGAGAGAGAGAGAGAGAGAGAGAGAGAGAGAGAGCACCAAGGACACCCCACTGCAACCCGAGCTGAATTTGAACCTGCACACTCGCAAACCTGACAGATTATGAGCCAGCGACTCAACCAACTGAGCCACAGAGGCTCCTTATCTTATATATATTTTCGAAATCTGTCTGTCTGTCTGTCTGTCTGTCTGTGTGTCCCTTATGCACGGCCGCAGTTCTCAACCGATGGACACCAAATTTGGCATCAAGCATCCTTGGCACCCTCCGAAGGTCATGCCGTCCTTACTTTTCGGAAACCTCTGCCAAGGGGTCGTGGGGAGGGGGGGGGGAACCACACGCAGCTCGGATTTACTAACGGCAAGTGCGTGTGAGCTGTGAGCGTGGGAGGGGGGGGGGGGGGGGGAGGGGGAGGGGGGGGGGGGGGGGGGGTTGAGGGGAGGAGGGAGTCTGGGGGAGGGAGGTCTGGAGGGGGGAGGGGGGGGATGGTCGGGTGTGTGTGTGGGGGGGTGTTCAGGGGGGTGGACTGGAGGGGGCCACAGTTCTCAACCGATCAACACCAAATTTGGTATCAAGCATCCTTGGCACCCTCGGAAGGTCATGCCATCCTTACTTTTCGGAAACCTCCGCCAAGGGGTCGTGGGGAGGGGGGGCCCACACGCAGCTCCACACGCACTTGCGGTTAGTAAATCCGAGCTGTTCGGGTTTCTTCACTTTTTTTGTTTGTTTGTTTTGTTCTTCTTTTCTGTCTGTCCCAAGGATCTCCCGAACCGCTTGACCGAATCGCTTCAAATTTTGTGTGATGGTGTGTCCCCATGAGAGGAAGGCATCTGTGCAAAACGTTTTGCCGTCCTGACCTTGACGTTGGTGTATGACCTTGAAAACCAAAAATCGTTAAGGGGCCATAACTTCCACACCGCAGGTCCTAGAGTCTTGAAACTTGGCATGGATGTACTTTCGCTTAGCTTATGGCCGTTCTGATGATGGCGTACCAATGAAGGTCAAGGTCAAGGTCAGGGAGATCGGTATGCCTTGAAAGTGGTAGGGGTCTAATGATTGGGTTTTACTGTCCCACGCATATCTCCCGAACTGCTTTACCAAATCGTTTCCAGTTTTGTGTGGTGGCGTGTCACCATGAGAGAAGGCATCCGCGCATAAATTATCACCGTCATGACCTTCACCTTGGCGTATGACCTTGAAAACCGAAAATCTTTAAGGGGCTATAACGTCCACACCATTGGTCTTAGGGACTTCAAACTTGGCATGTAGGTACTTTGGCTTATGGTTGTTCTGATGATTGCATACCGATCAAGGTCAAGGTCATGGAGATCGGTAGGCCTTGAAAGTGGTAGGGGTAAAAAAATTGTATTTTCAGCCACAAAAGTAAAAACATAATATTTTGCGGACCCAGCGAAACCGGTACTCAGCGGTACCGGTACTTGGCGTTACCTGTACAAGGCGTTACCGGTACTAGGCAATATCGGTATGGGGCGTTGCGCTAGTAATTTATATACTAGAACTTGGAAAACAAAACAAAAGGTGAAGGCCTACATCTTCAATATGCCCTCACAACAGCCAAGAACTGTCTGAAGAAGGAAGTCCTTATCGGACTATCCATACAAATTTTCGAGCAAGCTCTTACTCTTACTAAGAGTAAGAGTCTTAGTCCAATGCGTGGGTTATGAGACCGCCGCCTTAGAATAGATCTACATTTGCTCATATTTCACAGAAATTCACTGATCTAATCATCTGCAATCTGCAGGCTATAGAACTCGGTGAGAGGTCAGTGTCGACACTGACAGGGTAGAAAATATGGGGCATTTCAATAGCAGTATTGCAAGAAATCTACCCGGCTGATCTAATCATCTTCACAGTGGCTACAGTTACGCTTGTCGCGTGCAAATCTGTCGCTTGTGCAAATCTGCAGCTCGCTACCTATGAGAGTCTGTATTTGCGGCATTTTGCGACATTGAGCATGAACCACAAATTTAACTTTTTTCTAGGGTTAGGGATAGGGTTAGGGTTAGGGTTAGGGTTAGGTAAATAGTTCAAGTACAGAAAAAGTGAAATTTGTGTCGCAAATACACACTCTGATAGTAGCGAGCTACAGATTTGCACGAGCGACAGATTTGCATGCGACAAAGCTGTTGTTGCAACACTCGACCATGTTCAGGGATAGTAACTCTTCCTAGTCAAATTTTTCGTCAACAAATGCATGTTCTTATTTCGCAACGCATCAAGGTTTGGTTAAACTATAGAATCGGGTTAAGGATAGGGTTAGGAACATGTTAAGGGCCAGACACACACATACGAATCGCATCTGAATGCAATGTGATTTTGATGATACGAGTCATGAATCACGAGAAATTACTTGATATATGATATGATATAATGGCAGATCGATGATCAGGCCATCGGCCTTTGATCTGGTCGTGTTGATCCATAACTTTTTGCTCACAACATTTTCTCTCTATAATACTGGCTATATCTTATTATTTGTTTTCTTTTCTTTTAGCGTCACAGGTGATATTGAGGCTCTCCTAACGAGTTACATATCTTTTGTCTGCCCACACAGTGTCTGGTCTGTTCTTGAAAGCTTGCAGCAATGGGGCTGTCACCACATTCTCTGGTAGCCTGTTCGCTCACTATAGTATACTCAAGTTCAGTGACAAGTAGACCCAATACATGAATTTCACGTGATTCAGGACTCACATCCTCAAAATCGTACCGCATTCAGATACGATTCGTATGTGTGTGGCCGCCCCTTTAGAGTCAATGTTAGTAGTTGTTCAAGACTTCAAGACACTTGCGCACGTTTTTGGCGTCCCTTTGTTGGGACCCGTAACCATAGCCTGGAGAATGTGGGTTACGGACCCGTAACTCTAGCCTCTGCCAGTGCCAATCATCTTTTGTCTGCAGAATCAGAAGAATCAGGGGAGGAAGGTGTTGCTGAGTGAAGTGGGTGCTGAGTAGAGTACTCTTCAGCAGTCCCCCGAATAATATTACAGCAGTTTCAGTTTGAGTATTAGAGATCTTCCATGTTACTAATTGTTAGATATTTAATTATTTTGCCCACGCATTAGGCCTTTTGACAGAAGACAAACCAAGGAGTGCGTACATTTACTTCTGTAAATAGAAGTTGGTCGCCACCACAGAAGAAGAAGAAGAAGGAGTGTCGTGGCTATTTGACAACGCAGTTTAGCTGGAAATCATTCACTTGAATGAATGGATTGGGACTCGGTCTACTAGATATTCTACTTAGTCTTACTCTAGTCTTAGTACAGTTAGTTCAGGCAATTTTAATTTACTACGATTTGAAGATCAGTATGTTTTGTAGAGAAAGTTGGTCGCACGGGAATAACCAGATAATTAAACCGTTTGTAAGAGATATTGTGTCAAATCTTGTTAGGGAATTTTGTGGACCCACCGAGGAGCATGTCAAACAACAACAAAATCCGTAGAAAGTACAGCTGCCTTACCTCAAGAACATCTATGACGCCATTGCTGTCTGCTTTCATTTGTCCGTCTGCTGCGCATGCTTGGATGAGAACAGGAAATCAAGAACGATAATTCATGTTCTAGTTTCGATTTCGTCGCAAATGTGTGTGTGTGTGTGTGTGTGTGTGTGTGTGTGTGTGTGTGTGTGTGTGTGTGTGTGTGTGTGTGTGTGTGTGTGTGTGTGTGTGTGTGTGTGTGTGTGTGTGTGTGTGTGTGTGTGTGTGTGTGTGTGTGTGTGTGTGTGTGTGTGTGTGTGTGTGTGTCTTCTTCTTCTTCTTCTTGTTCTTGTTGTTGTTGTTGTTGTTGTTGTTGTTCTTCTTCTTCTTCTTCTTCTTCTTCTTCTTCTTCTTCTTCTTCTTCTTGTTCTTCTTTTTCTTCTTCTTCTTCTTCTTCTTCTTCTTCTTCTTCTTCTTCTTCTTCTTCTTCTTCTTCTTCTTCTTCTTCTTCTTCTTCTTCTTCTTCTTCTTCTTCTTCTTCTTCTTCTTCTTCTTCTTCGCCTCAGACAGCCAACTTCATCAGACTGAAGATTCTGCTGCACTTTGGAAGACACAAAATTAGAAAGCTGAGGAGATAGAAGGAAAGGAAAGGAAACATAAAATAAAACCTAGTGACCTAGAAAACCTAAAACCTAAAACCTAGTAGTGTGGATCTGTAGGATCTGTTTGATTTTTTTTTTTATGTGTCTTGCCAGGTGGTTCACCACCAGGGCCTGCACCACTCAAGGATGAACAAAATAGGGAGTTAGGGCAGAGTCGTGGTAAATGAAGGGCAGGAGCTGTGCCGGTCGGGGTTCGTCCCGGGGACCGCTACGGTAGCCGGATTGCTCTTGCCTCGATACTGCGAAATAAGGCATATGGTCAACTTGTTTTTAAAGACTATCAACACCACCAGACACTGTAAATATTTATTATTTTTAAAAAGGCAAATGTTAAGAAAAGCCCCCTCCTATGCCCTTTCCATGCATTTCAGACGGTTTCTGTTAGTGTTAGGGTTAGGAATAAGGTTTGTGATAGGGTTAGGGATAGTGTTAGGGCTAGGGTTAGAAATAAGGTTTGTGATAGGGTTAGGGATAGGCTTAGGGTCAGAACATAGCCTACCATCACATTTGTGTGTGTGTGGATTAGACGGTTTCGGGTTAGGGTTAGGGATAGGGATAGGTTTAGGGTCAGCTTTGTGTCAAATACACAAACAAATAAAAGATGATGACTAAGCTGACCCTAAACCTATCCATAACCCTATCCCAAACCATATTCCTAACCCTAACCCTAACCTGAAACCGTCTGAAATCAATGGAAGGGCCAGCAGAGGAGGGGGCTTTTCTTAACATTTGCCACCAAAAAAAAGTATTTTATTTTCCACCTCTCAATGCGCTCTCCGTTTCCGTCGTGTTCATAGCCTTCGATAGGCTCCTGTGTGGTACCGAACCAGAACCAGAAAAGATTCGTTCGTTTGTCCGTTCATTGGGTTCGTTCCCTTTCTCCAGCAAATCACTACAGGAACACTCACGTCGACCACTGACTGAGAACACGGAATAAGAGGGACTGCTGGGAGGGGAAGGGGGGGTAGAGCTGGAGAAAGGAAGAATCCTGCCCCCTGACCCTGATCCTGATCCTGAACCCAAACCCGATCCTGGTAAATCCTGCAGATCCAAAGCCAGACTCAGACGTCGCTGGTAGGCCTACTCCAAGGGAGGACGAGGCCTCTGCCTTGGTTCATTCAGGGACAAGCTCCGGGTAGAGGCCAAAAGACCACCATCTACAGTCATGGGGGTAATACTGCTGCTGCTGTTGCTGTGGGAGTTTGAAGAGGAAGGAGAGGGCACGAGACGAAGAAGCGGCCGAAGACGCAGGTGGAAGAAGCTTATGGCGAGCCCTTTCCGAACCCAGCTGAGGGCAGAATGGGATAAAGCGATCGAAGCTGGGCGATCTTCATAGCAGAGCAAGAGAGGAGCAGTTAGATAGGTCTTCGATGCTGATAGAGAGAGCCATTGTGGATGGCCTAACTGGGCAGTGTTTTGTTTCTTTTGTATCTTGGCTCAAAACAGTGACCACAACTCTGGATGTGAATCTGGATCATGTACGTTGTTGGGGCCTATGAAGGCTATTATTATTATTATTATTATTATTATTATTATTATTATTATTATCTGTGACAGAGTTGACATTCCGGTTCTGGGTGCGATACAGAACGCGAAGTCCTATTGGGTGCAGACAGTAGGAGAAGGGGCGACGCAGTCTTCCTCGCTCACCATGTAGGGAGTTGATGGATTTATATGCAGACAGGACGATTTGCGGCGACTTGGATCATCTCTGCAGTATTGGCCTCTGATTCAACAAGACTACCGGTGCCCAGTGGAGTTTGGCTGAGTTGGACAGCGTCATCTACTGGGAGAGAATTACCCGCCTGCAGAGACGGTTCGACTTGACTGTACGTCTCCTGCCCGTGTGTGACGACATCAACACCCTGGCATGGAGCAGGTCGCCCGGTGGTCCTGAAGACAGCCTCGGAGGAGAGGGTTGCTCACCAACACCAACGACAAGGAAGCGGATCACAGGAGACCAACCACAACCTTGGGCTGTCTCACAATGCTTCACTATCTCCTGCCGCGACACAGATGCTGACTCCACTCTAGCATCTAGGACAGAAACAACATCTCGACTCGAACTCCGTTCGAGCGATCCAGTGTGCAGACAGCGAACCCCTACGTTCAAGGGTCCGCAACGTTTTCCGGAATCAACCACGACGGCTGCCACGTCTCGACTCCTGTCCCATCATCATCAACTTCACCTTCATCTTCAACCAGAAAGACCAAGTCTTCAAAGACATTGTCCATAAGAGGCAATGCCTATTTGGACGTAAATCTAATCATCATCGATCTGCGAGAAACGAAAATAAGTGGTTGCACACAGCGCTATGCTTGTCAACCACTTTGACCAGCCCCAAACCCGTAGGTGTTTTTTTTTTTCTAACTCAGCAGAGGCTTAAACATGGTTGCCAAAACACAGAGAGAGAGAGATCGACGTTTTTAATCAGAGAGAGAGAGAGAGAGAGAGAGAGAGAGAGAAGAGAGAGCAGTCATAGAGAGACTTTTTTAGGGTTAAAAATTTAGGGTTAAAAAGTTACCAGAGAGAGAGAGAGAGAGAGAGCAGAGAGACAGTATATAGAGTAAGCTTTAGTTCTGAGAACAAATAAAAAGAGAATGAAAGAAGAGTGAAAAAAAATCAGGGAGTGACTATGTGTTTCTTTCGCGTATGTAAAATATTACACACACCACACACACACACACACACTGACATACGCATCGCACAATTCACCACGCACACACACACCAACGCACACAAAGCACACATTTGTACACACACACACACACACACACACACACACACACACACATACGCACGCACACGCACACGAGACACACACACGAGACGCAAGACGCACACACACACACACACACACACACACACACACACACACACACACACACACACACACACACACACACACACACACACACACGCACACACACACGCACGCACACGCACACGCACACACACACACACACACACACACACACACACACACACACACACACACACGCACACGCACACGCACACACACACACACACACACACACGCGCGCGCGCGCGCGCGCGCGCGCGAAAAAGAAAAAGAGAGAGGCAAGAGAAGGAGAAAAAGGTTACCCAAATCAAAAGCTATCAACGAAAAAAAAGTATACATTAGACCAGAATATTCTTGGATCTGAACTTTGATCCAGCTTGGCTCCAAAATATCGGGAGTCGAATGCCAGCACGGTGATGCCAGTAGACAGGCCTACTGCTACAGAGGCGGACCAAATGATTCGTAAGGGGGGGGGGGGGGGGGGGGGGGGGGGCAGGGAGGGAGCATAGGTTCTGGGGTAAGGGTTAGTGGTTTTGTGGAGGCGCAGGGGGCGAAGCACCCGGTAATTGTTGCAATTTAGTGATTACTGAAGCAAAACTCGAGCCATTTTCCTACTTTTTACCCTTGTATAAGGTACATGCTTGGGGTGAGGGGGTGGGGTGGATCCGGAAACCATGGAAACCCCCCTCAGATCCGCCCACGTACTATTCCGTATCAGCAACCCTCTTAATTCCCTTTGTGACAGCAGGCCTACCTTTCTGGCTTCTACTACAAAAAAATGGCAATAAAATATTCTGTAACATTTTACCCTCAATATATTATATGTTGTTGTTGCACGCACGCGCGCACACGCACACACACACAATTACGCACGCAAAACACACACACAAAATGTCAATATTCAATATGTTATTATCCTTTCAGCCCTATTGGGGCATTGAGGATTTCATTAAACTTCATCTATTATTAACAGCAGTAACTTTAAACAATCTTAAGATTAAAAAAGGGGGTAGGGTGGATCACAAAAAAAACAAGTGCAACGCCGAACGGCTGCAAAGTCCCCTCGCAGCATCGCCGAGCTACTCCGAAATCGGAATGTGTCGGCTGTACACATACATAAAAACGCATGAAAACAGCACGTAACTACATAAGAACGCATGAAAACAGCAGTGACGTAACTGAATAGTGTTTTTTATATATAGCCTTGGGGTTCCGACCCGTGATTTGAGCGCGCGCGATCATTCGCACACGCGTGCACAGAAAATTCATGACAACTGTGTTATAGACCATTCATCAAGAAATGTTGTGAAAAAACTGCATTAAAATACATGCCAAACTTCGCGAGATATTAGCGATTATGTGTTTCGGGGTTTGAACCCTGTAACTGGCGCGACCTTGACCTTAATGTAAAACTAAATACATCAGTGGATAGCTTGCATCTTGGCAAACTAGTATACCAAATTTGATGATGATAGACTGAATAGTTTTTGAGAAAAACGGACGAATAGCCGGATGGACGGACGGACGGGCGGACGGGCGGACGGACGGACGGACGGACCAGACAAAAACAATAGTTCCCCGAACCTTCGGCTCGGGGGCTAACAAAGATTTACTTCTGTATTATGCGTAATTATTATTATTGTGTACCATACACATTGTCGGGGTTCGAACTTAACCATCATAACACACCAAACAGACTTAGAGTTGAAGCTACATCACTCTAATCAAACGAATACACTTAGGTTGTCCTAGCTAACCCAACATTATCTTGGACAGAATAACTTAACAGCATATATTACGATGGCTTGGAGTCAAAACGGACTATCTTTAGATAGTCCATTGACATATTATTGAAGTTATTACGAAAACTAATAACTTGTATTAAAAAAAATACTGCCGAAATATATAAAGCAAACCCCCCTTTTTATATTTCTGCACGGGTCCTCGATTTATCGTCTCATCCGAAAGACTCCACGTTCAGACCGCAAGGCCTAGTTCAGAGTGAGAGGAAAAATTGCCCCACATGGCCGAAAGGCCAAAGAGGGCGTTAAACATTATTTCCTTATATTTCTGCAGTCATTGTTTGATACAAGTTATTAGTTTTTGCAATAAATCCACTAATACCAATACGTCAATGGACTATCTAAAGATAGTCCGTTTTGACTCCAAGCCATCGAATTAAGATGGACAACAATAATGTCTCTATCCGTTGCCTGGTTGAAGAGATCACAGCGATGGCTTGGAGTCAAAACGGACTATCTTTAGGTAGTCCATTGACTTATTATTGAAATTATTGCAAAACCTAATAACTTGCATAAAAAAAAGACTGCAGGAATATAAAAAGCCTTATCCCCATTTCATATTATTTGTAGTCTTTTTAAATACAAGTTCTTCGTTTTTTTAATAACATCAATAATAAGTCAAAGGGCTATCTAAAGATAGTCCGTTTTGACTCTAAGCCATCGAGTCAGGTTTGAACACCCAACGTTAGGTTGATCTCACCACTTTCCTAAAGCTTGCACAAGAAATATATAGCGCAAAGAAGGAAATTTCGGTTTTCAAGGTCACACTTCAAGGTCAAGGTCAGCATGGCGATAATTTATGCTCGGGTGTTTTTTACGCTTGGTATGGGGCGCCGACGTGCTAAAAGACCAGTTAACTACTTAACTGGCATTACTATTCCAGTTAAGTACTTAACTTACCGGAAGCGGAAATCGCTTATACAAGTTAACTAGTTAACTGACATTTCGAAATTCCAGGCCGGAGGACGTTAAACGAACTTTCACGCATCACCGGCTATTTTGCCAAGCGGCGCTGTACCTAGATGGCTAAGTTGATCAGTAATCTTACGCATCTGCGTTGCTAAAAATTAGGGACTTTACTGGTGTTGCACTGCCTCCGGGCATTGCCTCCAGGATCGTTCCCACCATCTTTATATCTACTAATGTCCCGTATGTGTCTGCTCCAGACCGGAGGACGTTAAACAGATTTTCAATCGGCTAAGTTCTAACAATGTCTCTCTCTCTCTCTCTCTCTCTCTCTCTCTCTCTCTCTCTCTCTCTCTCTCTCTGTATCGGCTCATTCTATCTGTCTCTCTGTCTGTCTCTCTCTCTCTCTCTCTCTCACAATGATCTCTCTCTCTCACTCTCTCTCCTCTCTCAGGGTCTCTCTCTCTCTCTCTCTCTTCGTTTTTGTTCTGTTCTTGTGCTTGTTTTAGCAACGTTGTAGTGTGTGTGTGTGTGTGTGTGTGTGTGTGTGTGTGTGTGGTGTGTGTGTGTGTGTGTGTGTACACGCTTTCACGCACGTTTGTGTTTGTGTGTGAGAGAGTATGTTGTTGCATTTACATTGTTTTAGTGGGCTTAAATTTCGGGGCCGTCCTCTCTCTCCTCTCTCTCTCTCTCTCTCTCTCTCTCTCTCTCTCTCTCTCTCTCTCTCTCTCTCTCATCTCTCTCTCTCTCTCTGGTCTCTCTGCTCTCTGTGAAAGGGTTTAACTAATTGTGTATGCGCGCGCGCGTGTGTGTAAGATGTGTGTGTCTCAAAGTTTTTATTATTCATTGTTTGATGTGACATGCTTTTTTTAATACAGGTCTACGTCTTATTTGATGTTTTTTTTGTTTGTTTTGTGTTTTACTGCTAAGTATAATTTGTATGTACCTGAATCATTTGTGTATTTATTTTCCCCCAATACTTCTGTGATGCCTTTGTAAAGCACGATGTGCCCACTATGGGGTATCGCGCTATATAAAATTATTATTATTATTATTATTATTATTATTATTATCATTATTTATTATAGGCGGATGTATAGCTGTAGCATTTCTCGCCTTTTATGAAAATCCCCTCCTTGTGTGGAGATGAGATAGATGACAAGCCCCTTCCACCATAAACGGTGATATCGGAGCTATTCACTGTGTGTCAAATCACAAAATAGAACAGTTCTCCCACGTTAAACCACAAACACATTTCTACAAAAACCGATAAAACTAAATCTGATAAAAAATGTTCACTTCCTTTAAAAACTCGAATATCACACACACACTTGAACATCTCTAAAAAGCTTACCGAGTAACATCTTTGTAAAATATTGTTCTCTTATTTCACTGAGGTCGTCGCATTCGGTAAGCACATGTTTTAAAGTATAAAAACAGTCGCAAGCGAAACAATGGGGTCTTTCCTCTCCCTTTAAAAGATAAGAATGGGTCATATAGCTGTGATCAATATGTATGCGAGTCAGAACGCACTCCTCACGTCTGCTTTTGCAAACCGAAGGGAACCATTCAGACAAATTAGTGTGTGGAGAGCTGATGATCTTCAGTGATGAACGTGAAGACAGCTGGAACACTTCGGCCCGAAGGTGAAAAGTGGCAGACGATGAAGAAACACAAAATGAAGGGGTTTATGAGATGATAGAAAAAAAAGATAACGATAGCAGCACTACTAGTGAGTCGCCGAGCGGCAGACATGTCCTTTGCCCGTTTCGCCAGTCACGATCAACTTTTATTCTCTTAGCGTGCTTAGCTATCAAAATTGTTAAAGTGAACTCAAAGTTTTGGGGGGTTTTCTTTTTTCTCATATTGTTTTGTTTTTAGGATACTGCTTTCTTGCACGTGAGTTGAGTTGAAGTTGAATTGTTTTGCCTTCAGGTTTTTGTTCCCCCTTTTGACTTGTAGTTAATCTGAACCTGACTGGAGTAGGGAGAATTCGCACAGAGAATTGTAGCTGTGCTGTTTGTTTGTTTGTTTGTTTTTGTTCTTTTTAAGGCTCCTCTCGCTATTCACTCGAGAGGGAAAGGATTCTCATTCGTTTGGGAGGGCAAGTTTTTTTCGGCTAGAAACGGAGAGTCTGAAGCAGCATTCAGGACTGGACTGCTGTGATTTACGTGTGCGTTCATGAAGGTTTCCCCCTGGACCCCCAACAGACAGACATTCGTCCCCACAACAGCCTCAGCGTCTACAGAGAAACAAAAAGGGCGACAGTTTGGTTTCCCTACACTCCCCTCTCCCTTTGGAATTCTCTCCCATCTGGAATTCTCTCCCTTCCGGAATCCCCCCCCCCCCCCATGGTACAGCACCGGAGGTTTTTAAGGATGAACTTGGGTCTGTATTGTTGTGGCAGCTACTTTCACTTTGCAGGCGAATCGGTGCCATAAATAACTTTGGTAAAAAAAAGGAGTTAATTTACGAGAAGTTCCTTCCCTTTATTCATTTCACTGTTTGTTCAAGCTTCCCTTTACTCCCATGTTTCCTTCCTCCGTTCGTGGTGGAAAGATTTGCACCGATTTGATTTTTTTCTCCTTTGGGTCAGAAATAGTTTGGGTTTTACAACACAAACTGTCAGTAAAAAAAAAAATCAGAAGAAGAAGGAGAGAGAGAGAAAGAATATTAACGAAACTTCACGAGTCAAGATTAGACTTGAATAAGCTTACATTCACACCTTTATTTCATGAAAATGGATCACAGACAGACAATAATTTTCCGGCAATGTATCATTTATGGAATGAAATCATAAATAACAAAAGCATATCTTTCTACGAAAACACATTTTCCTCGATATAGTTTGCAGCATTTTTGCAATGATTTTACATATGCGCACTGCACGCGGGTTATGGGCCTACCCATAAGATAGCGACTGGAGAGAGAGAGAGAGAGAGAGAGAGAGAGAGAGAGAGAGAGAGAGAGAGAGAGAGAGAGAGAGAGAGAGACTATTTCCATGGTCTCATACCGATTCCTGTTTGACAGGAAAGTATAAATGCTGCTAGGCGATAACGGAAGCATAGCCCACTTTTGTTACCACATACCGCTAGTCCCACATACCGTCGTTTGTGCGTGTGTGCAACGCACATGTAGTTATATTCTGGATGGGATTATGTGTGTGAGCTTACACGTAAGTGTGTGTGTGTGTGCGCGCGCATGCGTTTATGTGGGTTTGACAGGCACAAGCAGAGGGAGACACAGTTTGTGGGACTAGCGGTGTGTGGGACTCGTTGCATCGTTGATGTAAAAGTACAGTGTGGGACTAGCGGTATGTGGTAGCAAAAGTATGCTTCCGAGCTAACAATGTAAATTCGGGTGTATATATTTAAATACAATCACGGAAATGCGTTTGCAATAACTAAAATGGTAAAGGTCAAAATATACACATAATTTATAGATGGATAAAAGATGAATACAAATGAGTGCGGATAATCTGAATCACACATATCTACCAAAAGCCAGCATGCATGGAACTCCATTTTGTTATAAATAATTATAAACAAATACTTTGGGGGGGGAAAGAGAAGGGGGGGGGGGGGATGCAATTTGAAAGTAAATGCTTTACAAGAAGGCAGTTTGAAGTATAAAAAAAAAAAGAAGTTTAGAATCAGAACCTTCAAAACTATATACGATCACACACGCGCGCGCGCGCGCACACGCACGCACACGCACGCACACACACACACACACACACACACACACACACACACACACACACACACATTCACGCGCATACACGTACGCACACAAAAACACACGTACACACACACTCACACACACGCACATACACACACACGCACACGCACACACACACGCACACACATACACACTGAAAACACTGACACATTACTGCCCTCAGAAAAATGAAACATTTCCATTTTCATTTCTTAAAACCCCAGCCAAAGACGTTAAGACCTATTATTGTACCCGATCGCCTGATTCAGACCAATTGACATAAGCTAGAACACCAAGGCTACATCAAGATGTTGTTATGCTATGCATAGTTATGCGGGGGTTGTCTTTAGACACGACAAGCTCCTAGCATAACATCATCAGTCTCCAAAATCCTCCGAAGACGGGAGTGTGGCTGCCCACGTGGCGGGGTAATCAAAAAACGGTCACACACGTAATGTTCTCATCCGTAGCTGATGCACTTGTACCATAGTGTTCAAGCGCTTCGGCTGTTGGGATGATCCCTGGAGTCTTTTAGCAAGGGTCAGCCAACAACAACAACAATACGTGTCCGACTAAAGCTTCCAGATAGCTGAGGAGGCAACTGCCACGTCGGAGGGCTGGGCTGAAATTTTAGCTTACAGCATTAATGATACCTTGTCCAGGGTACATCCCCACTCCTCGACCAGGAGGACTTAAGGACAGATGGCGCTGGGGAAGGTCCCCAAAGGCCAACTAATCTCTCTTTCTGCAGCACCAGAAGTCAGTGCAATCCCCTCCTAGTTTGAAACTCACAAAATTCATAATTCACAAATTTTCTTAATCCAGGCCTTCTGCCCATGTCAGAGGGAAAGGGGTCACAAAAGGAAAAACAGCAATGAGTTTGAAACTCATAGCCAAATGCGTTTGCAATAACTGAAAATACACAGAATTTCTTTAAATATGGATGGATAAAAGATGAATAACAAGGGCATCGCCGAGCGGGAGCAACGCACTGTGACAATGCAAACCCGGCCAGAGTTATGTCCTCTCCCCCCCCCCCCCCCCCCCAATAAACACACCACTTTCGACCCTTACAGAACGCATAAAATACATAGCCAAAAATTTGAAGCGATTCTGTTCAGTAGTTCACGAGATACAGCTGAACTTTTATACAAACTTCCTTGCACCATGGTAAACCACCACACAAAATTTGAAGCGATTCTGTTCACTAGTTCACGAAATAAAGCTGGGGGGGAATTACATAGCCCAAAGAAGGAAATTTCGGTTTTCAAGGTCAAACTGCAAGGTCAAGGTCAGCACGGTGTTGATTAACGAAAGGAAGCTTCCTTTTCAAGCTGTCTACCCCTCTGCCAATTTTAATCAAAGTCCAAACAGTAGTGTTTAAGATAATCGATACACAGACACACACACAGACACACACACAGACACACACACACACAAACCGATCGCAAAACCCCGGCCTCTGGCCAGGTACACTGAATCCGAATCCCACATTCAAGTCTTGATTTAAGCTCATAGCCATTCATAAAAGAATAAGCTGTACCGTGGTGTTCCATTGCCGTAGACAATCGTTTAAAGTACACCTCTCATTTTACTGTGGGCCCATATTAACCTCTTGACTGCCACCAACGTATTACGTACTGACCTGATGACATCACTGATGATGTCATCAGATGAAGAGGAATAACCCTGATATGCTGGCTTTTGCTCTAACATAATCAAGATGGTTATATCCCCAGACCATTTTCTCAGATTGGCTCTATCAGTTGTCTTTTTCATGGCATGATTTGCCCAATGATTTTTTCTTTAATTTTCTGTGGCAGTTAAGGGGTTAATGTTAGGCTAGTGAGGTTGGAAACTACTCGATAATTAACACCACAACAAGGAAAAGAAGGGAGGGAAGCTGGGTCCAGGCTGGCACGAAGCTACTTCAATCATACAAGAGTGTTCACACTTGAGTGTATTCCAAGGCTCCCCCCGTGGGGATACCGGGGGGACATTTGTATAAATAGTTCCCCCACCTTCTGGAAGTTCTGTGCTTGTAACTTCCTCTAATCTGTCACTCTCTTTGACTCTGCCTTTTCCCTTTGCTTTACTGTCATCTGCTATCTTTCTGCCTTACCAGTCCATTCTGCTGCCTTTTTTCACGAAACTCTTTCAAAAACATTTCCCCCAGCCGAAGTCGGACTTGCTGGACCTAACCGTTTCTTAGTTAGCTTTAGGCGCATAACGGCAGCATGACGCATCTGCGGTCATAATTGACAGGAAACTATGTCTGAGCGATTGAAGAAGAAGATGAAGAAGAAGAAGAAGAAGAAGATTCCAAGGAAGGCTAGTCTTCGACTGTATTATGAAAGACAGCACAGAACACGACATTTTAATTTCGAGTAAAAATGTTTTAAATGTCTTTAGAATTAAAAAAATAAAATTCTGTTCATTTTTTTAATATAAATCCTGCAAAATTCTGTGCTAAGATCTGTACCTGCTCAGATCCGTAAAAAATAATAAATTTCTTATTCTTCAATGATAATCCAAAATATACTCAAAACGCAAATTTTTTTCCAAAACCTTTCATAAAGTCACTTACAATTTTTTTTAATACTTTATATTTATTCATACCCCTCCATTGTTTTCTGTAATATTTTCAATGGAAGCGGCAAGAAATAAATGGACAGAACTGGGTAAAAATGTGATTATTATTTATTTTTAAAAAATTCATGGCATAAAATCAGCCATTCTAAATAAATATACCAATAAAAATGGACGGATATAGCATACAAAAGGCTGTATGAAAGAAAAAAAGTTTTATCGCGGATTCAACCTTTAAACAAACAAATATAAACATAACATTTGTTCACTATAATCGTATTGTTAAAGACGCAAATAGGACGGACTTGAGGGGAACAAGTAGGCATGCAAATCAAAGAAGAAAACCATTATATTCCATCCAAATAAAGATCTATTCAGTATGGTTAAAAACAACCCTGTTCTTATTGTGAAAGGCTTGTGACCAAATCGCTGCCTTAGAGTCAAAGTGGACTATCTGGATTTGACTTATTATAAAACTTATGTCGAAAACTAATTACTTGTTTTTAAAAAAAATACTGAAAATAATATAAAATAGGGATTATCCTATTCATATTTCCTTTTTTTAATACAAGTTATTAGTTTTCGCAATAAGTTCCATAATAAGTCAACGGACTATCTAGACATTGTCCAGTTTGACTCTATAAGGTGTGGAATTTAAAAGTGACGTAATCAGTCACATGATTTCATTGGAACAACATGGCGTCTTTCTAAAACAAGAGAACATTCAATTCCGTTATGCATATCACACTTTTTTTGGCGGAGAATTCCTATGCCAATGCATTGCCATTTCTGTTATGAACAGTACCCTCTTTTTGGCAGATATTTTCAATATTGACAATGCACTTTAAAGTGATTCAATTCCGTTACGCACACTTACACTCTTTTGGCAAAGAATTCCAATAATGACATACATTTTAAAGTGATTCAATTCCGTTATGCACATCAAACTCTTTTGGCAGATATTTTTTAATAGTGACACTGAGTTTTAAAGTGACACAATTCTGTTATGAACATTATCCTCTTTTGGCAGAGATTTTCAACAGTGACAATAAATCTTAAGTGGATTCAATTCCGTTTTGAAAATTACACACTTTTGGCAGAGAATTTCAAAAGTAACATTGTATTTTATTAAAGTGATTCAAAATCGTTCATGGTACTTTGAAAAAATAAATGCACACATTCTGAAAGAGATGTCACTACTTACATACTGGACCCCACTCCCTCCCTCCCCAATAAGAGAACGAGAAGAAAAAAGCACCCACCAAACTATGTACATCATCAAAGAATTTAAATTTTTCTTATACATAAACTTTGGGCATCTAGGTAGCTTAAAGGTGGACCCTGACGAATGAGTTTTTGCAAAGAACACGTCGAGATCACCAAACAGACAGCCTTTTCAAGGATCGGAACACTCGCTTTGCTCTGGTTTCCTAGAAATCAAACCGTCAAAACGGCGATTCCTCCTTGGCGAAGATGCCGGAGCGAGAAGCCATTCTGGATGGGGTGGGTGGGGGCCAAACCCATTGTGGTTGAAGATTTTTCTTTTTTGTAGTGCAGTAAACAAAAAATTGAAGCTCTTTTTCCTTTGTTGTGAGCGAAACTATTTTAGATAAACTGCATACATTTTTTTAAAAAGAGAAATAAAAAGGCTTGTATTGCGAAAAAGTCGTGCAAACAATTTGGTCGCCATTACAAAAGAGACGGCACACGCCTTCTCTTTTAGTGACAGAATTTGACTTCCAGCACCTCCGCCAAGGATGAATCGCCGATTTGACGGTTTGATTTCTAGGAAATCAGAGCAAAGTGAGTGTTGCGATCTCTGTAAATGGTGTTCTCATGGTGATTTCGACGTGTTTGTTGCAAAAACTCATCTGTGAGGGTGCCCCTTTAAATTCTACATGATAATATACCAAAGACGCTTACCTTACGCGTATACAGACAACCAAGCAGAATATACACCACAGAACCAGTTCTCTTCACGCGTTATTGCCCATATCACAGTCCTTTTCTTGCCTTATGCTTATCACAGCTAAAGGAGCCAACCGACTGCATACGATTCGATCCAACTGCGACCCGACTCTGACATTTGTGAGGCATGATTCTCGTGAATTTCTACTGTCTGAATGAATCGGATGAAACCCTGCTGGTCTTGTTCCCTATATCTGTAGATTCCCTCGTACACGAATCTGGTGAAATATCTGTAGAATATACGAATGAAAATCTGCTTAACGTCCTCCGGTCTGGAACATATGGGACATTAGTAGATGAAAAAATGGTGGGAACGATCCAGGAGGCAATGCCCGGAGGCAGTGCAACACCAGGAAAGTCCCGAGTTTGTAACAATACAGATGTATATAAAGTTAAATATCTGTACATTTGTATCAAACATGTTATAAGATTGGGATGTACATGAGAATAATGAACGAAAATAGTAGAATTATATTTTTAGACGGAAGTATTTCACGAGAACCGTGCCTCACAGACATCGTCAAAGTCGCATCGCAGCTGGATTGAGTCGTTTGTAGTGGGTCGGACCATTAAGTGTCCTGTTTACTTCTTCATTTGCAAAGCCTCTTATCTGCTCTTTTCTACTAGCATTAATGACCCTAAAACTCTATACATACAATGAATATAGTGAGGCCAAGAGAGGAGATAACGAAATTGAACAAAGGGGGAATACTCTTTTTCTAATTAACTCCCCTCCAATCAACTTCGGTGGAGGGGAGTTAAGTAGAAAGAGAGTGTTCCCCCTTTGTCCAATTTCTATATACAATTTCAGAGCTTCGCTGCTTTTTACAGAGTTTATCACAGTCGGTGCATCATCACGTTTGTTTATTCTCTTTACAGTTATATTTCATTTTCAAATGTCTGAGTTTGTATAAATGCCATATTTTAAAATGCGTAAAAAATATTGTATTCTGTAGTAGATAGTTTCAAAGGAAAATGCAGTAATACCACATTTTGTTAATTATTTATTGAAAATCAATATCACTTCTTTGCCCCAAATGTTATCACATCTTTCTTCTATCACATTTATTGAGAAGGAATAGCCGTCTTTGTAAATCGTATCACACCAAATGTATATCTTTATAAAGTATGCAAATATACTGTTTTCAATGCAAATACTTTCCTTTATAATATTTCTTTCTTTACAATATTGTACAGCCAAATAAACGTTTACGTAACGTTTTATCAGAAAAAAATTAAATGATTTGTTTATACAAATGCTCTCATTTAATGCTTATAACAGAACAAATATTGAAATATTTTCCACATTAATATTTTGGCAGGAATTATTATTATACAACATTTCGTAAAATTCGAAATAAGCTCAGGAAACACATCACAGATAATCATTCAACACGAGTATGTAGATATCATTTTTTTTTAAAGTTGATGATTCGAAATAAGCTCAGGAAAACATGCATCACAGATAATCATTCAACGCAAATATGCAGATATAATTGTTTTTAAGTTGATGATCCATCACTGGTAAGCCATTCATTTACAGAAGTGGAAAATCCTCACACAGATCTATTGTTTATATGATAAAACGATCAATATTCAATGACAATCAAATCATACATCAATCATAACATCTTCCTCACATCTTCCTAACATCTTTCACCCTCCAAAGCCATATGAAAGCCAATTATAAAACATAGAAATGTACAACATATGTTTTTGGCGGGCCCAGAAAAATAGATAATGCATATCTGTTCTTTATGATTGAGAGAGAAAAATAGATAATGCATATCTGTTCTTTATGATTGAGAGAGAAAAATAGATAATGCATATCTGTTCTTTATGATTGAGAGAGAAAAATAGATAATGCATATCTGTTCTTTATGATTGAGAGAAAAATAGATAATGCATATCTGTTCTTTATGATTGAGAGAAAAATAGATAATGCATATCTGTTCTTTATGATTGAGAGAGAAAAAAATAGATAGATAATGCATATCTGTTCTTTATGATTGAGAGAGAAAAATAGATAATGCATATCTGTTCTTTATGATTGAGAGAAAAATAGATAATGCATATCTGTTCTTTATGATTGAGAGAGAAAAATAGATAATGCATATCTGTTCTTTATGATTGAGAGAGAAAAATAGATAATGCATATCTGTTCTTGAGAGAGAAAAATAGATAATGCATATCTGTTCTTGAGAGAGAAAAATAGATAATGCATATCTGTTCTTGAGAGAGAAAAATAGAAATAAGAAAATATTCTGATAAAGATGATAAAATGACAAATCGCAAATTGCCCATTTTTTGCCTTCAACAGAAACCATTTCCTCAGAGCAAACCAATACTGTTTTTCTGTTCGAGCACACAACACTATCTTTTTAGAAAGACCTATAATTTTAGTTACAAAGCAGGGTAAAGGAGAGACCTATATTTCATGTATGAATCACATTTTTCTGCGTGCATTCGCGCGCATGGTGTGTGTGTGTGTGCATGTGTGGTTTGATTTTTTTCTCAAATCTGCGTGCATTCGCGCGCATATTGTGCTTGTTTATACATAAATATATATATATATATGTGGTTTGAATTTATTTTCTCAAATATATACACACGAGTTTATTCATGTGTGCATGTGTAGTTTGAATTTTAAAATATATATTTACACAGAGCTTAATTTGATTTCTTTTGATTTTGTATCACAACTATTTTACACGCATTCATTTATACATACTCATTTCTTTAACCACCCTCTCTTTATGCAAACCACTGTGCGTTCTAGTTCTAGTAAGGTGTAGGCTATAATGATAATCACAATCCCTTATTAACAATAGACCTTTGTACAAAGAATCCATAAAAATGTACATGCAGCCATTCTGAAAATATATTCCACTGAAATATATATACGATCCAACCTCTTTGTACAGACTTTATATACAATCTATTTATTTACACGCGAACTTTGTAAAAACAATTTCTTCCTAACATGTACATGGTCTGTGCATCAAGACAATTTTCAGACCTCCCTTTCTTTCAAAGGCAGTCCCTGGATTTATACACAATTATTTCGCGAAAACTTTCGCCTTC
>CM065681.1:92155830-92158330 GCA_017654935.2 Phymorhynchus buccinoides
GAGAGATCTCACTACGCCCAACTAAGAATATCGCGCGCTAAGCCCCTACTGGTTTGACTGCCCCCTGGCGGTAAAATGCGCGTCCTAAGTTGCTCATTGAAATAGGCTAGAACACCAAGGCTACATCAACATGTTGTTATGCGGGGATTGTCTTTAGCCATATCATGACAAGCTCCTGGCATAACAATCATCAGTCTCCAAAATCCCCCGAAGACGGAGTGTGGTTGCTCACGTGGCGGGGTAATCAAAACGGTCTCACTGACACACATAATGTTCTCACCCCTAGCTGGTGCATTTGTACCATACTGTTCAAGTGCTTCGGCTGTTGGGATGATCCCTGGAGTCTTTTAGCCAAGGTACAACAACAACATTAAAAAAAGAATTGCTTTGTAGGTTTTCGAGTTTGCCTTTAATGTATTGACATTTTTATTTTTGTCATCTTTGTCGCGCAACGTTCCTTCTATTACTCCTCCTACTCCTCCTACTTCTGCATCTACTCCTGCTCCTGCTCGTCTACTCAAATTTCTCCTATTCCTGTTCCTCCTCCTCATCATCATCATCAACGTCGCCGTCGTCCATCAATGTTGACATCATGATGGTTGATATATATTTGGCTGGCGCACACACACCAAACATTGAGTCGTAGGGAAATACGTCGTTTCTGTCTTCATATAGTCAGTAGAAATTACAAATGTTAACAATTTGGTCGGAAGAAACTCTACAACCAGGTGGTAGGGAATTGGTGAGTGTTCCATTGACCCCAAACACGCTTCAGACAGTCGTGGGGGATAGGGAAAACTGGGACAGACACAAGTAGTAGAATAGAGATTATAGCTGAATTTTCCTACGACCAAAGTGGTCGCATAGTCTGAGGCGGCTCTTTGAAGTCGTCTCTATTTTACTGCGCGCGAGCACACAACACACACATGCACACACGCACACACACACGCGCGCGCGCGCTCACGCACGCACGCACGCACACACATACACACTCACACACACATACACACACACACACACACACACACACACACACACACACACACACACACACACACACACACACACACACAAACACAGAGGGACAGAGACAGAGACAGACAGACAGACAGACAGACAGACACACACACACACACACACACACACACACACACACACACACACACACACACACACACACACACACATACACGCGCGCGCGCACACCCACATAAAGAGATAGAGAGGGAGAAAGAAAGAGAGAGAGAGAGAGAGAGAGAGAGAGAGAGAGAGAGAGACAGACAGACAGACAGAGAGACAGAGAGACACAGAGAGACAAAGGCAAACAGTGGAAGACAGAGGGAGAGAGGAGACAGTCAAACAGAGACAGACAAACTGACAGACAGACAGACTGACCAGTATAGATGTCCGTAAAGTTGACCGGCAGGGGCCCCAGAGGTGACCTTCCCACAGTGCTGTCACAGAGGTCCATGGGGGAGCCCTCTGGGTGCAGCTGCTGCACCGTCAGACAGTCATTCAGAATGTCCCCTCCGCCCATCGACACCTCCCCCTCCGTCTTGAACTGAAAGGAAAAAGAACAATAAATATAAAGCTAAAGTTGTACGTCCTCTCGGCCGCAGCCATACAGGACATTGAACAATAAAACAAGGCTGTGTACACACATACGCGGATATTATATGCCGAAACCCGTGCGCAATCCATAAATAAGTGAAACAAAGAAGGGAAAAGATTTGCGCACGTGTCCGAATTTCCTCTATATGCGTAAACTTTTATCCTTCTTTCTTCCACTTATTTAGGGTTTTCCTACGGAACTTACCCGTCTAATGTGAACCCGGCCTTACTCAAATGGCTTTATGGCCGTGTACACACATAAGCGGATATTCCACGCGGAAACCCGTGCGCAATCCATAACTAAGTTAATACAAAAAATCAGCTCAACCAAATAAATTTTTATAATGACATAATATACGAATACGATGATTAATTCATCGCCAAACCCTGAGTGTACGATATACCTTGAGTATGTCAAAATAAAACCAAAAACACCAAGATGGGACTTTGAAAGCCTAACGGCTATATTATTTTTGTCCCTATTCCTAATCCTAAAACGAAAGCGCGCAACCAGAGGAAAGACGCTGGCTTGGTTCTCTCTCTTTCTCCCACTGGCAACTGAGCACCGAGTGAAGGATGTGCTTAACGTCCTCCGGCCTGCCACAGGCACATATGACACATTTCTGAGTAACAAAAGAGAAGACATCCCCAATGAAATGAAAATCCGATTAACGTCCTCCGGCCTGGAACAGGCACACGTGGGACATTAATAGATATAAAGATGGCGGGACGATCCTGGAGGTACTGCAATACCAGGAAATTCCCGAGCTTTTACACGATAAATATGTTAAAATTGACACCCCCAAGATGAAAGTTCGTTTAACGTCCTCGTCTCCGGCCTGGAACAGGCACATAATTATGGGACATTGATAACTATAAAGACAGTGGG
>CM065681.1:92163330-92170830 GCA_017654935.2 Phymorhynchus buccinoides
TGTTCTGAGTGGTTCTCAACCAGTGAGTGCAACAAGGTATCAAACCATTGTAAAGAGCCTTGTTCTGAGTGGTTCTCCACCAGTTGATATGGTACAAACCACTTGTAAAGAGCTAGTGGTTCTCAAGTGAGTGCATGATGACAAGGTATCAAACCGTTCTAAAGGTAAAAATTTGTCGTGCAAATTTGCAGCTCTACAAGTGCAGTTTTTCACGCGCACTACAACTTCACTTGCGCTCCAAGTGTCAAGTGTAATGTAGAAAATATTAGTTAATTTTTTTACGGAAAAAGTGATATTTTCATTCTTCAAATCCCCTATAGAGACAGCACTTTTTCCGTCTAAGATCGTTCAGATAGAGTTTTGATACACACTCTCATAGTAGCGAGCTGCAAATTTGCACGCGACAGGCACAACCGTCAACATTCTATGACACATCAGGTTCCCGTCAACATTCCATAAGTTTGTCCATTGAATGTACACATTCTACAATTTCGCTGTAGAAAGTATGCATTCTCTGTTTTATTGTCAAAGAATGTATACATTCTATGAACCAGTCGTATAATGTATACATTCTACAATCTCATCATAGAATGTATACGTTCTACGCGGGTCAACAATCTATACAACATATACATGCCCATGGCCAAAACACATTAAACTCTCTCTCTCTCTCTCTCTCTCTCTCTCTCTCTCTCTCTCTCTCTCTCTCTCTCTCTCTCTCTCTCTCTCTCTCTCTCTCTCTCTCTCTCTCTCTCTGCATGTACAACCATTGAGCTCCCACTGTGACTCAATCTGCAAAGCGTAATCCATACCCTTTACACACAAACCCGCCTTTCAAAATGGTCTCATGCTGTGACGGATCTGAATGTTTGTTTCTCTTTGTTGAAGAGTTGAAAAGTAAGCTTAAGATGCATTACCCTCCCCAGTTTTCACACACACGCGCGCGCTCGCGCGCACGCACACACACACGCACGCACGCACGCACGCACGCACATACTCCATCTCTCTCTCCTCTTCTGTTCTGTTCTCCCCGCACGCTCTCTTTATCTGTATGTGCACGCATGTGTGCATGATCTACAAACCGTGTGAGATACAAACCGTGCATTCTTTTGAGCGATTTGTATTTTTAAATGGTTATATCTTCATATCATATTGGATCAAAGCTAACAGAAACGATCTCTTACCACAACACTTCTCAGTGTAAATTAAACATCACACTAGCAATACCACTGAGAAAGTTCTGGCCTGAGGAAAAACAATGTAACTTTAAAATACAGTGGAACCTCCCTTTTAAGACCTTGAAAAATCCAAAATAAGGTCTTCAGTGGGAGAGAGTTGTATAAGGGAGGTAATTGTAATGCATACAAAGAAGGGCAATGTCTCAGAGAAGTAGGAAAGGGGAGGGGTGTGTCTTATAAGGGAGGGACCACCGTATGCTGTTTTCTAGGCCATCATTGTGACTGAAAGAGTTGCGTACAATATGTGTATGTGAATGCAAATTACATTATGACGTGACCCTACCTTCTTCACCCCCACCCCCCACCCCCTTCTCATTCTTCTCTCTACATGTCTCTGTCTACCTGTTCGCCCCCCCCCCCCCCAACTCTCTTCAACTCTCTCTCTCTCTCTCTCTCTCTCTCTCTCTCTCTCTCTCTCTCTCTCTCTCTCTCTCTCTCTCTCTCTCTCTCTCTCGCACTCGTAATCTTTGAGTAATAGAATGATTTGAGTCTTGAGTCTGGAGCTTTCAGGTTTGAGTATTCTGTCTCTATCTCTGTCTCTATCTGTCTGTGTCTGTCTATATGTCTGTCTCTTTTCTCTCCCTCCCTCCCTCCCTCCCTTAAGTACTCTTTGATTTGTTATATTAATATCTCTTCTGTTTCTGTCGTAGTCTGTTTCTATATTTTTTTGGTCTTTTCCTATCTTTGTCTCTCTGCTTCTTTTTCTGTTGGTCTGCCTCCTACCCGTCCCCCCCCCCCTTTCTGGAGACCCTGAATTCAGGGCAATCTCTCTCTCTCTCTCTCTCTCTCTCTCTCTCTCTCTCTCTCTCTCTCTCAAACTCACAATCCAAACCTTGTATAATAAAGTTTTTCAGTGCTCTCTCTCTCTCTCTCTCTCTCTCTCTCTCTCTCTCTCTCTCTCTCTCTCTCTCTCTCTCTCTCTCTCTCTCTCTCTCTCTCTCTCTCATGTTCTCCCCTTTTGTTTTCCTCCCTGCAGGCCAATAGCCCAGTTAATCTCACACACAAGCTTATCGTGGCAGGTTAGGCCTACACAGAAATGGCCAATTCTTTCTGTTTTTCTTGTATTGCTCAACGTTTATAAGAACAGGTGTCCTTTTACAACTAAACCAAGGGTAAAGATGTGAATGCTTCACTCTCTCAATCTGTCTCCTTCTCTCTGTGTCTGTCTGTCTGTCTGTGTCTCTATCTATCTGTCTGTCTCTGTCTGTCTCTCTCTCTCTCTCTCTCTCTCTCTCTCTCTCTCTCTCTCTCTCTCTCTCTCTCTCTCTCTCTCTCTCTCTCTCTCTCTCTCTCTCTCTCGTTCAGAAGCATGCTTATATTCCTTATGTTGCGTATGCTCTTCTTATGCGTCCCAGGCCATAAGGCCATAATGGATAAGGTGCGTATGAGTCCGGTTTTCAGCTTCCACTGGTCTCCCCGCTGCATACAGCCGATACATTCCGATTTCTGTCAGGGGAGATGTCACAATAACATATTTCGACAAGGTTCGTGGCCTGCATAAATTAAAACTTTTGTTAATCCGTTCTTTTGATTCCCTTGCCCCTGCATAGTTTACCCCTGTTGTTCCTCTGTCTTTCATTTTTGGTGGGTGTTCTTTTTTTCGTTTTCATTTTCATGGAATATCAGACGCTCACCGAGGGAAGGTTTAAATGTTGAACCATCTCGTTTCTTGCTTTTCCTTTCAGGCCTCAATCAGACCTGATAAGCAGCAAGTGGCGTGACAATGTAATATTGGCACAGGGCACGGGTGAACTTTGCTCCACGGCCAAAGTACAAAGATACCCTTAAATATGGCGCCTACTTCCTTTTTAACGTTACATTATGGAAATATTTTAGATTTAAAAGCTCTAATCAAATGATGGTCAAATGCTTAAGGGTTATGCACAGGTTTTCCCACCATTTCCTAATAAGGGAAAATGGCCATTCTTATAATGAGTGGCTGCATGCTTTACGTGATGGTCAAATGTTTAAGGGTTATGCACAGGTTTTCCCACCATTTCCTAAGGGAAAATGGCCATTCTTATAATGGGTGGCTGCATGCTTTACGTGATGCTAACAAAGAAAGGAATTACAGACAGTGAGAATCATTTGTTCAATTCAGTATGTTACTGTTATACTGTAGCCATTGGAAAGAAAAAAACCATATTTATGTTCACTTACATTCAAGAGAGCAAGACAGAGAGAGAGAGAGAGAGAGAGAGAGAGAGAGAGAGAGAGAGAGAGAGAGAGAGAGAGAGAGAGAGAGAGAGAGAGAGAGAGAGAGAGAGAGAGAGAGAGAGAGAGAGAGAGAGAGAGAGAGAGAGAGAGAGAGAGAGAGAGAGAGAGAGAGAGAGAGAGAGAGAGAGACTAACAGACAGACAGTCAGACGGACAGACATATGGACAGAAAGAGAGACACATAGACAGACCAGACAGAGACCAAAACGAAAACAGAGTGAACATAGTCGTTACTAGATTTTAGAATTGATCATTAGTACTTTTTTTATCTTCTTTTTTTTTTTTTAACTATCTTTTGATCCTACCCGTATCCGTAACAAAACCCGACAGCTGATTCCTTAATATCCACTTTTATCATAAGTCTGACCGATTTAACTCCCCTTCCTATTAATACGGTACACCCCCACACCCCTTTTTATTCTCCTAGTCCAAACCCATCCACATCTGCCAACTTATCTCCGTCGTCTACCCGACTCAAGGACGTACGTGGCACTCACTTTAGTCGTCTAAACGAATCCAATGGCCATTTATCCAGAGTTAGGTCTGACAGGTATAGGGACACGCGTCAAGATTGATTTAACGATACAATACAAAATAATCTAGTCACCCTATGTTTATTCATAACGTGAGGTTATTCGTCATGTGTAGACTTCGCAGGTTCATGGCAAAACAAAACAAAAAAACTGGGAAAGGCGGAATTATAAAAGAAACCCGAAAATAGACCTACAGGCGCAACCTAAATATAAATTGTGTGTACAGTGCAGCCCATGAAACGAAAGGGGAAGGTGGTAGAGAGGAGTTTATTTATTTAAAAAAACCTTCTATAGCGCTTAACCTTTAAGCTCTAAGCGCTTGTGGGTTAATAATTAGGTATAACTTTGGAATTATGCTTAGTCACCCAACACCGAGTTTTCTGAGCAATTCGTGTCTACATAATAAACTTAAGGTCCAAATGTTTTTAATGAAACTAAAATGTACTGAAGATCAAAATGTGACATAATTAGTCTTAATGATTAAATGCACAAAAAAGTATCCAACTATCACACAAAGACTAATGAAAGCGGATTAAAAAAAACTTGTGGAATATGACCCTCGAAATGTATAATGGGGAAATAACCCACAGCTCGAATTATTGATAACAATGTCTATGGTCGTCTAAACCGTGTGCGTTACTGAAAGCTTTTAAAGTGTACAATCAAACTTTATTAAAATTGCGTAAGTCATCTGAAAGCTACCATAGCTACAGTTCAGCCTAATGTAAGCTTATTAAAAGAGACATTGTAGTCATGATGGCATCCCGAGACGCACAATGGTTCCACCTGCCTTACCAACACGAGCGCAGCCCTATAATGTTTTAAGGTAGGTAGGTAAATAGGGACAGGCTAAAAAGTCTTAGGCCTCGCGGCCTATTAAACGTCCCCTCTTTATGACATCTTTGTAAGCGGTTTGATTGCATGCTTTAAATTTTGAACTTATATGATCAAACTCATAAAAAAGTATCTCTGAATTTTGGAATTGCATCCAGAAGATTCTTGAACTGGTCAATATCCTGTGCAAATTTAATGTTAACAACTCTGTGAGAAAATGAAAACTTGCATTTGTTAGTTCGGCAAAATTAAACAACAAATCTCCCCTGAGAATTCCTAGTTGTATTAAATTTAGAAACAGAGAAGTGTGTCTCAATAAATATTATAATCTATCCCATTGAACATTTTGTAGGTTTCTTTTAGGTCGCCTCTCGGCCTCCTTCCTTTAAGAGAATGTAAGCTTAAGAAATATATAATGTAATCTTCCATAATAAGACATGTTTTACACTCCTTAATTAATTTAGTGGCTCTCCTTTGTACTTTTTCTAGTGGTATAGACTGTCGCTTTAAAAATGGAGACCATTGTGACATTAGCCTATTCTAGATGAGGTATAACAAAATATTTATACAATTTTTTTTAAAGTGTCTTTATCTAGGTATATGAGAGCTCTGCTGATAACACCAAGTGTTTGGTTTGCTTTATTCACACTCTTCTGCATATGAACAGCAAAAGACAACTGTTTGTCGAAGGTTACACCCAAATCTTTCTCCTCTGTCAATGAAGCTATTTCATGGGTGCCATCTTCTTGTTTCATAAAGTATTTCATTTCCTGGTTAGTATTACCCATGTGCAAGACCCCGCATTTGTTTACATTAAAGTATACATTCCAAACATTAGACCAGCTTTGTAGTTTGTGAATATCCCCTTTAACCCTTTCACCGCCAAAGTTCCATTTTAGCAGCACGGTGATTTAACACCTAGGTCACTAAAAGGCATCAAATTGGGGTCTATTATCCAAACACCCTATTGTCTTAGTTTTGGAAAGTAAGGATATACCTTATTTTATACATGTCACAGAACAATCCCCGATACTGCAGATGGATTTTGTTCTCTATCCAGGTAAACTTAATGGAGATTTTTGGCTGAAATATGGCTGGCGGTGAAAGGGTTAAGGTTGAATCTGCAGTGCAACTTGACACAGCTTGCACGTAAGAGCAATATGACATTACTTCGGGGTCAATCAAGACAATTATTATTCAACAATATGTTTTTTCTGAACATGCTTAAACATGCGCAACACGTCTGAACCATAGACCAAGGTTTGCGTGAGTGCATGCGCGCAAACATGCACACGCATGTACGCACAAGCGCACGCACGTACGCACACACGCGCGCGCGCGCGCAGCACACACACACACTGTGCACCCTGATATTGTATTCTACACACAAAATACACACGCGCGCGCGCGCACACATGCACACACACACATTTGATATTCTATCCTACACACAAAATACACGCACAAAGACAGACTGATAGACAGACAGACAGACACACACACACACACACACACACACACACACACACACACACACACACAGCGAGCACAACACAACACAACACAAACGCCATACACCCTGATATTCTATCCTACACCAAATAAAAGATCGCACCAGCAGACAACATAGAGGGCTCTGTTCCATTTCACTGCAACGGTGGCTCTCAAAGGGCCTGGCCCCCGCGGCCGATCAGGTGGAAAATCACCACTAATGGTATTGATGATCAGCGCACCCAGAGGAACTTCACCAACAGACCAATCTGACTTCGTTAGTAGGTCAGTCATTTACCAAACAGTGCTCATTCTACTGTTTAGCAGGGCACTGGTTCACCTTTTTACAGTACATTTCACTGAAAATGAGAATCTTCTCGTCTCGTATCTTGGTATTAAGAATGATCTCATAAAGGTTGTTACAACATGGAAAATCTAAGGCAATCTCTTGTTTTTTTTAATTTTAACTATGTTTTCAATACATTGTAATATCTCCATTACTTTACATACGGGCTTGAAAGCATAGTGGTCTTCCCTGAAATATGTGTAGCGATTTGTGGTCTTGGGTACACTGAACGTTATTGTGCATCTCTGTAGTTTCCATATTTCTTACTCCAGTCTGCATTGTGTGATTAAATAGAAGACCCCGCATATTTTAAATAGCACAGATTGTCTCATTTGTACCAATAAAAATTTAAAGAACTACAACTCTGTATTAGTCCAACACAAATCAACTAACCCAGTCACCCAAGGTCACTTTGTCTCTACTTTCGGCTCACCCAGTGCCTTGCATCACGTCAGTACTTTCATCCGCCTTCAACTGTTGGCAATAATGATATGCATTGGCAAGAAGCATGTCAAATGTTTTTAATAAACTATTTGATTGCGCTTGTTTGCATTTTACTGCTCTATAATGACGTTGCTTCTTGTCTCTACCTTCATTTGTTTAATGTGCTTTCAATATGGCTGCCTAAACAAGTCAAGAGGAGCAACTCTGAGTGTCTTTTGGGCTGATTTAACGAACTGACATTATTTATCTCAGATGACTATTCCATAGTTATAATTTAGAAAGCCAGCTATTTTAAAATACTTTTTAAAGTTAGATACCCAAACTTTCATTTTCAATTAAACAAACTGTATATCTAAAACTTCACATTTGGATTATAAGCTTACATGTAGTAGCCTGAA
>CM065681.1:92175830-92183330 GCA_017654935.2 Phymorhynchus buccinoides
TCAAAAACATTTCCTCCAGCCGAAGTCGGACTTGCTGGGCCTAACTATTTCTATGTTAGGCGCATGACGGCAGCATGACGCATCTGCGCTCATAATTGACAGGAAACTGTCTGAGCGATCGAAGAAGAAGAATGAGCCAAGCTGACCCCTCATTTTGTGCAGCCAGATGTCACAATAATGACCCATGAAGTTTGCCAAACAAGCTCTGCGTGATCGGGGTACTCACCGTACACTTGTTGGGCTTCTCCCCAGAGTGGACCCTCATGTGGATGAGGAGCTTGTAGCGGGCGTTGAAGGCCTTGCCCTGGCGGGAACAGCCCGCCCAGTAGCACGTGAAGTCCTCGCCCTTCCGCTGGTCGATGTGGGCCTTCTCCAGGTGGCGCACCAGGTCCTCCTGCTCGCGGAACTTCAGACCGCATTCGAACCACTGGCAGACCACGACGGAACCTCCTCCTTCCTCTTCCATGTACTCTTCCCCTCCTGTTGTCTGGCCTCCGTCGTGGTCTGCGGTAGTGGTAGGGGCAGGGGGAGGTGGGGCTAGGAAGGGGTTGAAAGAGGGTGGTACGTGGTGAGGGGAGTGGTGGGGGTGTTGGTGGGGAGCGAGAGGGGGGTGGAGGGTCGTCATTCCCGTGGACGGCTGATGCTGATGTTGATGTTGAAGGATCTCGCCGTGGTGGTGGTGGTGATGGGAGTGGTGGGGGTAAGGGGGAGACGTCTGCATGGCACTCACCGACGGAGCAGCTGCCACCCCCATCTGCTGGACCACGTTGTGACCGGCTCCTCCTCCTCCTCCTCCTAGCATGTGACCTTGAGTGGCAAAGGTCAGGTCACCGGTTGCTGCCATCGTAGCGGAGGTGGTTGCGGGGTGAGCGGGAGGAACGAACCCTCCTTGCATGTAAGAGTTCTCGATGAAGGGCATGTCACTCTGACGAGCCACGTAGGCGTTGGAGGACATGAAATCACACAGGAAGCCACCACCACCACCCCCGTCCTCAGTCTCTGGCGGGCCGCCTGCAAAGCTGAACTGATCCGCGTGGGGGGGTTTACCACCAGGCGCCTGACTCCCGGGCATGAAACCACCCCCGCCACCTCCGTTGCTGTAGAAATGAGGCGAGGTGGTCCTCACCATGTGAGAGAACGCCCCTTGCTGGCTCCCGGAGCCCAGCTGAGGAGACACCGGAGTCAGCGACCCTTGGGAGTTGTTGAGGAAAGCCAAGGACGTGGGCGACATTCGGATCAGCTGGCTGAGGTCCACGCCTTCGGACAGGGAGGGGGAGATTGACAGCGCTCTCTTCTGCGCCGTGCGGGCGTTGGCCGAGTGTCTGGGGGTGGTGAAGCGGGACGGGAACGGGGAGAAGTCCAGGTTGTGGGTGGAGAGGGTGGAGTAGTGAGACACGGCCCCTCCGCTGCCCCCTCCGCTGCCGGCCAGGTGCAGACTGTGGTCCGCCTCCGAACCGATGGAGTCGTTGCTGTTGGAAGGCAAGGACGGCAGGCGCTTGAAGTGAGGCCAATCTGCCGCTTTGGGCAACGGTTCCAGAAACACGTGCTCCGCCCCTCCTCCTCCTCCTCCTCCTCCTCCTCCTCCTCCTCCTCCTCCTCCTCCTCTGTCCCCCACCCCTAGCCCTCTCCCGCTGTCGCTGAAGGCCCCGGGAGTGGTGAGCGCGGCTCGTTCCCGGTCCCCGGCCAAAGATCGCGGGGTGCGCAGGCCGTCACGCGGGGAGACCACGCTGCGAGCCGTGGCGATGTCCGACACTTCGCTGGGCGTGGGTGTGTGGGTCTGCAAGGTCTGCAAAGGGAGGCTATAAAGGCCCGGATCACCACCGGAGTTCCTTGCCCCTGTGGCGGCCATGTTGGCCGGGTGGAGGACCGGGTTTCCGGGAGAGTGGTGCTCCTTGGTGGAGGCCATTTGTTTGGGGGAGTGGCCGTAGTTCTGGCCGGGCCCCACACTGCTCCACTGGCCCATGCTGATGTTGTTATTGTTGATTTCATTGCTGCTGTTGTTACTGTTGTTGGTTTTTCGAGGGCTGAGAGGTATCACCTGTGGTCCGTAGCCCCTGTTGTTGCCTCCGTCTGAAACAGTAAGATTCGTCAAGTCTACCTTTTCTTCTATACAGTGGAACCTCCCTTATAAGACCTCCCATTATAAGACTCCCTCCCACATAAGACCTACTTCTCTGAGACCAACATTGCCCTTATTTGTAAGTATTCAAATTACCTCCCTTATAAGACCCCTCCCTTATAAGAGCCCTCCCTTACAAGACCTCATTTTGGATTATTTTTGAAGGTCGTATAAGGGAGGTTCCACTGTATTACATTGCCTCACGTTTCTTCTTCACTTAATTTTAACTACACCAGAATAATACGAACAAGAAATGCAGTCAAATAAGCACACAATATTTTTGGGAGACGGTTCGACTGTCATTGAACAGGGGGAGTATGGTTGTGTTTTTTATGTTGTTTGAAAAAGACTTTTTTGTTGAAATATTACATGTTCTGTTGTGTCTCGTTAATAACATAACGTCATTTATGTCTTTGTTTGTGTGGTACCTTAATTTTAACTAGTCTAGCGTTGACATCCCTGCATAGCAAGTCAGATTTTTTAAAAACTCTTTCCTTTGCTTCTCGTAAAACAAAAGGCAAACACAGGGAAAGAATGTACCTCGCACAAAGCAAACAAAAATACACAGAACCAAAACAAAACAGTTCAACAAAATGTTACCTACTTGCAATGGGATGAGTGTTAACCGATATACAGTTGGGGTCTTCATTTAGATCAGATCTGTTTATCTTCAGTCATTATTATGAAGTTTATTATCTTCATTATCATCATCATTGTCGTCGTCATCATCGTCGCTATCATTATCCATCTTCTTCCTTGTTGTCATCGTCGTTTTGTACTTATTTTCTTTTACTTATGGGTTTCCTTTTTAGCCATCGAACACAAATCTGTACTTGGACGATTTTCCAGCGCTTTTCTGCTGTGAATAAACTCTCTGGGCCTACATCCCTCACTCAGGCAACTGTTGAAGCTAAGCATTGGAGTTTTCACTGAAGTTAAAAAAAAACTTTTTAACTTGAGTTAAAGCGATTGGTAAAAAGAAGATGCTATGCACGCCTGTTGTCACTCAAGCTCTTTTTTTCTTCTTCATTGAATTGAATTTTTAATAGCGGAGGGGGGGGGGGGGGGTCTTCTTCTTTTTTTCTTCTAACGCCACCCACCCCATTATCTTACCTGTCTTCATATGAAGAAAATTAGCCGGTTGCGCGCCCACCCCCATACCAAAACTCAAACGCTGCTGCTGTTTCCCCCCACAGTGGAGCTGCAGACCTTTGGGCTCCCCCACCCCTCCTCCTGACCCCCCTTTGTGAGCCAGGCGAGGCGACGGCTGTGGACTGGGGCTGGGACGACCTCCGTTGAGCAGCCATCTTGAACAGGAGATGGCGGGAAGGGCTCCCCCCTCTTGCTGATGATTTTTGGCGGGGAAGGAGGATGAGGAGGTTGAGGGGGAGGAGGTGAGGGGGGTGCCGGGCTGGATGCATAGGGAAGGGACGGGGGTGGTGCGGCGGGGGTTGGGTGGGGGTTGGGATGAGGGGTGGGGACCAGTTCTACTGCTGTCTGACGCAGAAGCTCCTTTGTGACTGGTGGAGTTGTTGTGGCCGTTCATCCTTCTGAAGAGAAAAAACAATACCCAGGACAAAAGGTAGTTAGCTCGTTATTTCAATGCAAAGCAAAGAATACACAATTAACAGAAGGAACATCAGTTGGAGTATTTGGTATATTCTAATCACATAGACTTATCTCTGAGAAATTCGGGTTACTCCTAACCTGAGAGCGCAACGCCACCTTTTCTTTTCTTTTTTGGGGTGGGTGGGTGGAGGGAAGAAGGGGGATTTCAGACTTGGGAATTATCGCTGTCAATTTGGTCATACTAGGCAGCGGGATTTCTCCCTCCTCGTATCGACTTTCAACTGCTGTTGGGGTTTTATGCGTGCGTAAAGCGCACGGGCCAGACTAGCTTTAAGTCCCCATCCGAAGGACTGGACGTTCAGTTCGATTTTCCCGTCCAACTGGAAAGAACAGACAAGGCCGGGATTGGATCACTCACGCATTGAAATTGGCAGGCGAACGTCTTAACCACTCCTTCCTAAGGAGGAGGAATAAGAGCAGCACTGGCAGTCAGCTGATACAGCACAGTCGTTATTTAAGGACATCAAACCAAAGAAAATGCAGCCGAAGACGGACATGCTGGGCCTAATTGTTTCTTCGTTAGGGGCATAGCGGCAGCACGACGCATGTGCGCTCATATGACAGGACACTGTCTGAGCGATCGACGACGACGAAGAAGAAGAATAAACCAAGGAAAGCAAGGCTGCTTTACTTTCTCAATCTCACCCAGCGACCGAACCGTCAGCTCAACGTTTCATAGTAGGCCTACATAATAATGATGTCCCGCAAAGTCTAGGGCTAAGGATTTGGTAAGGCCGTGTACACACATAAGCGGATATTCCATGCGGAAATCCGTGCGCAATCCATAAATAAGTGAAACAAAGAAGTGAAAAGATTTGCGCACGTGTCCGAATTTCCCCTATATGCGTAAACTTTTATCCTTCTTTCTTCCACTTATTTAGGGTTTTCCGTACGGAACTTACGCGTCTAGGGGAAGACGGGGTAAAAAGCGCATGGGCGGGTAAGAAGCCCACCCCAATTATCTCATGAAATGAAGCAAATTTCAGTCTCATTTTGCCCATGAGACGAGCGTTAATGTCTAGCATTCGTCTCATGGGCAAATTTGACTGAAATTTTCTTTATTTCATGAGATAATTGGGGTGGGCTTCTTACCCGCCCATGCGCTTTTTACCCCGTCTTCCCCTAATGTGAACCCGGCCTTAGTGTCAGAGTCAGGGTTAAAGAAAAAGTCAGGGTTTAATTTTAGTTCGGGTAAAGGTAAGAGTAGGATCAGATTCAAGGATGGTGATACAGCAACACGGCAAAACCTAAGACATCTCTTCGTCCAAACAGCAGAAGAAGGAGGCGAGGGCGAGGGCGAAAATCTCTTCTTGCATCCTATAATATAGATAGGGGAAGACGGGGTAAAAAGCGCATGGGCGGGTAAGAAGCCCACCCCAATTATCTCATGAAATAAAGAAAATTTCAGTCAAATTTGCCCATGAGACGAATGCTAGACATTAACGCTCGTCTCATGGGCAAAATGAGACTGAAATTTGCTTCATTTCATGAGATAATTGGGGTGGGCTTCTTACCCGCCCATGCGCTTTTTACCCCGTCTTCCCCTATTATCTAAACCTGTAATATGTTGGTAATAATTAGGCTTTATACTGAAAATTATCTGCCCCTGTCTCGTGCCCTGAGATGCGAACGCCACCTACTTAAGATTATTGCCCTTGCCTGTCAGGAACTAGCCACAGAAAATGATCTGCTCCTGACTCGTCACCAGGGGGCATCAGCAGTTCGGGCCTAAAATTATCGCCCTTTCGTGTCTGTAAGGAGAGTATAAAGCCTCATTGATGTGTTTCCTGGCAGTGGGTGGATGCCTCGTGGCTCCATTCGGGGAGCTGGACGACCCCGCCCTCCGCGAGTCTCTCCCCGTGGGGATAGAAGGACGTGTGTTTAACGTCCTTCGACCTAGCACAGATATGGACATTTATAACTGCACAGATTGTGGTCGGTCCTGGAGGTACCCGTAGGGATAGCATGGGGTACCGGGGAGGTATTTTGTATAAATAGTTCCCCCACCTTCTGGAAGTTCTGTGCTTGTAACTTCCTCTAATCTGTTCCTCTCTTTGACTCTGTGCCTTTAACTTTCAGTCATCTACTATCCTCCTGACTTATTGGCCCATTCGGCCGGGTTCACATTAGACGCGTCAGTTCCGTACGGAAAACCCTAAATCGGTGGAAGAAAGAAGGATAAAAGTGTACACATATAGGGGACATTCGGACACGTGCGCAAGTCTTTTCCCTTCTTTTTGTCATTTATTTATGGTTTGCGCACGGGTTTCCGCATGGAATATCCGCTTATGTGTGTACACGGCCTTCTCCTATCCTTTTTTTTAAAAGCAGAAATCTTCCAAATTTTCTCCTTTGGGCTCTTCCAAAAAGGAAATGTGTCGGCTGAATGCAGCGGGAAGGCCAGTGAAAACTGAAAACTGGACAAATACGTAGGTTACCTTCAGTGTGCAAGCGCTGAGGAAGCCAGGTGGATGCTTGGCGAAAGCTACGAGTGAGTAGAAAATGTATGGGTTGAGAGAATGTTTAAATATTCTTCATTATACGTAGGTTACCTTACCCCTTATGGCCATATCGCCTGGGAACGCAGAAGAAGAAGAAGAAGCAGCAGCAGCAGCAGCAGCAGCAGAAGAAGAAGAAGAAGAAGAAGAAGAAGAAGAAGAAGAAGAAGAAGAAGAAGAAGAAGAAGAAGAAGAAGAAGAAAATGTGTTAGTTTTACTGTTTCTTTCTCTTTGCAAATGCAATATTTTACGAACGGGGTCTAAAATGGCGTCCTATGCTTTTACAGCTTGGTAGAAACGTAGTTTAATAGCTGAAATAATCTGACTTTTGGTGAAAATTTACATAATTCTAGGACTTTGTGGTTTTGTTAGCAACACACTACTTTCTTCTTCAGTTTCACTGTTACCGCTTCTAGCATACACAGTTTTGATAAATTGTAAAGCAAACTAAGATAATTTTGAAAGTGTTCCCACTCACCTGTTGACTTATATTTTCCACGACTAAAGCATCTACAAAAGAAGCTGAACCTTTCAAAATGTTAATATTCTATATGGATGAAAGTCATGCCTGCTATCACAGTTTATCTCTCTTTTTGTTGCTATTCTCATCCTCTGAAAATGAAGAGCAACAATCTACATACAGCCAGAGCCTGGAGGCGTTAATTATTGCGCATTCTTCAACAGGCACCTCTTGTTGTCTTGGAAACAGGATCCAGGAAGCAAGACCGTTCAATGAAAAGTAGCTGACATTAGTCAAGTGTGTGTGTGTGTGTGTGTGTGTGTGTGTGTGTGTGTGTGTGTGTGTGTGTGTGTGTGTGTGTGTGTGTGTGTGTGTGCACGCGCGCTTGCGTGTGTATGTGTTTACTGGATACATATGTGCGTATATCTTATGCCCTTTATGACTAACAAAACAAAGATGTTTTTTCCGCTTCAATGTCGTTTTTGAAAGAAAGGAACCAATCATGTTTATGCATACCACCCATACTAGCATATGCCAGTTTTGTTTGTAAGAACATACAAAGCGGTCTTTGAGTTCTGAAATGAACTGCCCAATATTGACGACTCATTGACTTAAAGACCCACCACGTCACGTGTCAAAATCACGGGTTTTCACGGGTTTTCCCTCTTATAGCTGGTAAGAAATCTTAAGAAACCTTCCAATCATAAGAGGGAATGTGACACGTGACGTGGGGGGTCTTTAGCACAATGCCATATCCATTTTCTGTTACCTTTCCCTTTATACAAGAAACCCCA
>CM065681.1:92188330-92190830 GCA_017654935.2 Phymorhynchus buccinoides
CCAGCTCCGTTCACTGTGTTGTGTCCTTGGGAAAGACACTTTACTCCTAGTCCTTCGGATGAGACTTAAACTGAACCGAGGTCCCGTGTGCGAACACACGCATAAGATCTTGCGCACACGTTAAAGCCCACTCTATTCAGTAGGGGTAGGCCGTGATGTGCCGGTGGGATGGATGACTTGAACTCACAAAGCATGCAACAATGGGTGGTGCTGTACTAGAGCGATGCGCTCTCCTGCAGGTGGGAGCAATCCGAATTTCACAGAGACGAATTTCTGCGAGCACCAAATACCCAAAACGAAGGTGTTGCATAGTAAAAACGAACAGTTAAAGACCCCGAAAGTCACGTGTCGCATTCCCTCTTATGCTAGGAAGATTTCTTAAGATTCCTTACTAGCTGTAGGGGAAGACGGGGTAAAAAGCGCATGGGCGGGTAAGAAGCCCACCCCAATTATCTCATGAAATGAAGCAAATTTCAGTCTCATTTTGCCCATGAGACGAGCGTTAATGTGTAGCATTCGTCTCATGGGCAAATTTGACTGAAATTGTCTTTATTTCATGAGATAATTGGGGTGGGCTTCTTACCCGCCCATGCGCTTTTTACCCGTCTTCCCCTAAGAGGGAAAACCGTGATTTTGACACGTGACGTGCGGGGTCTTACACAACCAGCAAAGATCTACACATACAAGCCGTTATCCGTGATCAACTGCCATTCTTTTCCGTGCGAACCTGTGCCTTTCTTCACTCTGTCCAAATGGTTGATGGTTTATAGGTGTTGGAAGAAATCTTCAGATTGAAATAGGGTCTGCTTAAGATATTCTATGCGTACGCCAGCTATACTATATCAAGAGGGTCACGTTTCGATGCGTTTACTATCCATTACCCCCCACCCCCACCTCTCTCTCTCTCTCTCTCTCTTTGTGTCTCTCTACCTGTTTCTTTCTCTCTCTCTCTCTCTCTCTCTCTCTCTCTCTCTCTCTCTCTCTCTCTCTCTCTCTCTCTCTCTCTCTCTCTCTCTCTCTCTCTCTCTCTCATTAAACAATTCGAGTTCGAGTTCTCTCTCTCTCTCTCTCTCTTTCTCTCTCTCTCTCTCTCTCTGTCTCTCTCTGTGTCTCTCTCTGTGTGTGTCTGTGTGTCTGTCTCTCTTTCTCTCTCTCTCTTTATCTCTCTTTCTCTCTCTCTCTCTCTCTCTCTCTCTCTCTCTCTCTCTCTCTCTCTCTCTTCCTTTGCCTGTGTTCCTGTCTCTCTCTAGTTTACTCAGAAACACACATTGACACACATTGACACCAGAGAGGAGAGAGAGAGAGAGAGAGAGAGAGAGAGAAGAGAGAGAGAGAGAGAGAGAGAGAGAGAGAGAGAGAGAGAGAGAGAGAGAGAGAGAGAGAGAGAGAGAGAGAGAGAGAGAGAGAGAGACAACCAGAAACAATGAGAGAGAACAACACAGAATGACAGATAGTGACAGAGACATAGGGAGCAGCGGAGAGGAGATAGAAGTGCTCCAATTTCTAATTAAGCGATCGTTTTGGTGGGTTTTTTAAAATACAATAGATTCAATACCATACAATACAATACAACACAATACAATACAACACAATACAATACAACACAATGCAATACAACACAATACAATACTTTTCACATACAAATATTTCTTTTCTTTAGTCAACATAAAGAATCATGATCTATTTTTGGTCAGTATTGTCGAAGACTGATAAAGCTATTCTCTCTCTCTCTCTCTCTCTCTCTCTCTCTCTCTCTCTCTCTCTCTCTCTCTCTCTCTCTCTCTCTCTCTCTCTCTCTCTCTCTCTCTCTCTCTCTCTCTCTCTCTGCTATGTGTCTTTATAACCCCCTCCCCCAGCCTCCCTATGATACGGGCAGAAGGCCTAGTCATTAAAATTGTTTGAATCTCTCTCTCTCTCTCTCTCTCTCTCTCTCTCTCTCTCTCTCTCTCTCTCAACAACATCGCCTAGCTTCTCTTATATAGTTTCTGAACGGTATTACTTTTTTTTTATCATCTTGTCAGGGTTACTTCGTACAAAAAGCTTTTCTTTTCCCTTTTTCGGGGGGGGGGGTGGGGGCGGGGGGGGGGGGGGGGGCAAAAAAAAGGGGAAATGGAAGAGAGTAATTTCTTGTGTTTTGATGATGTTGTTATACTCATAATATATTTTGTTTATATTTATTTGTTCCTTCATAATAATGGGGGTGGGGGGGAGGGCGAATGGGTGTATGCTTTTTTTGTTCATTCTTTTGTTTAGACTGATTTTTTGTTCATAATGTGTTTCTTGACTGTTGTGCTATTTCATTCATGTAAATGCTATGGTTATGTGTCGGGGTGGAGGGGGGGGGGGCGTGTGGATGCGTATGGTGCTTTGATTCCTTATATAAATATCTTGGGTGTTTTGCATGCAGTATTTGTTTTCCCTTGTTTCTTTTTTATTATAATTGGAAGTTTAGTTCTGTTTTTCTTCTTCTGTTCGAGGGCAAGATGTAAGCAAGCTCATT
>CM065681.1:92193330-92195830 GCA_017654935.2 Phymorhynchus buccinoides
GACGGCCAGATAAAAGAGGGGGCGGTTGCTATTCTGACGGGCTGGGATAAAAGTTTGGCCAAGGGTATATCCCCACTCTCTCGGCCAAAGGGATTTGAGGACAGATGGCGTGGAGGAAGGTCCCCAAAGTAAGCAACAACAACAACAACAACAACAGTTCTTGTACAGTGGAACCTCCCTACTAAGACCTTGACAAATCATCCAAAATGAAGTCTTAAGTGGGAGGGAGTTGTAACAGGGAGATAATTTAATACTTACAAAGAAGGGCAATGTCTCAGATAAGTCTTATTAGGGAGATTCCACATGCAGTAGGCCTAGTTTCAATGGTGTGGTGTGTTTTTTGTTATTTAAAGATCCACCAGATCACGTGTCAAAATCACGGGTTTCACGTGTTTTCCCTCTTATAACTGGAACGAAATCTTGTTTTGACCAAGTCTGACTCCCATATAAATGACCCCAAATTCAAACTGAAACATTTTAAAGAGCAGCCTCAAATTCAAGTTGGGGAAATTTGGATGTGGGTCACAGCTACCCAAAACAAAACAAGGGACTTAATCGTGGAGCGTCACTGGGTCTTTAAAAAAAAGTACTTGTAAATGGGATGGAGATTTCGAGGACCGCTGGCTATGGTTGAACTGACATGCCAAGGACAAAACAAAGAACACTTCTTTGAAGGAAATGCAATTTCCAGACAAGACTGGAGCCAAAAAGTTAAGCAACCTTTGGCAAAACAAGACAAAATATGTCTCTGGGTGATTGGCACAGATTTTGTAAAATACATATTTAGCCCATTTACTTCCCGACCTGCATGCATAATTTCCCTTTGTTTGCATGCAAATTACGTTGTGGGTAGCGCCCACACCAATGTTAGGGTACCATTTATAAAAAGTCAAATTTGATGCACATGTTCAAGGCTGCTCCCTCATGACATCAGACATATTATCAGGACCAGAAAAAAAAATAATATATATATATATATATATATACAGAGGTGGCAGAGAGTGGGTTGTGTTCAGGCAAGGCAGTTATTATAGCGCGCCAAAGATACAAAACTCTATCTAGCTGTTCGGTAGAGTTTGAAAACCCTATCTAGCTGTTCGATAGAGTTTTAAAACTCTGTCGAACAGCTAGATAGGGTTTCCACAAAATAACCCTATCGAGATATAGTTTTTCTATCGCGATTTCTGATTGGTACATGGCTTCAGCGACAAGTTTGTGGCCTTGGCAGGGCAGTGACCCGTGAATTTGAATAAGACAATAGGCCTAGGCCCCTACATGTAGTGAAACAAACATGGCAGCTTAATTTGAAGTCTCAGTTTTCAATTTGTACACCTTTTAAAAGTAAATGAAATCTATTTCAATGATTAAAAACATCAACATTTATTATTTCACAAGAATTAATGATTTTTATATACTAGTCCTATCTACCAATGAAATGCTTTGTTTAAAAAATGTATCAAAATGGCGCGTTCGATAGAGTTTTAAGACGAGAAACTCTATCTAGCTGCTCGACAGAGTTTTGAAACTCTATCTAACTGTTAGCTATAGTTTAGAAACTGTATCTAACAGTTCGATAGGGTTCTTAAACTCTGTCGAACTGCTAAATAGAGTTTTGTATCTTTGGCGCGCCATAAGTTATGGTCAGCTATCATTGCTCGTTTGCGAACGACAACGCGAGAAAGTCAGTCAATGGCACTGTGTAAAGACAGGCTCTTCCAAGTGCTCAACAGTCCATTACACTTGCAAGTATAGAGCTGGCTTTCATAAACGCAAGCATTATTATAATAATATTATTGTCTGTAAAGACCAGCCAGCACCATCTACAGGTCTCAAAGTGACTGAACATTTAAGGGACATGCTGTAGAGAGCTACCCTGATCATATAACCCTGAAGTCTGAAGTCCAATGATCAGTGATGGTATGTTTCTAAATTTGTTTGTGCAAGAACCTCAGCACAGACACAAATAAAATCAAAGCAGTTTAAATCATTGCTGTTTAGTGTGTTTTTTAATGTATGAGTGAAAACACTGCGTCACATGGTGGTGTGCAACACACTCATTTAAATTTTATTTTTATGTACTGCTGACCACACCAATCAGATATTGAACTTCTTGTGCATGCACTTAAATCTGCCCCTGGTAATGTACATCTGGTGATAAAAACAGAACAGTTGGAAGTTATTTATTTTAGGCCTTGTGTGTAACACAATTTAGACGCCAGGTCAGATTCTTGACCTTATATAATGTCTATAATTATGCTCTGCATGTGTTTCGCTTGCGCGTGCGCGTGTGTATGCATGCGCGCGCGCGCGCGCGTGTGTGTGTGTGTTTGTGTGCGTGTAATGATATATGCCTTTTATTCGTTTTTTTAATGTTCTAATGATATTGTAAAGCGCATAGAGCTTAAAGGTATGCGCTATATAAATCTTCTTAATAAATAAATAAACCCCTCCAAACAAGGTAGTTTAGCTCACAAGTGCTGTACAAGAAGGATGGAACAAC
>CM065681.1:92210830-92283330 GCA_017654935.2 Phymorhynchus buccinoides
ATAGACTGGATCGGAAGCCGAAACTGAGGTCACCATGAGAGTAGGGCTTGCAAAGCCACAGAATTTGAGACTATTTTTTAAATTTTTGTTAACCCTTTCACCGCCAGACATTTTTCAGCAAAAAATGTCCATTAAACTTACCTGGGTAGAGAAAAAAATCTGTCTGAAATATTGGGGATTCCTCTGTGACATATTTAACGTAAGGCCTGTCTTTACCTCCCCAAATTAAGAGAATAGGGTCTTTGGATAACAGGTCCTGATTTGATGCTTTTTAGTGACATGGGTGTTAAATCATTGTGGTGCAAAAATGTGACATTGGCGGTGAAAGGGTTAATGATTGATGGAATTGAGGTGGATGACAATGATGATGATGATGCTATGGAGTTCCGTATCAGTCAGACTGCATGACAGGACTGTATTCTACGCTTCCTTTCATAATGATATCCCGGTGTTAACCAGGCCCGAGAACTACAGACACCTGCAGTGTTGGTCTTGAAATTAAAGCAACACTTTCAGAATCGCATCCGTTAAGCGGATGAAGCTCGACTGTGTGGTTTCAGTCTTCCCAATGAGCCCATAGCCACTCACTCTGGGTAGGAGTCAGTCCAGGACCGAAATAACCCTCGCCTATGATGGATTCGAACTCGTGACCTCCCAGCCAGTTGTCCACGACGCTAACCACTACGCCACTGCGGCTGGTTCAGATAATAATTTTGGCTTTTTTAGGATTTAACCATCATTTTAGTGTAGGCCATGTATAATTTATTAAAATTGATTACCCAGTACCTGTGACCCATCAAGATGAATGCTGAGTGCTAAAATGAATAACATTAGAATTTTCAGTTTTTGTTAACTGTGCTGCGTTGCTTGTATATTTTTAACATTTCTTTTGTTTAACCCTTTCGCCGCCAGCCATTTTTCAGCCAACAAATACTATTAAACTTATCTGGGTACAGAAAAACAATATCTGCAATATTGCGAATTCCTCTGTGACATGTTGAACATTAGGCCTATCCTTACCTCCCAACATTAAGAAAATAGGGTCTTTGGATAACAGGCCCTGATTTGATGCCTTTTAGTGACATGGGTGTTAAACCATTGTGGTGCGAAAATGCGACATTGGCGGTGAAAGGGTTAATCAAGTGTGATCAAAGGAATGAATTGATCATGTACTTATACTTAGTGAAATTAAGTTGTCTCAGCTTATCTAAAGAGAAAAAAATCTGTTTTAGCAAAAGTTCTGATCTTCTCAGCCTCTGTTGGTCTCTTTGAAAATAAATTACATTACTTATACTATAAGGTATACAATTACAAAGAGACAAAGCTTAGATAAGACATGGCATACCTTTATCTAGCATGCCTTGGAATTTGAGCTGTAATAATAGTACCGTATTTTATAAGGCAATACTTTTTTGCCCAGGCTGGAAGCCCTGCGGCTTATAATGTGACTAGTAAAATAGTAAGAAACTATAATAACTCAAGGAATGAAATAGTGAAGCCATAGAGGAGATAACGAAATTGACAAAAGGGTGAATACTCTCTTTCTAATTAACTCCCCTCCACCAAAGTTGATTACGATGCCAACCATCTAGCAGTGCGTGAGTCAGTACTCACAACCAAAGTGAGACAAACAAAGCATCATTCTCAAAAAAGAATGTGCCAAGTTCGCCTTTATGACCCTCCACCCACACAGTACACATCAACAATGGTGGAGAGGACAACATACAAACAAATCAACACATGTCCAAGAGTGGCATAGCCTTCTAACCTTGAATATGTTACACATAAACAACACACAACACAGAACTAACTGGTAAGCCTCGAAAGGAAGTTTCGTTAATCAAATAATGAAATAGTGAGGCCAAGAGAGGAGATAACTCAATTAGTTTTTGTATAAAATGTAGGGGGGGGGGGGGGGGGGGGGGGGCTTATAGTCTGTGAAATATGGGATATTGTTTTGCTTTTGCTTTAAAGTCATGTGAGAGTTTTTCCTGTACCTTAGTATGAACATTTTGAGCTGTGTGTACAAGTGTTTTGCTGTCAACAATATGAGATTTTCTGCAATAATCCTGTGTGTCTCAGTTTGCCGGAGTGATTGGGGAGGTGGCAGCAGACATGGACATCACCAACAGAACAGACGTGCTGAGGATCATCGACAAAGGAAAGGTACAGAAACCAAACACAGAGACACACAGAGAGAGAGTCAGTCAGACAGACAGACAGACAGAGAGGGAGAGAGAGAGAAAGAGTGTGTCTCAGTTTGCCGGGGTGATTGGGGAGGTGGCAGCGGACATGGACATCACCAACAGAACAGACATGCTGAGGATCATCGACAAAGGAAAGGTACAGAAACCAAACACAGAGAGACAGACAGAGAGAGAGAGAGAGCCAGTCAGACAGACAGACAGAGAGGGAGAGACAGAGAAAGAGTGTGTGTCTCAGTTTGCCGGGGTGATTGGGGAGGTGGCAGCAGACATGGACATCACCAACAGAACAGACGTGCTGAGGATCATCGACAAAGGAAAGGTACAGAAACCAAACACAGAGACACACAGAGAGAGAGTCAGTCAGACAGACAGACAGACGGAGAGAGAGAGAGACAGAAAGAGTGCGGTGTGTGTAACAATTGGGTAGATTTCATGGTCATAGTGTTAGTAGTTTTGAAAGTATTACAGCTGCTCTAGTTTACAAGAAGATGAAAAAATGACTGCAGTACCTTTTGGAGTAAGTAAAAATGGTAGGTATAAAAAACAAGGTACCTGTGAAAAGGAGAAACTTCAACGTTTCGTGCCCTAGGCACTTAGTCATGAAGTGAAGACAGCAAAGTTGGCAGGTTGTAGATCTTCCTCTTTTTGCTCTAGTTTAGCTCTTTTGTCTCTCTGTTAATTTTACCACAGTGTTATCTGTTACTGGGTTGTACACGGAATCCAGCTAACACCTAAATAGGCACCACAATAAATAGGATAACTCAATGATTTTGGGATTTATGATAAAAAAAATTATCTAAAAATATTGGCTACCTCAAAATCAAATTTCAATCCTTTCAATTTTGACTTAGCAGACTTCCACTGTACTGGGTATCTGCTGATGTTTTGCTGTCCTGTAACCTGTTTTGAAGTGACATGCTAGAACTATGGTATGTTCCTTTGGTTTGTCTATGCCTCACAGAAACACGTGGATGATACCATCTCACATTACCTACTCTATCATTTGTATATATATCCTCCTGTAATATGTCTTCAACTTCAACTTTTTTTCTTCTTTTTTTTATAAATCAATCAGTTCTTCAGTATCTGACTGATTTCCTTAAGATTTTAAATCTCATAAAATTATTATCCTTCTGATCTACATAGCAAACGGAGTATCAAAAAATACTTACATTATTCCTGACTATCTTGGGCTCTATCTTTCCCCCATAATATCTCATCAGTTCACTTTTTACCCTATCTTTGCTGAACTTATTTTCTTTCTTTTTCGTACTACCCCCTAAAGTGCAGCAGAATCTTCAACGTGATGAAGTTGGCTGCCTAAGGAGAAGAAGAAGAAGTGGTAGTTTCTTAATGGACTAGTATACATTCATGTTCACTTGGTGTGTTTTGCATGCCTCACAGAAGCACGGGGTGATACCGTCTCACATGACCTACGACTACCATTCCGCCATCCTGAGTCTGAGCACGTACAACCTGCGCATCAACAAGAACAATGGGGAGGTAATTTACCGTACTTTACGGCGTACAAGGCGTATCGTGACAACAGCCGCACCACCAAAAGTTTAAGCCAAATTATGATTTTGTTCTTATAATTTCTCATAGTTGTTGTCGGCTTACCCTGGCTAAGACTCCAGGGATCATCCCAACAGCCGAAGCACTTGAACACTATGGTACAAACGCATCAGCTAGGGATGAGAACATTACGTGTGCAACCTTTTTTTTTTTAAAAGCTCCACACATTCTTTGCTATAAAAAAAAAGACCACAATGATGATAAGCTCCACACATTTTTATGGCCATTTTTGATTACCCCGCCATGTGGGCAGCCACACTCCGTCTTTGGGGTATTTTGGAGACTGATGATATTATGCTAGGAGCTTGTCTTGGCTAAAAACAATCCCAGCATAACTAACTATGCATAGTATAACAACATTTTGATGTAGCCTTGGTGTTCTAGCCTATGTCGATTGGTCTGACACAGCCGTAATCCAAGGCGGATCTCATAGTATGATAAGTATGTCTTTACAGTGTGTAAAATAGGGTGGTCGACCCTGGGTGTTGCTGTGATGTGGTGCTGCTTTGTTGTGGTGTGTGGCTGACCATCCCATGAAATAGTAAAATGGGATTGAAACTGGTTGTGTCCAACCATCATTGGAAGGTTATGCGTGTGTGTGTGTGTGTGCACTTGTGTGTTTGCGTTTGCGCACTTGTGCACATCTGTGTGCATGCATGCGTCTTTGTGTGTGGTGTACATGCTTGTGTGTGTGCGTGTTTCTGTGCAGGACATACTGTTGCGCATCCCCATGCACGAGATAGCGGCCATGTGCTACATCAAAGACGACAAGCAGCACATTTTGGCCATCAAGTTTGGTGAGCTTTGCTTCCACATAGTTTACTGCTACAACTGTTTCTGCCACCTACACCTTTCCTTTCCACTGACTCTTAGCTCTACAGCCTTGTGGAATAGTTTGCCACCTACACCTTCTTTTTTCCCTGGCTAAAAGACTCCAGGGATCATCCCAACAGCCAAAGCACTTGAACAGTATGGTACAAATGCATCAGCTAGGGATGAGAATGTTACGTGTGTGACCGTTTTTGAATAACCCACCACGTGGGCAGCCACACTTTGTCTTCGGGGGAGATCACCACTATAATCCTTTCAACTTTGGGGATTCTTTTATTGTAATCGATTCAGTATGTAACTTTTGTTCAAAAGAAATAAATACATTCACCAGTATGACCGTTTAGCTCTGTGTGGTGACTATGCAACCTTAAAACCTTACACATTTTGTTTGTGTGTGGTGTTTGTGTGTGTGCTGTCCCATTATCTTGGTTGTGCTGTGGTGTTATTCTGTGCATCTTTTTCAACATTTCAAGTAACTCCAAGTCATTCCCTAATCCAGACAGTTGCAGCCCTGACATAAGCACTCCACAGAGAGCCGTCGCTGCCAGGCCACCAAGAAGCATACTCCCAGAGGAGACACTGCACTCAGGGTTCATACAGGCTCCTTGAAACATTGAAAAGTCCTGGAAAATTGACATGGCCTTTTCCAGGGCTTGAAAAGTGCTTCAAAAATAGCAAAGGCCCCCAAACTCCTGGAAAAGTCCTGGATTTTTCAAAATCGTCTGATCACGTCCATAATTTCAATCCATCAAAGTCAAAATCTATCCTCCACAAAAAATAATGAATGTTAAAACTAAATTCAAATGAAAAAAATTAATAACTTTCAAGGTCATGTCAATAGCGCGTTAATAGCAGACGACATTTGCATGAGTTGTTTGCCGCTGAAGTTACTTCTCTTTACTGTACTTCTGTTTTCCGGTAAAGGAGACTGCATAATTATGCAACAATATTTGGCTGAAAAAAAGAATATCAGAGCTGGTTAGTTCCGTCAGCAGATGGTTCAAAACAGAAAGATAGCTGCACAGTGTGCAAAAAGAACTTTGACATCACCAGCATGGGCGAGCGTGCTTTCAAAAGCCATTGTCAAGGCCAGAAGCACAAACAACTGTTGGAGCTCAAGAAGGCGGTAATGCAACCGACATTGACCGGTATGCCAGATTGAGTCCTTGAAATTTAGTAACCTGGCCCTGGAAAAGTCCTGGATTTTTCTGTACGCAGATCTATGCAAACCCTGTACACTGCTGCTAAGTCACTTTGATGGAGCTGTGCCGGTCTGGGTCCAGCCGTCCCCAGTGAGCGCTTCTGCAAAATAAAAAGGCCTATGGTCAGCTTTCATATACTGTCAATACCACCAGACAGTACAGAAACAAATTCAAACTCTCGTTGCCCTCTCCCAGTTTCCGTCTAGTTAATAGCCTTTGTAGGCTCCTTCGATGTTTGCAACCAGAACCAGAAGAAACAGTTCAGTGTAGCCTGTTCTGATCTAACTACATACGACTCCAGCTGCTGATTATAATTATGGCTTAGCAAGAAATTGCACTGAGTGATTGTTGTTTTGTGGCAGGTACCCCTGACATGTGTCAGCTGGCAGTGCTGTACTGTGACAGTAAGGTCAGTAGTTTGTCAGTCTGCTTTCATTGTTGAAGAATATTACGTGGATTTCACATTCTTCATTCCTGAAAAGAGAGATTGAATGTTGTACAAATGCGTCAATAATTATTCATTGCTGCTGGATTTGTGGGGGGAAAAACACTTCTTTTCCACATGGCACCAGGGTTTACTTTAGCGAGTCAGTGTTTCCACAGCATTTACTTGATTGGATTTGTAAGATTTTTTGTTCAGCCTATTAATAACCCATGTGGTGCTGGTGGTTCTTAACCCTTTCACCGCCAGCCATGTTTCAGCCAAAAGTTTCCATTAAATTTACCAGGGTAGTGAATAACATCCATTTGCAGTATTGGGGATTCTTCTGTGACGTATATAAAATAAGGTCCATCCTTACTTCCCAAAACTAAGACAATGATGTTTTAGTGACATAGGTGTTAAATCATTGTGGTGCTAAAATGCGACTTTGGCGGTGAAAGGGTTAATGTGTGCAGAATGCACAGATCCCTAGGTCTATGCATGGGTGAGAGTAGTTCAGGCATGCTTCTGAAGTCAGGATTGGAAAAGCTGATAGAAAGAGTCTTCAGGGTTGGCCATCTTGACATCTGGATCAGTCTCATAAAATCAAACAGTTCTGTCCACATTGATGGCAGATTAAAACAAGATGATGGATGTGCAATTCTAGCACTACCCATCCTGTATACACAGACACAGTTACACATTGGAAATTATTGTTAACACACTCAGGACGAATGAGCCGGATCTGGCTCATGGCTCGCACAACCGTTTAGGACGAATGGCCCGGATCCGGCTCATAAGAGTTTTCAAGAGGTTTTGATTTCTGGCGTGTAACCAGCTTTCCAGTGCGAAGTCATAACCTATTTTCAGTTTGCTTTGACCTTGCCTCTCTTGAAATCAACCAATCATTGCAGACTTTGCATTCAGCTTTGGTTGTAGAGGGGTCAAAGATCGGAATGTGAAATTTTCCTTCTTTCTATGTGTTAGCTGTTTTCGTCAATAGGAGACAAACGACGAAGGTAAGGAATCTGATATTTTACGATCGTTTAGTGCATGGTGTTGCTAATCCTTTCTCAAAATATTGATGCCTAACTCTTCATAACTTGGTTTTGGTGATTATTTTACGAACCTAGTTGAATGCCCAGTCCCCACAGAACAAGGGGAAATAATTCGGCCAGTCCCGAGTGAGTTAGCTTAATGTGGTCACCACTTCAGGATTGCGAAGATTCAGAGAACATTGAAACATGTCTTTTCATGATTGAGAGAATGTTTTACTTTCACTCATGTTTATGTTTGTGATTCAACACCTTCAGATGATCTAAGTAGTGAAAGGAGCATTTGAATGTTTGTACCATCGCATGACTTGCCCCTTGTTGCTGCTATTGTATCTGGTTTGCTACTACTATGGTTAATTTGTGTACTTGTATTTCAGCTGGTAGCAGAAGAGCTGTGTTCTGTGCTGGGCCAGTGTTTCCAGATGATCTACCTGAAAGGAGTCATTGGGTTCTTCGACCATCTGTCTGTCTGTCTGTATTATCTGTCTATCTGTTTTGTATTTTCAGCTGGTGGCAGAAGAGCTGTGTTCTCTGGTGGGCCAGTGTTTCCAGATGATCTACCTGAAAGGAGTCATTGGATTATTTGACCATTTGTCTGTCTGTATATCTGTCTGTCTGTCTGTCTGTATATCTGTCTGTCTATCTATGTTGTATTTTCAGCTGGTGGCAGAGGAGCTGTGTTCTCTGGTGGGTCAGTGTTTCCAGATGATCTATCTGAAAGGAGTCATTGGGTTCTTTGACCAGTCCATCAACAACCCTTCAGGGAGCCCTTCCACAGGTACTCTGTGCGTGTGTGTGTGTGTGTGTGTGCTCTGTGTGTGTGTGTGTATGTATGTATGTGTGTGTGTGTATGTGTGTGTGTGTGTGTGTGTGTGCGCATGTGTGTAATGTACAACTATGCAGTGATCTGTGATTTCTTTGTTTTTAACCCTTAACGTTCAGCCCATTTGCCTTGCGGGCTGCACTCCCAGCCTGCGGATTCTAGAGATAAGTACTAGTTTTGTTACCAAAACAACAACTTACAGACCCCCCACGTCACATGTCACATTCCCTCTTATGCTTGGAAGATTTCTTAAGAGCTATAAGAGGGAAAACACGTGAAAACCATGAATTTGACACGTGACGTGGTGGGTCTTTGAACCGACTATAAAATGCTTGTAAATGATTTAACTCATTCCACCCTGCACCTGATTTGTCGGGCGCCCTAGTGCAGCTACCAGCGCCTGCGCCTGACACATTGTCAGGCAGAGACCTCCATTTACTTTCCTTATCAATCCAGAAACTATTAATGAGTAAAATATGTTTATTCAGAAGCTATTTGCGTCGGAATAATCGCTAAGCTAGTTGCGCAATTTTATATCATTTGTAAGCTCTTCAGTGTCCTTTTTGTGTGTGTTTTGTAATAAAACTAGTATTTCTCTCAGAACGTGCAGGCTGGGAGTGCAGCCCGCAAGGCAAATGGGCAGTGGGTTAATTGACGCAAATAGCTTCAGAATAAGTGTGTTTTACTCCTTCAATCGTTATAATCGCTTCAAGTTTTTAGATTGATAATTTGTCGGGCGCCAGTGCTGGTAGTTGCACGGAATGAATGAGTTAAATATCATAGGAATGTCTCTGTCTTTTGCCCATCTCCCTGTTCATTGGCAATGAAAATACAAGAAAACTTACATTATATATACTCATTCTATCTTTACATAAAATTCACTTTGTGTGTGAGTCTGTGTGTTTGTCAGGGCTTTGAGCTAGCAGGCAGAAGAATATCAGGCGCCCACGTCGGCGAGCGATAAGATTTATTAAAGGAAAATTTGGGCTAGAATTGGGTTGGCCAGTGGTTTATTTTCTTTTGGAAATGCATATTACTGTAAATCTCATGAGTTTGATTTTTGTTTTTGACTTTGAAAATAAGGCATTTACCACGGGCAGTCGTACTGTAGACTAGACGTAGTGTCTGACTACACTTTTGCCCGTAGTTACGTGACCTCTCTTTTTGAAGGCCTTAATTGAAATTCATTTGCCATAGCAAATGGTCTGTTAGGAGTGCTATTTCTTAGACAAATGAATAAGTACAGCCTGTTGGTTGTACTTGTAGCAATAAACATGGTTGATAATTTTATTGTTATTTGTTGTTTTATTGAGGATTTGAAAGTAGATGAGATTTGTAACATGTGTGTGTGTGTGTGTGTGTGTGTGTACAGGGGGGTCAACCACAATACCGAACCATCAAGCTCCTCCGTCTATGTAAGTCTGTGTGTGTCTGTTTTGCTGTGATAGATATGTAATAATGCTTTGTAGTTGTTGTTTTCGTTCCCCAGCGTAAACGCTCTGGGGGCACACCCAGTGCCATGTGAACATTCCGCATAGCCTTGGGTGGGAAGATTACGTGTATGGCTGCTTCTAAAGGGCCCCGCCACATTGGCGGCCATACTCCGACTTCAGGGGAATGCTTTGTAGTGATACCAACACATGTCAAGGGTATCGTTGAGTATGACAGCAATGCCTCGTAGCTTTGTCCCACCCTTCACTCAAAATGCACTCCTTACATGATTCGCTTCTCCTATATACCAGACTCCCCCCGTGGGGATACCGGGGGGGGGGGGGGTATAAATAGTCCCCCCACTTTCTGGAAGTGATGTGCTTGTAGCTTCCTCTAATCTGTCACTCTCTTTGACTTTGACTTTTCCCTTTGCTTACTGTTATCTACTATCTTTCTGCCTTACCGGTCCATTCTCCTGCCTTTTTTCACGAAACACTTTCAAAAACATTTCCTCCGACCGAAGTCGGACTTGCTGGGCCTAACTATTGTTAGGCGCATAATGGCAGCATGACACATATGCACTCCTAATTGACAGGAAACTGTCTGAGTGATCAAAGAAGAAGAAGTATGTACCACTGGTAGCTAGGTTTCCAGAATCCACGCACACGCACACACACACGCACGCACACACACACGCACACGCACACGCACACGCACACGCACACACATGCACACACACACACACACACACACACACAAGCGCACACACACACACACACACACACACACACACACACACATTCACACGCACACACACACACACACATTCATACGCACACGCACACACACATTCACACGCACGTGCACACACACACACCCCAAAAAGGGTGGTGCTGCACTAGCGGTGACAAGCTCTCCAGGTTGTATCAGCTCGACTAGAAAATAATACATGTACCATACTTTCCTTCTTCCACATTATACTTATAGGTTACAGTTACACATCAGCTTCAGGTTATATACTGCCCTACAACATTTGAAGTGATTCTGTACCATGGTTCAAACGATATTTGTGTGGGGAAAGTGGCTGATGACTTGTACCCCATGATACCCCATGTATGAAAGACCCCCCCCGGTATCCCCACGGGCAGAAAAGTATAGTTCAGAACATGATAATACAATGTTTTGATGCGGTTTGCAGAATATAAAAAGTCATTGTGATGATGAGCAATGAGCTTTTTCTTCTGTTGTCTCCATGTCTTTGTTTAATATGTCATCATGATTTTTGGTTCAGAAGCGACAGCGACTTCCCGGCTCAAGCCCCTAGTGAGCGTAGCAGTGTGAAGAGCATTGGGGGGGAACTGCTGGCAGACTACACCAACAAGGTGGGGGGGGGGGGGGGGGGGGGGTTTTTTTATCTCTGTGGGGGGGGGGGGTTCTCTGTGTGTCTGTCTGTCTGTCTGTCGTCTGGGTGCATGCATTACTCCATCACATCTATGCATCCTCTCTTCTGGGACAGTTCTCTTATCCATCCTGGGTGCATGCATTACTCCATCACACACATGCATCCTGTACACTAGGACAGTTGAATTACTTATCCATCCTGGGTGCATGCATTACTCCATCACACACATGCATCCTGTGCACTGGGACAGTTGAATTACTTATCCATCCTGGGTGCATGCATTACTCCATCACACACATGCATCCTGTACACTGGGGAGTGTGTGTATATGTTAGTCTTCTCTCTCTCTCTCATCTCTGCATCTCTGTTGATTAATCTCTCTAGAGAAAAGTTATTCTCTCTCTCTCTCTCTCTCTCTCTCTCTCTCTCTCTCTCTCTCTTTCTCTCTCGCGGTAGCGGAAAATCCTGGTGGAAGGATTTGTAGGCCGGCAAAATTACTGGCAGATGCCTGAAATTACTGATTTCAGTGCTTGGATTAAGGACATTTTGTTCTTTTTTGTTTTCTAGTTTTTTTTAAGGTATTAGGTACTTTATAGTCACAGAGGTGTCTGTGAAATTCGGGTTGCTCCCACCTGGAGAATGCATCGCAGCCAGAGGCGTGCCACCCAAATTTTTTTTTTTTTTTTAATTTGCATGCGATTTTTGTGTGACTGATGAGGAAGGAAAAGGGGGTGGGTAAATTTTGACCAAATGACAACTTTTTCGTTGCCACTGGGTTTAGCGTATGCTAAGTGCATGGGCACACGGGACCTCGGATTATAGTCTCATCCGAAAGACTGTAAGACCTAGTGCAGAATGAGGGGAAAGATCCCCTGTACCCAGGTTCGAACTCAGGTTTACTTGACACGAAGCGAACGCGTTACCTCTGTGCCACTGTGCACTGGGACAGTTGAATTACTTATCCATCCTGGGTGCATGCATTACTCCATCACACACATGCATCCTGTACACTGGGACAGTTGAATTACTTATCCATCCTGGGTGCATGCATTACTCCATCACACACATGCATCCTGTACACTGGGACAGTTGAATTACTTATCCATCCTGGGTGCATGCATTACTCCATCACACACATGCATCCTGTACACTGGGACAGTTGAATTACTTATCCATCCTGGGTGCATGCATTACTCCATCACACACATGCATCCTGTACACTGGGACAGTTGAATTACTTATCCATCCTGGGTGCATGCATTACTCCATCACACACATGCATCCTGTACACTGGGACAGTTGAATTACTTATCCATCCTGGGTGCATGCATTACTCCATCACACACATGCATCCTGTACACTGGGACAGTTGAATTACTTATCCATCCTGGGTGCATGCATTACTCCATCACACACATGCATCCTGTACACTGGGACAGTTGAATTACTTATCCATCCTGGGTGCATGCATTACTCCATCACACACATGCATCCTGTACACTGGGACAGTTGAATTACTTATCCATCCTGGGTGCATGCATTACTCCATCACACACATGCATCCTGTACACTGGGACAGTTGAATTACTTATCCATCCTGGGTGCATGCATTACTCCATCACACACATGCATCCTGTACACTGGGACAGTTGAATTACTTATCCATCCTGGGTGCATGCATTACTCCATCACACACATGCATCCTGTACACTGGGACAGTTGAATTACTTATCCATCCTGGGTGCATGCATTACTCCATCACACACATGCATCCTGTACACTGGGACAGTTGAATTACTTATCCATCCTGGGTGCATGCATTACTCCATCACACACATGCATCCTACACTCCAGTTGAATTACTTATCCATCCTGGACAGTTCAATTACTTATCCATCCTGGGTGCATGCATTACTCCATCACACACATGCATCCTGTACACTGGGACAGTTGAATTACTTATCCATCCTGGGACAGTTGAATTACTTATCCATCCTGGGTGCATGCATTACTCCATCACACACCTGCATCCTGTACGTGTGTTTGGACAGATTTGTTCATGATTACCGTAATTTTCAGACTATACAGCAATATATTTTTTTCTCCAATTTCGACCTATGCGCCTAATAAACGAGGACGCCCTATTAGTGAACAAAATCATGAGAAGAGAGGCAACGATTGCCGTACTCAGTACAGTCTACTGTGAGTCACAACTTATCCATCACATCGAAAGTGGTAACGAGTCGCCGATACGACAAATACTCACGTTAAAATGCTTCAAAATCCAGTGAAAAGTTGTATTTGCGGCAAAGGATATATAGTGGAACACACATGCATGTTCGGGAAGGAAAAAAATCGGTCGTATGTGAGGAGAAGTCGCATTATTATCATCCAAGATACCATCCAACAAATGCTATAACCCTTCATTGGATGTAAAAAGCATTGTTGTAGAGCTTAAGATGCCATAATTCTACCAGCTTTCGCGAAGAAAAGTCCAAACTTAACAACCGGAAGTTGCAAAAACGGAAGTTCGATTATTTGAGAAGGGAGCCAACTCTCGTTTATGACTTTCTTTTGCAAGTTGTGTATCGCCTTATAAACGAGGGTACCTTTTACTTTAATTTTTTCAGATTTTTCTTGAAAATTGCCCTATTCGCCTTATACACAGCAGCACCGAATTATCCGAAAAATATGGTATATGTGTTTGTGCATAGGTGCGTGTGTGCATGCATTCTCAACTGTATGCTTGTGTGTGCGCCCACAGCTGCACAAGGAGCTGACCCCCAAAGAACTGCAGATGTTCGCTCAGCTGTTGCCAGACCTGGAGAACAGGTTCCCTGAGTTCTGTGACAGAGTGTTCCAACTGTTTGGCGCCGACCGCAGACATCTGTTGGCTGGTGAGTACCTCTGTGTGTGTGTTCTGTGAGAGAACAGGTTCCCTGAGTTCTGTGACAGAGCGTACCAACTGTTTAGCGCCGACCGCAGACATCTGTTGGCTGGTGAGTACCTCTGTGTGTGTGTTCTGTGAGAGAACAGGTTCCCTGAGTTCTGTGACAGAGCGTACCAACTGTTTAGCGCCGACCGCAGACATCTGTTGGCTGGTGAGTACCTCAGTGTGTGTGTGTGTTCTGTGAGAGAACAGGTTCCCTGAATTCTGTGAGAGAGTGTACCAACTGTTTGGCGCCGACATCTGTTGGCTGGTGAGTACCTCTGTGTGTGTGTGTGTGTGCGTGCGTGCATGCGTGTGTGTAAGGAGCCATGGGAGGGTGGAGAGAAGGAAAGGGAGAGAGTTTCTGTGAAAGAAGTGATTGTAGACATTGATAGGCTGCTTAGTTATGTGTGTATTTGGTGTGTGGTGCATTTTGATTTGTAGTATGTGTACCGGTATGTCCTTTGATATTGTATGTTTGCTGTTTTGTTTAATATTATTTTCATGCTAAGATATATTCTTAATTTTATTTTAATATTACCAAGTTATCATCAATCAATGTTTGACTTACAATCAATATCAGGTAGTGCAACAGTTGAAAGGATTTAAATTTTACTTTGCCATGGCCAACATTTCAAGTTACAAAAAAACACGTTCCTTTAATCTTTCTGAAAGAAAAAGAAAAGCCTAAATTCTTTTTATGAGTGTTTTCTGCACACTGCTGTATCTTAAATGTTAAACCTCAAAGGACTGTGAAATCAAAGCTTTTCTTCTTAACCACCCTTAATCTGCCTTTAATGTCACTTTTCTGTTGACCGATGTCATGATCCAGAATGTCAAAGTTGAAAAGACGTCTTCAATCACAGCCAGTGAAGATATTCACAATCCAATTTTTCTAAGTATCTGTAAAGGATTTTAATGTTTTCTTATGGAAGCAAAAGTTTAGCTTGCTAAAAACAAACAAAAAACACACCAATAAACCCTCTTTCATTTCTTCTATTTGTCACTGACATAAATTGATTATCTTTTTCAGAAATGATGCCATTCATTCCGGCTGACAACTTGCAGTACTTTGAGGATTTCTTGAACCGCCATGGTCTGTCTTTGCCAGAGAACAGAACTCTGTCCAGTTCAAACCTTCGCAACTATCCTACGTTAGTACGGTTCTGTGTGCGTGTGCGTGTGTATCAAAGTAGTGGTAAATGAAGGGCAGGAGATGTGCCAGTCGGGGTTCGCCCCCAGGGAGCACTTCGCTAGGCGGATTGGTCTTGCCAAGATACTGCGAAATAAAGGTATATGGCCAATTCTCTCTCCGAGTCTCTCTCTCCCTCCCTCTTTCTCCCTCTTTTTCTTTCCACATTTATTGCTGCTTTTTTTCTCTGCTTTCTAATGCCAAAATTCTTATCTTCATACTACCTCTAAGTGCAGCAGAATCTTCAGCCTGTTGAAGTTGGCTGCCTAGCGAAGGAAGAAGTGTGTGTGCGTGCGTGCATGCGTGTGCGTATGCAGTATGTGTTATGCTTGCTCGTGAGTTTGCTTGTGGACATCAAGGGTGGAATGTGAAATATGGATGAATAGAGAGGGAAAGGAGGGAGATTGCATTAGCATGAACATATAAATATTAATTATAGAACAAATGAAAGATTGAGATTGGGAGGTGGAGGGGAGGGAATGGGGAAGTTGCAATAGGCCTGGAACTGTGAGATTGGGGGGTGGAGGGGAGGGAGAATGGGGAAGTTGCAATAGGCCTGGAACTGTGAGATTGGGGGGTGGAGGGGAGGGAGAATGGGGAAGTTGCAATAGGCCTGGAACTGTGAGATTGGGGGGTGGAGGGGAGGGAGAATGGGGAAGTTGCAATAGGCCTGGAACTGTGATTGAGATTGGGGGGTGGAGGGGAGGGAGAATGGGGAAGTTGCAATAGGCCTGGAACTGTGAGATTGGGGGGTGGAGGGGAGGGAGAATGGTGAAGTTACAATAGGCCTGGAACTGTGATTGAGATTGGGGGGTGGAGGGGAGGGAGAATGGTGAAGTTGCAATAGGCCTGGAACTGTGAGATTGGGGGGTGGAGGGGAGGGAGAATGGTGAAGTTGCAATAGGCCTGGAACTGTGAGAGATTGGGGGGTGGAGGGGAGGAGAATGGTGAAGTTGCAATAGGCCTGGAACTGTGAGATTGGGGGGTGGAAGGGAGAATGGGGAAGTTGCAATAGGCCTGGAACTGTGATTGAGATTGGGGGGTGGAGGGGAGGGAGAATGGGGAAGTTGCAATAGGCCTGGAACTGTGATTGAGATTGGGGGGTGGAGGGGAGGGAGAATGGTGAAGTTGCAATAGGCCTGGAACTGTGATTGAGATTGGGGGGTGGAGGGGAGGGAGAATGGTGAAGTTGCAATAGGCCTGGAACTGTGATTGAGATTGGGGGGTGGAGGGGAGGGAGAATGGGGAAGTTGCAATAGGCCTGGAACTGTGAGATTGGGGGGTGGAGGGGAGGGAGGAATGGGGAGGAGATTGGGGGGTGGAGGGGAGGGACAATAGGCCTGGGCCTGGAATGTGAGATTGGGGGGTGGAGGGGAGGGAGAATGGGGAAGTTGCAATAGGCCTGGAACTGTGAGAGATTGGGGGGTGGAGGGGAGGGAGAATGGTGAAGTTGCAATAGGCCTGGAACTGTGATTGAGATTGGGGGGTGGAGGGGAGGGAGAATGGGGAAGTTGCAATAGGCCTGGAACTGTGATTGAGATTGGGGGGTGGAGGGGAGGGAGAATGGTGAAGTTGCAATAGGCCTGGAACTGTGAGATTGGGGGGGGAGGGGAGGGAGAATGGTGAAGTTGCAATAGGCCTGGAACTGTGAGATTGGGGGGTGGAGGGGAGGGAGAATGGGGAAGTTGCAATAGGCCTGGAACTGTGATTGAGATTGGGGGGTGGAGGGGAGGGAGAATGGTGAAGTTGCAATAGGCCTGGAACTGTGATTGAGATTGGGGGGTGGAGGGGAGGGAGAATGGTGAAGTTGCAATAGGCCTGGAACTGTGAGATTGGGGGGTGGAGGGGAGGGAGAATGGGGAAGTTGCAATAGGCCTGGAACTGTGATTGAGATTGGGGGGTGGAGGGGAGGGAGAATGGGGAAGTTGCAATAGGCCTGGAACTGTGATTGAGATTGGGGGGTGGAGGGGAGGGAGAATGGGGAAGTTGCAATAGGCCTGGAACTGTGATTGAGATTGGGGGGTGGAGGGGAGTTGCAATGGGGGCCTTGGAATAGGCCTGGAACTGTGAGATTGGGGGGTGGAGGGGAGGGAGAATGGTGAAGTTGCAATAGGCCTGGAACTGTGATTGAGATTGGGGGGTGGAGGGGAGGGAGAATGGGGAAGTTGCAATAGGCCTGGAACTGTGATTGAGATTGGGGGGTGGAGGGGAGGGAGAATGGGGAAGTTGCAATAGGCCTGGAACTGTGAGATTGGGGGGTGGAGGGGAGGGAGAATGGGGAAGTTGCAATAGGCCTGGAACTGTGAGAGATTGGGGGGTGGAGGGGAGGGAGAATGGGGAAGTTGCAATAGGCCTGGAACTGTGAGATTGGGGGGTGGAGGGGAGGGAGAATGGTGAAGTTGCAACAGGCCTGGAACTGTGAGAGTGGGGTGGGGAGGGAGAATGGTGAAGTTGCAACAAGCCTAGCCTGGAACTGTAAACCTGGATGAGGAGAGAACAGGTTGCCTCAGCATTGTATCCTTTGTTTTCATATGACTGCAAGGTGAATTTATGTGTTGTTAAATGGTCAACTTAGGACACTCATTTCACTGCCAGAGGGCAATCAAACCGGTAGAGGCTTAGCGCGTTGGGGTATTCTTAGTTGGGGGTAGTGAGAGAGAAGGGGGGAGGGACTCATCTCTCTCTCTCTCTCTCTCTCTTTCACTACCCCAACTAAGAATATCACACGCTAAGCCCCTACTGGTTTGATTGCCCCCTGGCGGTGAAATGTGCGTCCTAAGCTGCTCATTAACTAAGGACAATTAAAAGAAAGTAGTAAAAGGCTGATTGATTGATTGTTTGACTGACTGATCCATTGATTCATTGGTTGACCAGCTTTGGAGTGCCAGTTGATGAACATCAGTTCATGTTTATGATGAACACTGTGAGACTGATTGGTTTACTAACTGAATGACTGATTTGACTGATTGACTATGAACACTTTTTTTTAAAAGATGATCACCCAAAACACAATTTCTAACATTGACTAACTAATTTTGATTATTGATTGATTTACTGATGGATTCGTTCATTTGTTCATTCATTGACTGATTGATGTCTGACAGGCATCAGTAGGTTGGCAAAGTCATGACAGCTTACTGTTGGATTGATTGGCTGTTTGTTTGATTATCAGGCGTCGGTCGATCGGTGAGGTGTCGACCAGCAGCAGCGTGAGCAACACGCCGACAACAGACGACACACTGCACCAGCTGTTGGAGTTCACAGAGAGCCAGTTTGACAGCGTGCACATCGACACCGACCCCAGCAAATACCTGCCCTCTGCCGACTACTGAATGACACTAGTGTCATGACAGCGTGTATGACAACACACTGCACCAGTTGTTAGCCCTTTGTGCTCTGCCCATTTAATATATATTTGCCCTGCTGGCTGCACTCCCAGCCTGTGGCTTCTGAGCCAGGTTCTAGTTTTAATGCAAAACAATTACAAAAGCCAACTATGATGCCAAGAAGATGGGTCTCATCTCAGAGCTGATTCTAGGGCGCAGGATTGGTACAATCCCCCCCAAAATCTGTTCCTTCCCGCAATAATCGGGTCTAAACGCGACACGGACAGACAGAAACACACAAGGCCCAATGGCAATCACAAAGTGATCCTTTTCTTGTGGAATGGAAGTTAAAAAAGAACAGAAACAGCAAAACCACTGTCGCAGCTTGGAAATACATTTGAACTGGATCTGTGATTGAAATGTTACCTTGCTTGAGTCTTGTAATGCATTGTTGATAATTTTACACACGCACACACACACACGCGGGCTTCTACCTATCATGGGGAGGGGGGGGAATTACGGAGAGGAGCCCAGCAGCCTCGTAAAGGCCAACTGCACATCCTCGTCATAGGAGGCGGGCAACGGCTTATGCCGGGGGGTCTTTCAGTATAAATAGTTCCCCCATCTTCTGGAAGTTCTATGCTAGTAATTTCCCCTACTCTATCACTCTCTTCGACTCTGCCTTTTCTTTTCTTTTTGCTTTCTGGCATCTACTTTCTGCCTTATTGGACCATTCCCCTGCATTTTTTCTACAAAACACTTCCACGTTTTTCCTTTTTACAATTTATGACATGCCAGGGTGTTTTTTTTATTGTACACTGGCTTCCAGATGTGATATATTACGCACTTGAGTGGGCACCTGTTGTCCATTCTGCAGTGTATATTTGCCTGTATGGCCTTTCTTATGTATTTTTTGTTAGTAGTATGCATTTGCTATCCTTTTTTAATGGGTTTTTTTAACCTGGACTCGATCAATAGAGCGGAATGGCTTACGTTTCCAGCACTGTCTGGAATTATGTGCTATAGGGTACAATGATGGTGTCATGTAATAAATTGTTTTGTGTTTTTGTAATTTTTTCAAGTTGTTTGTAAAGTAAATACATGTAGGATGTTGTCGACATGTTTGATGTTTACTGTGGTGACAGTCCTGAGAAAACCATTGCTGTTGACGGGACTATAAGCAATGTAAAAAATAAATGTACATCCGGCTTACAGCTGAGTTTTGTTTACTGTAACTGTAAGGATGCATTGTTACCGTTATTCTGTGACGAACGCTGCAAGTGTTTGAGGTGCTGTGATTCATACTGAAATATCCGCCTTGGCTTAGGCTGTGTCAGACCACTTGACATAGGCTAGAACACCAAAATGTTGTTATGTTCTGCATAGTTATGCGGGGATTGTCTTTGGCCATGACAAGCTCCTAGCATAACATCATCAGTCTCCAAAATCCCCCGAAGACGGGGTGTGGCTGCCCACGTGGCGGGGTAATCAAAAAAGGTCACACACGTAATGTTCTCATCCGTAGCTGTTGCGCTTGTACCATAGTGTTCAAGTGCTTCCGCTGTTGGGATGATCCCTGGAGTCTTTTAGCCAGGGTTGGTTTTTGACCAGTTAAGAATATCATTGGATCATAATCTTCATCCTCATCACTCGAGATCTTCATTATTCTCGTCATCACTTGCATCAACGAGAATGAAACCTTTTCATTTTCTTAAAAGCCCCTCTCTCTCTCGGTAATCTTTACTTTGGTTTCTCCACATTTATTTGGTAGATGTTTGTGGGTTGAATTATGTGTTGAGGAGATTCAAATCGTTTTATTGCACATTTTACACTGGCTCCAAGACTAAGCCTTAATTGTAACTATGTATAGAATTCAAGGTTGATTTTGATACACTATTCCATGCACTTAACACACACACACACACACACACACACACACACACACATTCACACAAGGTTTATGGGCCAACCTAACTAAATCCCATTTGGCAATTGGTTAAATGCAAATGTATTTTGGATGTACAATTAATGGAAATTAATGTGCATAAAAATGGAAAAATAGTTTGTATGCATTGATTGAGAAAGGGAATGTTAATTGTGTGTATTGGAAATATGTGAATCATGAACATTGAAAATGAAGGTTTTAATGCTGTGCCTTAAGAATGAATTTTTGCTGCTGATGTTGGTGACTTATTTCCTGAGTTCTGTGACAAGAATGGTAGAGGAATGCTAGGTAAGGTGTGTGTATGTGTGCATGCATGCATCTAATGTGTGTGTAGTCATTCTCCTTTCTGTTCCTCTCTTCAATTCTAATGATGCATTGTTTTAAAGTGATCTGTAATAGTTGGCCATTTTAGCTTAAGTTGCAAATCTTTTTTGACAGGCTTTTACTTTTAAAAAATGTTTGCTTTTAAAGCATAGTGATAATTGTTTTTAATTTACGTTACAGTTGTAAATACATCAATAATAACGTGATACATTTTGCTGTATGCATTTTACGGCTTATGGTTGTGTGTTGATTGTTGTTTGGGTGATGTGTTTATATGAATATCTTGGATTAGTTTGATATAACGAATGATGAGAATAAATTATTCTGAACATGTTTTTATCGTTTTTTGTCTTGCTATAGAATGATTTAGATGGAAGTGGTGGTTTTTTATGTGTATGAATAGGTTTCAGACTAAGTTCATCGAATAGTATTACAATCACACATGTGGTTAAAGATTGAATTTTGTTATCAAATAATTTGGTTAAAGGTTGAATTATATAGAAGTAGTGGGTTCAAATCTGCACCAAGTCTATTTTGTTTTGAATCATTCCTATCACACCTTCACATGATCAACCTGACACACACCAGTGAGTGCCCTTGTGGCACTGGAATCCAATCCCTAGAGCACATCCTCCAAGAGTGCTACCATGACATCAGATGTCAAACCTGGCCGGAAGGGATGGAGCTCCAACAGAAGCTGTGGGAACCCACAGAGGTGCTGAAGAAGACAGCAGACTTCACCCTCACCACCGGATTGGAGATTTGAGCATGGCCCGGGAACGCAGAAGGGATGGAGCTCCAACAGAAGCTGTGGGAACCCACAGAGGTGCTGAAGAAGACAGCAGACTTCACCCTCACCACCGGATTGGAGATTTGAGCATGGCCCGGGAACGCCTCCAACAGAAGAAGAAGAAGAATCATTTCTTTAAAAAAATCCTGCAAGTTGAGACTTTAAAAAAAATGTTTGGTTTGTATCACAAGCATTTATTACTGTATCAGCTATATGTTAAATTTAAATGTGAAAATTTTGTACGAGTGCATGAATCTCTGCATCTATGTAAAAGTAAGAAGACTTGGAGAAAATGTTAAAAGTGCTACATTTGCAGTAAGAGAATATAAAAAAAATACCATGATTTTAAAATAAGAAATAGGGAAGAGTAAAGTACAATCATTTTAAATTTTGCTAAGAAGGAAACAAAAGCCTTTGGATTTTCTCTGTCAGTTTTATTTCAGAAGGCGCATGACAGGATGGTTGTTACGTTTGCCTGCCGGTTCATTGTGTGACTGACTTGGGTTTGAATCCCAGCCTCACCCTATCTTTCCAGTTTTAAAACAGAAAATATCAAACTGAACGCCAAATCTTTAGCACTGGCGTAGGAATGGGGGGGGGGGGGCAGGTGCCCCCCCTGGCTTCAAGGAGGGTGGGGGGGGCATACGTATCTCTCTGCCCCCCCCCCCCCCCCCAAATTTATAACGGCAAAAAAGAAACACAAAAAAACACACAGAAAGGACACAAGGAAACGAAAGAGTTAATAGTCTCAGCCCATTCACTACACATTGCTGTCATGGACTTGGTACTGCATCAAAGATGGATTTCAGGGGGGTTACAGGAGTTCCACCCCCTCAGACAAAAAATGGAAAGAAAAAGAGGAAGACAAATTCTAGTTCCATGCTACAGTTATTCTCTCACGAGAAGCCTTGATTGCATCTTTTACATTCAAATTATCATCAGCTTCTGGGAGGCAATCCCCCCAGACCCATCACCCCACCCCAACTGACCACTTGGAGCTACCCCCTCCCCTCTTCCATGACTGGCTGATCCGCCCCAAACATGGTTGTATTTTTATGCTTTTTTGTTGTCTCCTTTCAATTCACATCATGTTTTATTTCATTCATAGATTTTTTTATATCATTGATTATGATTATGTTTAAAAATAGCAATAATAAAGTATTTTTGTAAGATTTACTAAGTCATGTAATTTAACCTATCCATCCATTCGTCTTGTCCGTGCGCTTGCGCCCCCCCCCCCCCCCCCCCCCTCATCTAATAAAACTCAACAGTGCAACACTACTAACAATCAATCAATCAAAAAATGTATTGTCTTTAAAACATAAAGAAATTCTTTGTCTGGCATGCACATAAAACACATATAAAAAATAGAGACAATATACAGTAAATACATCATAATAAATTACAATGCAATATAAGACACACACACACACACCACCCTCATACACACAGACACACACCACCCCCTCCCCTTCCCCACAACATATTTTTCAAAATCTCCACCCTCAACCATGCCTTTCCCCCCTCACTCACTCACACACACAGAGCTAAACAAACAATTTGCATAAAAGTAATAATCGGACAACAAACAATTTATAAAAGAGGGCACATTAAAAACAAGGTTTAGATTATAAAAGCCAATGCTGAATACTAGAACAATGTAAAAGAATGTATGCTAAAGTCAACACACATTCACCCTGACTCTCTCTCTCTCTCTCTCTCTCTTTCTCCCCTCTCTCTCTCCTCCCTCCCCCCAATCTCTCTCCTTCTCCCCCACTCTCTCTCTCTCTCTCTCTCTCTCTCTCTCTCTCACACACACACACACACACACACGCAGAGCTTAAACCAACAATTTGTATAAAGTAATAATGGGACAATGTGCATAAAACAAAATTAACATGAATAATATCCCAAGCATAATACATAAAAACAAAGTTTAGATTATAAAAACCAATACTGAATACTAGAACAATGATAAAAGGTATGCTAAAATCAACACACATTCACCCTAGTTCTCTCTCTCTCTCTCTCCCTCCCTCCCTCCTCCAATCTCCATCCCCTCTCTCTCTCTCACTTCCACAGACACACGCACACAAGCTTAAAATGCTAGATCATATTTAATAGTGTATGCTAAAAAGCAACACAGTTACCCTCTCTACCCCCCACCCCCCATCTCTCTCCCTCTCTTATCCCCCCCCCCCCTCTCTCTCTCACACACATCCAAACAGACACACCCACACGCACGCACACATACACACACTCACACACCACACACACACCCACACTACTAAAAATTACTTAATAATATCACATGAGCAAATCACAACAGCAGAAGACAGTATCATATCACAAGCAATATATCGCATAACTCATAAGAAAAATCATTTCCTTTTAAACACACACACACACACACACAAGCCATGCACATGTACTCACACACGCATCTGACCACCCACCCACTCACACACACACACATTGTTGCCATTTTTCCTGTTCTAAGTACAAGGCTGCAGGCCGATCATGTCCTGTTTAAGAGGCGCACTACTGTCGGCAGGTATGACCGCCTCAGTCTGTCAGTCAGTGCGTGCACTGAAACTGATCAGCCTGCCTGACCTGCCAGAAGTCTGCGCCTGTAGTAGCTCGCACAGTGGGTGACTGGAGTCACCCTGGATGACCCTCAGACGCCTAGCTGCCCTCTTGAAGGCTGGCAACAGGAGTACCGATCAGCCTGCTCAGCTGTCTTGGTGATCTTCGTCAGCCTGGCTCTGTCGTGCTCCTTGAGGCTGCCGAAGTGGCTGAGGAGGTTGAAAGTCAGGACTGACTCCACTGTAGCTCCGTAGAACAGACTGAGCAGTCTCTGGCACACCCCAAACTTGTTCAGCTTCCTCAGGAAGAAGAGGCGCTGCATGGTTGCCTTTCTTGAGGAGGGCCTGGGAGTCGGCGGACCAGTCCAGCTTAATTGCTGTCGATGATGGATCCCAGGTACTTGTACTGGTCCACCAACTCCACCTCCTCCCCTTTGATGACCAGTGGAGTCGGCTTTGGTGGTTTCCGGCGGAAGTCGACAACCATCTCCTTGGTCTTGGCCACGTTCAGGAGGAGATGGTTGTCATTACACCAGCCAACGAGCGCCTCCACAGCGCCCCTGTAGGAGTTTTCGCTGGTTGTGATGAGGCCGGTCAGGGAGGTGTCGTCAGAGAACTTCACCTGGTGGGTGCCCTCAGCGGTGCAGCGGCAGTCGGCAGTGTACAGTGTGAACAGGGCCGGGGACAGCACCCCCCCCCCCCCCCCACCCACCCCTGTGGAGCTCCGGTGTTGATGCGGACCTGGGCTGAGGCGACAGACGAGGTGGATGTCCTGATCATCACGTGTTGAGGCCTGTCTGTAAGGAAGCTGCAGAGCCATCTGATGATCAGGGGGTTGACGTCCATCGCCATCAGCTTCCGCACCATCAGATGAGGCTGGATAGTGTTGAAGGCCGAGGAGAAGTCCAGGAACAGAAGCCTGGCATAGCTCCCCGGCCGCTCCAGGTGGGTCAGCACAGAGTGGAGCACGGTGATGATGGCATCGTCCGTGCTCCTGTTGGGGCTGTAGGCAAACTGCAGGGGGTCCTGGAACTGGCGTGTGGCCCCCAGCAGTCTGCGCAGCACCATCCGCTCCAGGCATTTGAAGAGGACAGAGGTCAGGGCCACAGGGCGGTATAACAAGACTATATGCAACCAATAACTTTACACAAGAGGAATTTCAAACCCAATTTTCATATCCATATTTCTCTCACCCAGAGTATCATAAGAAACGGCCATTAAAAGCACAACAAATCACTAACATCCTTGACTATGCCCAGGACCTCCTGGACGGGGCGGGCCTGAGAGTCGAGAACGTAATCTGCTTTCCACAACATCCAATACCGCAGTGGGAGTGGGAAACCGCGACATACGAGATAACATTGCATTTGAGTAAATATACTTTTTTGAGTAAATACACTTTCCGACTCTGGTGTGTTCATGTTAAGCGTAGTTCCTTCTCAGAGACTGAAAAAAAACATCACAGTCAGTGTGTCCTATGTGAAAGGCATGTCAGAACGACTTTCAACTGAGAGGGAAAGTGTTCTATCCGGGGGTTGAACTCCGCAGGTCCCCCCGAGGCGACGCCTTTGGGCCCTGGGGGGTGTCTCTCTCCCGCCGTCTCCCCCCTCCCCCCGGGGGCCCAGAGAATCGTTCACCAGCCAACCCGCAGACTCAAAATAAATAACAGGCTCCCTTGCGGCCAATTCTCCCGAACCTTGTTAACAACACAAAACGTGAGCGCGGCCAGAATAAACATTATTATGAAAGGCACAACTGAACATATAGAGCTCGAAGAAACCCATACAAACATATGTAAATCTAACACCCAAGTCCCCAACAAAATAATGAAACAGACTAGACATACACATTAATAAAAGCCAGTAAATCCACAGAATTGCCAGCCGGCGGTCTAAAAACGTCACACCAAAAAGTTAAAATGAAACACCCATTTCTACCACTTTAGATACAACAACACCTACAACTCTTTACACGAGACAATCACAAAGAATAACACTAGAGACAAAAACATTACAAAGTTAACATCAAGTCAACACAGAAAAGAGAAACACCTTCCTCGTTACAATAAACATTACAAAGTTAACATCAGGTCAACACAGAAAAGAGAAACACCTTCCTCGTTACAATAAACATTACAAAGTTAACATCAGGTCAACACAGAAAAGAGCAACACCTTCCTCGTTACAATAAACATGACAAAGTTGACATCAAGTCAACACAGAAAAGAGAAACACCTTCCTCGTTACAATAAACATGACAAAGTTAACATCGTCAACACAGAAAAGAGCAACACCTTCCTCGTTACAATAAACATCACAAAGTCAACATCGAACACAGAAAAGAGCAACACCTTCCTCGTTACAATAAACATGACAAAGTTGACATCATCAACACAGAAAGGAGAAACAGTTACAAGAGCAACAAAGTTAACATCAGGTCGTTACAGAAAAGAAACACCTTCCTCGTTACAATAAACATTTGACATCAAGTCAACACAGAAAAGAGAAACACCTTCCTCGTTACAATAAACATGACAAAGTTAACATCGTCAACACAGAAAAGAGCAACACCTTCCTCGTTACAATAAACATTACAAAGTTAACATCGTCAACACAGAAAAGAGCAACACCTTCCTCGTTACAATAAACATGACAAAGTTGACATCAAGTCAACACAGAAAGGAGAAACACCTTCCTCGTTACAATAAACATGACAAAGTTAACATCGTCAACACAGACAAGAGAAACACCTTCCTCGTTACAATAAACATGTACAAGAGAAAAACAGAACACACCATCGTAGCCTCCCTTGGAAACATAAATTTAACTTTTTATCTTTTTAACTTTCTAGTTACTGGGACAGGAAAGTTCCGGTTGGCAATATGTAAATATATCTGCACATATTTGTAAAGAATGTTTATTTTAAATCAGACCTTTTTCGATCCGATTTTAACAATCAAAGTTTTAAAAGTTTGTATCTTAACTCATGGCCCTGGAATTGTGACAGCGGAAACGCAACTGGTTAGCTAAAAGTGAAGAATGTCATATTAACAACGTTAAATAACACACATATTCTATTACAAACTGCGTATGTATGTAAACGAATGAACCCAACATTAAACTAATTATGAACAGCATAATAATGACAACAGAATGGTTGACAATTTCTGTTCCCTCCTTCCTCTTCAGTAATGCATCATATATACTTAGAATCTGGCGAGCGCGACATCTGTTAACGACATCTCCAAACCATGCACTTGATGATCACCATTGAAAAATTTAAACAAAAATGTTTATAATGACTGAGCTGCTTTTGGGTCAGATTTGTTTGATTAAATTTATAGTTATCGACACTGACTGGTCCTTCACGCAGCATAAGGTTAGTCAGTTCAGGGCCAGTGGAAGCATTTACTCCCGAGAGCATGTCCTTCGTGCGTTTGTGCACGCTGCTGCTATTAGTGCAGAATGTGCATTGCTCGGTGTAGATGGCTGGAAATGGTCACTGACCCTTCCAGCGGCAATGGGAATGCTGTGTGCCGGTATTGACAGAAAGCAAGAGCAGCAACAAAAACAGACAAGTGTTGTTCTTTTCTAAAAACACGCACGCAACACACACAGATACGTATCGTTTGAAACAAAACACTTGCACACGCTCACACAGAGAGAGGGAGGATCAAGAAAATGATGGTAGTCTCTTGATATTCTAATCTGGCAAAATCATTCATCTAGATTCTTTTTCTTCTATGAAATCATAATGACAGCAATTTTCATCGTTTGCAAGAATCTGTGAAATTGTCTACAGGTTTCTTTCAGTTCTCTAACAAGAGAACAGCATCCATGTATCATTAAATTATTTTTATTCTTGCTACATGTTTAGCTCAACTATGTTGTTGCTGCACCAATCTAAAATCCATACATATACATAACACAAAATAAAAATAAAACTCGCAAACATACATGTACCCCAGCATTTACAAACTGACGTATAATGTATTCTGGCAAAATCGTTCATCTAGATTATTATTAGATGACCTGTGTGGGTGTTTTTGAAGACTGGTCCAAGACCAGTACTGGTCAGCCTCCATGACCACTGGGTCTCCCTGGTCAGTGAGGGTCATCACGGGTCTGACCAGGGGCAAGTCTACCTGTCCTCCAGGGGAAAATAAGCCTGGAGCTTGTCGCGGATCATGGAACCTGGTGAGTCACCTTCGCACTGCCCGTCCACAATGATGACATCCGACAGTCAAGCAGTGTATTTGTCTGGGGTCCTTTGTCAGTGACGTTGCAGTCTGTTTCAGTGTTTTTGTTTTTGTCAGTGACGTTGCAGTCTGTTATTGTATTTGTCTTCCTTTGTCAGTGACGTTGCAGTCTGTTTCAGTTTTTCTTGGGGTCGTTTTCAGTGACGTTGCAGTATGTTTCAGTGTATTTATCAGGTGACGTTGCAGTCTGTTTCAGTCCCAGTGACGTTGCAGTCTGTTTCAAAACAGTGACGTTGCAGTCTGTTTCCTGGGGTCGTTTGTCAGTGACGTTGCAGTCTGTTTCAGTGTACAGTGACGTTGCAGTAGTTTCAGTGTTTTTGTCTGGGGTCCTTTGTCAGTGACGTTGCAGTCTGTTTCAGTGTTTTTGTCTGGGCTAACGTTGCAGTCTGTTTCAGTGTATTTGTTCCTTTGTCAGTGACGTTGCAGTCTGTTTCAGGGTTTTTGTCCCCTTTGTCAGTGACGTTGCAGTCTGTTAGTGTTTTTGTCTGGGGTCCTTTGTCAGTGACGTTGCAGTCTGTTTCAGTTTTTGTCTGGGGTCGTTTGTCAGTGACGTTGCAGTCTGTTTCAGTGTAATGGGGTCCTTTGGTGACGTTGCAGTCTGTTTCAGTGTATTTGTCTGGGGTCCTTTGTCAGTGACGTTGCAGTCTGTTTCAGTGTTTTTGTCTGGGGTCCTTTGTCAGTGACGTTGCAGTCTGTTTCAGTGTTTTTGTCTGGGGTCCTTTGTCAGTGACGTTGCAGTCTGTTTCAGTGTTTTTGTCTGGGGTCGTTTGTCAGTGACGTTGCAGTCTGTTTCAGTGTTTTTGTCTGGGGTCCTTTGTCAGTGACGTTGCAGTCTGTTTCAGTGTTTTTGTCTGGGGTCCTTTGTCAGTGACGTTGCAGTCTGTTTCAGTGTATTTGTCTGGGGTCTTTTCAGTGACGTTGCAGTCTGTTTCAGTGTCCGTTCTGTCTTTTGTCTGACTTGCAGTCTGTTTCAGTTGCCCTTAGTCATTGACGTTGCAGTCTGTTGTGTTGGTCTGGGGTCTGTCGTGCAGTCTGTTTCAGTTCTTTGTCTGGGGTCCTTTCAGTGACGTTTCTGTTTCAGTGTGTTTCTTATGTCCTTTAACCCTTTCACCGCCATGTCGCATTTACACCACAATGGTTGAACTCTGTCACTAAAAGGAATCAAATGAGGGCCTGTTATCCGAAAACTCTTTTTCTTCATTTTGGGAGGGATAGTCAATGTTACCTCTGCACAGAGGAATTCAATATTGCAGATTTAGTTTTTTCTACCCAAATTTTCATATTTTTGGTGCTGAAAAGGAGGCGGCGAACAAATCAGTCCTAGATGCACACATATTTGTTCGGGTTATTTATTATCTTTTTTTGTTGTTCGTTTGTTTTTCTTTATTTTTATTTTAAGTATGTGCAGGGCTCCCAATCGTCCCGTCAAGGGGTAGGACTTTAAGAGGGTCCTAGAGGCGGGATAGACTCCCAGTGATTGGAATGCTAAAAATACTAGTGCATCAAAACCCCCTGCAATTCTTTTAGAGAGTCCTTTAGAATTTTAGTACTTAATAGACCCTTGGGGGTCCCTGGGTATGTGTCTATTGTCATTTACACGCGTCCTAATTGGTGAAGGGGTTTAAATAAATGCAAAGGATCTGATGTGCGTCTTTCTTTCTTCGTTTCTTTTCCTTTATTCCGTTCGTCTTGTCTTCTTCTTCTGTTTTTGCAGATTATGGCTTTGTGTTGGTCTCTCTGGTTTTGTTCTTCTTTTCTTTTTTATGTGTCTGTCTTCTAACAAATTTGACTAGGATGCACCTAATTACCTTCTCCCCAAATTGGGTGAAGACGGAGTGTGGCTACTGCTCATAGTGTTAACGATTGGGTAATCCACAAAACGGTCACACACGTCATGGGATCTCATCTGCATAACTGAATGCATTGTCGACACACATCACTACTCACATTTTACACACACACACACACACACATGTGACAAGGTCTCTCACGCACATATGCAAGCCCCTCCCCACACACACACACACACACACACACACACACACACACACACACACACACACACACACAATCTCTCACGCACACATGCAAGCCCCCTCCCCCCTACAAACATGCACACATCCACACACACACACACACACAATCTCTCACGCACACGTGCAAGCCCCCTCCCCCCTACAAATATGCACACACACAAGCGCATGCACATGTGTACGCCTACATTATAATCAAAATACATAATTAGATTATATAAAGTCGGGTCAGAAGAAATCGCATATATGGCACATAAAAGCTTAAAACACAAATAGAATAGCTAAACATGGATTGATTTGAATATTTCAAAAGAGTGCTTCGGCTGTTGGGGTGATCCCTGGAGTGTTTTAGCCAGGGTACCTTGTAAAATGCCCTCATTCCCTTGCTACAGCACATAGAGCCAGTGCTGTCCGCTAGTGGTTCAAGAGTCATAACATTCACAATTCGCCTTGGCATAGGGACGTGTCAGACCATTATTGACATAAGCTAGAACACCAGGGCTACATCAAAATATTGCACAGCTATGCGGGGATTGTCTTTAGCCATGGCATCCAGCCATCGCAAAGACTCGTGAGTACTCTATGCCAATACCAGTTTCTCACAGTTTATATTTCTAGAGCCCATGTGGATTCTTGGTTCTCAATAAAAATGAAATGGAATTGTCCTTTGGCGGAACTTTGCACAGTTTCAGTAAGTCAGTGTTTTATTTTTATGATAATAATGGGAATTTATTTGGCGCTCTTTCTCACATGAGCTCAGTGCACTTTACATTGATAACAAGAAAATTAAAGGCAAACAAATAATGAATCATTAGAAAGTAAAATAAACACGATGATTGCACGCAACGTTCTCTTTCTTTTTCTCACACACACACACACACACACACACACACACACACACGCACACACACGCACACACACACACACGCGGCGCGCGCAGCACACACGCGCGCGGCACGCACGCACACGTGACACGCACGCATGCATGCACACACACACACACACACACACAAACAAAAACAAACACACACGCACACACACATGAACGCACGCACGCACACATACACGCACGCACACAATTATACAAAGAGTAAAATCCATTCTGTCACACACAACCATTTCTTCTTATTTCAATGATGGGTTTATTCTTTCCTCTTTCATCCAAGCACACAGCATACGCCATTGTTAACACTTGCTTCAACATGCCTTTCATTTCATATATTAACTATGAATATAAAATAAAAGTAAAAATGTGTTACTATACGAAACATGTACATAATGGCCCTGAACTCGCTTGTCGTATGGGAACTATCACTGTCGAAAACTTGATTTTTAAAAATCTTAATTGAAAGGAACTGCAAAAAAAGTAAAAGAATAGTAATATAATAATGCTAGCAACTGTTATAATTATGATATCTATGTAATAAGATCCCCCCCTTTTATTTATATTATTGTTATTACAAGTAAAATTATGGACATTAAGTTTTCAAGGATTTAAAATAAATAGCATCAGTCTTGAGGTATTACAATCCATAACATCAAACGAACAATAAAAACAACAAATATTACAATACAAAATGTAGCATTAACAACCACAACTCACTAAGAAAGAAAACCAGAAGCAAAAAGAAAACTAAAAAAACACCAAAAAAACATTTAAGCACTCACAGGAGTTACCAGTATGACCTCCCTTTTGAAGCGAGCTCTCCTTTCTTGCCGGAAGTGAGGAATAAGCTTTAGAGTTACCACCATAGAAGGTTACCACAGAACGAAATATAGGTCAACTAGCAGCTATGCCCGCACTCGCTACTCTTCGCGGCAGCTCTTCCCCGGCACAGGTCTTTAGAATAGCAGTTACCAGAATAGCACTTCGAAATGTCTCCCACTGCATTCCCTGGTGATGCTGATCACGAATGTACATGGTTATAGGGGTCTCTAACCAACAGTTTTCAAACTACAATTGTTTGTTTTATGCAATCGGCCCGGGTCTTCAGAACAGCAGTCGCCAGCACAGCACTTCAAAATGTCTCCCACTGCATTCATCCAGTGATGCTGATTGCAAAAATATATGATTAAAGGGGCTTACAACCGATAGTTTTTATACTACATTCAGTTTGTTTTATGCAAATGGCCCGGGTCTTCATAATAGCAGTCACCAGAATAGCACTTCAAAATGTATCCTACTGTATTCGCCGAGTGATGGTGGTCGTGAATATATGGTTTAAAGTCGTCTACAGCCGACTGTTTTTAAGATGTGACTATTTGTTTTGGGGTTACAGCCTGTTTTCATAATTATAACGGCTTCAAGGTCAAGTGGCTTTTAAATGTCTGCATTCCTTAGGTCATGCTGATCAAGAATACATATGGTTTTGTGAGTGTAAACCCAATGGTGTCCAAACTACTGCCACGGGTAAAAAAAAAGAAAAGAAGTTCAAAGGTCAAGGTCATTAGGATAATCAATATTTTGCACCACACATAACTTCCAGGCATTCTGCCTACCTGCCAACTTTGAAGCCGGTAACTAAAAAAATGTGAAAGACATGGCCAAAACACCAATTTGACACCTCCAAGGTCTATGTCCTTGACCTTGACCTTGATCAGTACCCAATATTCCAAATCACAATTAGCCAATGCTTGCCCTGCCCAAGTTTGAAAGTCCAACGACATGAAAAATATGTCCTCAAGAAGAAGAAAAAATCGTTTTTTAAGGTCAAGGTCAGCACGTTTATATTTTTTTCTATGGGACCATTCCTGCACTGTGGTAACCACCACACAAAATTTAAAGCCATTCTGTCAACTGGTTCATGAGATACAGCTCGGGCATCATGACTATTATATTTGTCTTATGTGTATGTGTGTGTCGGTCTGTCTGTCTGTCTGTCCGGACAATTGTGCCCAAACCGATGACTGTAGACACCAATAATCCTATATAGTCTTGATCACCATCACGAAAACCTATTCAGATCCCGAATTTTTAACTTTCAGTGCAAACCTCCGCCAAGAGAAAAATAATAAAAGCGAATTTTCCTCCTTTGTACTATATATTTCATGTCCAAGCTGTATCTCATGAACCAATGGACAGAATGGCTTCAAATTCTGTGGGATGGTATATCACGGTGTAGGAATGGTCCCGTAGGAACATTTTTAACGTGCTGACCGTGACCTTGAAGTTTGACCTTCAAAACCGAAATTTCTTCTTGAGGCCATATATTTCACATCGTTGGACTTACAATGTTCAAACTTGGTATGGGGGAGCATCGGCTCATGGTGATTCCGAATATTGGGTACCGATCAAGGTCAAGGTCAATGACATAAGCCTATGAGGTGTCAATGTGGGTTTGTTGCCATATATTTCACATTTGTGGCGGATTAGTAAACTGCCTCAAGGTCATGTGGTGCAAAGTATTGATTATCTTAATTACCTTTACCTTGATCTTTGAACTTCTCTTTTAACAGTGGCTATTGTTCGGACACCATTAGGTTTACACCCACATAACCATATAATATTCTTGATCAACATGACCTAAGGAATGAAGTGGGAGATATTGTGAGCCATTTGACCTTGACGTTTGACCTTGAGACATATAAAAACAGGCTGTAACCCGAAAACAGTTGGCTGTAGACCACTTAAACCATTTATTCGTGATCAGCACCACTTGGCGAATACAGCGGGATACATTTCGATGTGCTATTCTGGTGATTGCTATTCTGAAGACCTGGACCATTCGTATAAAACTAACAACTGTAGTTTGAAAACCGTTGATTGGAGATCCATATAGCCATGTATATTTGTAATAAACACCAATGGGTGAATGCAGTGGGAGATATTTCGAAGTGCTTTCATAGCAGCTGCTATTCTGAAGACCAGTCCTAGGGAAGAAGTGCTAGTGAAATATATATAGCACAAAGAAGGAAATTTCGGTTTTGTGAGTCTTCCTTGGCGGAGGTTTACACTGGAGGTTCAAAATTGAGGATCTGAATAGGTTGTGCCATGAAGATCAAGAATGTGTATGGTTATAGGGGTCTATGGCCAACGGTCTGGACACACACAAAAATGACGATTATAGTAGTCATTAAATTTCAAGATCAAGGTCAACACGGTTATATTTTATCGACTGGACCATCCCTGGACCATGATAGACCACCACGCAAAATTTGAAGCCATTCTGTACAACAGGTCATGAGATACTGCTCAATGTGAAATATACCTTGCAATAGTAAGTCCTTAGTAATAGTAAGTCCTTGACCTTGACTATATATGGGTGGATGTTTTCTACTCTATGTGATACACTACCATACAACATTTGAAGGGAGTCTGGCAAATGCTTCGCAAGATATCCTTGCGAAACACCAATTTATAGACACTTACCACTTTCAAGGTGTATCATAATACACCACCACACAAAATTCAAAGCGATTCTGTTCAGTGGTTCAGGAGTTACAGGGCGAACAGACAGACACACACACACTAAACTAATTTTATTATATAGGTATAGACGAGAGTTAGGACGAGTTGTTTTCTGTTATTATCATAGCATATTAGGTTATGGCATATAGGATTTGTATCAGCCCTTTGCCTGCTATTTCCTTTTAGATTGTAAGGAAATGCATTATAGTTTAGAATACAATATACAGTGAAACAAGCACACTGATCTGCATACTAATTGACACTTGTGTTAACTTAGTAATTACACCACTGTTAATCGTTTCCGTTTTACCTGCCCAGGGGGATCACAAAGAAATCTCTCCCGGTTTTGTCTGCGCACATAAAAGCAGTGCGGACAGACAGCATGACACGGTAACGCATCATATGGAATCTGACCCCTGGCGAGCGCGACATCTTTCAACAACATCTCCAAACCATGGACTTGATGATCACCATTGAACATTTTAAACAAAAATGTTGGTGCCAAAAGTGTCTTGCCTTGGCAACCGTACATACATTTGTTTATAATGACAATTAGCTGCTTTTGGGTCAGATTTGTTTGATTAAATTTATAGTTATCGACACTGACTGGTCCTTCACGCAGCATAAGGTTAGTCAGTTCAGGGCCAGTGGGAGCATGTACTTCCGAGAGCGTGTCCTCCGTGCGTTTGTGCACGCTGCTGCTGTTAGTGCAGAATGTGCATTGCTCGGTGTGACCATTACCGTCCTTGCACGAAAGGGTGATGGTGTGGTCTCCCAGTTTGCTGGTAATGGTCACTGACCCTTCCAGCGGCAATGGGAATGCTGTGTGCCGGTATCGAAAGAAAGCAAGAGCTGCAACAACAAAACAGACAAGTGTTTAACCAAAAAAACCACGCACGCACGCATGCATGCACACACACACACACACACACACACACACGTACGAACACACGTACACACAGATACGTATCGTTTGAAACAAAACACTCTTGCACACATACACACAGAGAGACACACTTATCACGCAAAGAAAAAATAGAGGGAGCTTGCTATACAAAAGACACCTCTGCTAGTCAAAGAATCAATAAAATGATAGTAGTCCCTAGATATTCTAATCTGGCAAAATCATTCATTTAGAGATTTTTCTATGAAATCATAATCACAGCAATTTTCCTCGTTCGCAGAAATCTGTGAAAATATTAGTTTTATTGTCTACATCTTTCTCTCAGTTCTCTAGCAAGAACAGCTTTAAGCATCCATGTCTCTTTTATTCTTGCTACATGTTTAGCTTAACTATGTTGTTGCTGCTGCACCAGTCTGAAATCCATACATAATTCGAAATCAAAATCAAACTCGCAGTCATAGGCCTACGCACTCATAAACATACCATAATTTATAGACTCACATATAATAAATATCGGGAATACTTACTTGGTGTTTCAATCAACTCGAACAACTGTACACATTTTTCAGTTCCACAGATTCTCCGTCTCTTGCGGCCCCGGGTGAGCAGTTGTCGCCTGACCACAGTGTCCTGCTTACAACTGACCACAGCCACCACGCGGCCCAGACAGCACCGCATAGAGTGGAAGTAGTAGTCTCTGTGGTCAGCTGGGCAGTCCAACTCAAACTGAAACCAAATCAGCACAAATCAAAACAGTACAACTCAAACCTAAAATCATAAATTAACACAGAACAATTGTGTAAAAACAATATGCACAGTCTATTCCAAACTAAAACCAACACAATACCATGCAAACTAAAACAGCACTGTCCAACTCAAACTGAAAGCAGCACAATCCAACTGAAACTGAAAGCAGCACAGTCCAACTGAAACTGAAAGCAGCGCAGTCCAACTCAAACTGAAACAACACAGTCCAACTCAAACTGAAAGCAGCGCAGTCCAACTCAAACTGAAACAACACAGTCCAACTCAAACTGAAAGCAGCACAGTCCAACTCAAACTGAAAGCAGCACAGTCCAACTGAAACTGAAACAACACAGTCCAACTGAAACTGAAAGCAGCACAGTCCAACTAAAACTGAAAGCAGCACAGTCCAACTCAAACTGAAAGCAGCACAGTCCAACTGAAACTGAAAGCAGCACAGTCCAACTGAAACTGAAAGCAGCGCAGTCCAACTGAAACTGAAAGCAGCACGGTCCAACTCAAACTGAAACAACACAGTCCAACTGAAAGCAGCACAGTTCAACTCAAACTGAAACAACACAGTCCAACTGAAACTGAAAGCAGCAGTCCAACTCAAACTGAAAGCAGCACAGTCACTGAAACTGAAAGCAGCGCAGTCCAACTGAAACTGAAAGCAGCACAGTCCAACTGAAACTGAAAGCAGCACAGTCCAACTCAAACTGAAACAACACAGTCCAACTGAAACTGAAAGCAGCACAGTCCAACTGAAACTGAAAGCAGCGCAGTCCAACTGAAACTGAAAGCAGCACACAGTCCAACTGAAACTGAAAGCAGCACAGTCCAACTGAAACTGAAAGCAGCGCAGTCCAACTCAAACTGAAAGCAGCGCAGTCCAACTCAAACTAAAACAACACAGTCCAACTGAAACTGAGAAGCAGCGCAGTCCAACTCAAACTAAAAAGCAGCGTCAACTCCAACTCAAACTGAAACTCAGCTGAAAGCAGCAGTCCAACTCAAACTGAAAGCAGCGCAGTCCAACTGAAACTGAAAGCAGCACAGTCCAACTCAAACTGAAACAACACAGTCCAACTCAAACTGAAAGCAGCACAGTCCAACTCAAACTGAAACAGCACAGTCCAACTCAAACTGAAAGCAGCACAGTCCAACTCAAACTGAAAGCAGCACAGTCCAACTCAAACTGAAAGCAGCGCAGTCCAACTCAAACTGAAAGCAGCGCAGTCCAACTCAAACTGAAAGCAGCGCAGTCCAACTCAAACTGAAAGCAGCGCAGTCCAACTCAAACTGAAAGCAGCACAGTCCAACTCAAACTGAAAGCAGCACAGTCCAACTCAAACTGAAACAGCACAGTCCAACTCAAACTGAAAGCAGCTCAGTCCAACTGAAACTGAAAGCAGCACAGTCCAACTCAAACTGAAAGCAGCGCAGTCCAACTCAAACTGAAAGCAGCACAGTCCAACTCAAACTGAAAGCAGCACAGTCCAACTCAAACTGAAAGCAGCACAGTCCAACTCAAACTGAAAGCAGCACAGTCCAACTCAAACTGAAAGCAGCACAGTCCAACTCAAACTGAAAGCAGCACAGTCCAACTCAAACTGAAAGCAGCACAGTCCAACTCAAACTGAAAGCAGCACAGTCCAACTGAAACTGAAAGCAGCACAGTCCAACTGAAACTGAAAGCAGCACAGTCCAACTGAAACTGAAACAGCACAGTCCAACTCAAACTGAAACAACACAACTCAAACTGAAAGCAGCACAGTCCAACTCAAACTGAAACAGCACAGTCCAACTGAAACTGAAAGCAGCACAGTCCAACTCAACTGAAAGCAACACAGTCCAACTGAAACTGAAAGCAGCACAGTCCAACTCAAACTGAAAGCAGCACAGTCCAACTCAAACTGAAAGCAGCACAGTCCAACTCAAACTGAAAGCAGCGCAGTCCAACTCAAACTGAAAGCAGCGCAGTCCAACTCAAACTGAAAGCAGCACAGTCCAACTCAAACTGAAAGCAGCACAGTCCAACTCAAACTGAAAGCAGCACAGTCCAACTCAAACTGAAAGCAGCGCAGTCCAACTCAAACTGAAAGCAGCGCAGTCCAACTCAAACTGAAAGCAGCACAGTCCAACTGAAACTGAAAGCAGCACAGTCCAACTCAAACTGAAAGCAGCGCAGTCCAACTCAAACTGAAAGCAGCGCAGTCCAACTCAAACAGTCCAACTCAAACTGAAACAGCACAGTCCAACTCAAACTGAAAGCAGCGCAGTCCAACTCAAACTGAAAGCAGCGCAGTCCAACTCAAACTGAAAGCAGCGCAGTCCAACTGAAACTGAAAGCAGCGCAGTCCAACTCAAACTGAAAGCAGCACAGTCCAACTCAAACTGAAACAACACAGTCCAACTCAAACTGAAAGCAGCGCAGTCCAACTCAAACTGAAAGCAGCGCAGTCCAACTCAAACTGAAAGCAGCGCAGTCCAACTCAAACTGAAAGCAGCACAGTCCAACTGAAACTGAAAGCAGCACAGTCCAACTCAAACTGAAAGCAACACAGTCCAACTCAAACTGAAAGCAGCGCAGTCCAACTCAAACTAAAACAGCGCAGTCCAACTCAAACTGAAAGCAGCGCAGTCCAACTCAAACTGAAAGCAGCGCAGTCCAACTGAAACTGAAAGCAACACAGTCCAACTCAAACTAAAACAACACAGTCCAACTCAAACTGAAAGCAGCGCAGTCAACTCAAACTAAAACAGCACAGTCCAACTCAAACTCAAAGCAGCGCAGTCCAACTCAAACTCAAAGCAGCGCAGTCAAACTGAAACTGAAAGCAGCACAGTCCAACTCAAACTAAAACAACACAGTCCAACTCAAACTGAAAGCAGCGCAGTCAAACTCAAACTAAAACAGCACAGTCCAACTCAAACTGAAAGCAGCACAGTCCAACTGAAACTGAAAGCAGCACAGTCCAACTGAAACTGAAAGCAGCACGGTCCAACTCAAACTGAAAGCAGCGCAGTCCAACTCAAACTGAAAGCAGCGCAGTCCAACTCAAACTAAAACAGCACAGTCCAACTCAAACAAAAATCGGACAGTCAAAATCAAATTCCAGTAGCGCAAACTTACCCCCCCCCCCCACACACACACACCCTTTCACTAACTCTCTGAAAGCAGCACAGTCCAACTGAAACTGAAAGCAGCGCAGTCCAACTGAAACTGAAAGCAGCACAGTCCAACTGAAACTGAAAGCAGCACAGTCCAACTCAAACTAAAACAGCACAGTCCAACTGAAACTGAAAGCAGCACGGTCCAACTCAAACTGAAAGCAGCGCAGTCCAACTCAAACAAAGCAGCGCAGTCCAAACTAAAACAGCACAGTCCAACTCAAACTGAAAGCAGCACAGTCCATCTCAAACTAAAGCAGCACAGTCCAACTCCATCTCAAACTGAAAGCAGCACAGTCCAACTCAAACTGAAAGCAGCGCAGTCCAACTCAAACTGAAAGCAGCACAGTCCAACTCACTCCAACTCAAACTGAAAGCAGCACAGTCCAACTCAAACTAAAGCAGCACAGTCCAACTCAAACTGAAAGCAGCGCAGTCCAACTCAAACTGAAAGCAGCACAGTCCAACTCAAACTGAAAGCAGCACAGTCCAACTCAAACTGAAAGCAGCGCAGTCCAACTCAAACTGAAAGCAGCGCAGTCAAACTCAAACTGAAAGCAGCACAGTCCAACTCAAACTGAACACAGTCAACTCAAACTGAAAGCAGCAGTCCAACTCAAACTGAAACAGCGCAGTCCAACTCAAACTGAAAGCAGCGCAGTCCAACTCAAACTGAAAGCAGCAGTCAAACTGAAACTGAAAGCAGCACAGTCCAACTCAAACTAAAGCAGCACAGTCCAACTCAAACTGAAAGCAGCGCAGTCCAACTCAAACTAAAACAGCACAGTCCAACTCAAACTCAAAGCAGCGCAGTCCAACTCAAACTGAAAGCAGCGCAGTCCAACTGAAACTGAAAGCAACACAGTCCAACTCAAACTAAAACAACACAGTCCAACTCAAACTGAAAGCAGCGCAGTCAAACTCAAACTAAAACAGCACAGTCCAACTCAAACTGAAAGCAGCACAGTCCAACTGAAACTGAAAGCAGCACAGTCCAACTGAAACTGAAAGCAGCACAGTCCAACTCAAACTGAAAGCAGCGCAGTCCAACTCAAACTGAAAGCAGCGCAGTCCAACTCAAACTAAAACAGCACAGTCCAACTCAAACTGAAAGCAGCAAAATCAGTCCAACTTAGCGCAAACTGAAAGCCCCCCCCCCCCCACACACACACAGTTTCACTAACTCTCAAACTGAAAGCAGCACAGTCCAACTCAAACTGAAAGCAGCACAGTCCAACTCAAACTGAAAGCAGCACAGTCCAACTGAAACTGAAAGCAGCACAGTCCAACTCAAACTGAAAACAGCACAGTCCAACTGAAACTGAAAGCAGCACGGTCCAACTCAAACTGAAAGCAGCGCAGTCCAACTCAAACTGAAAGCAGCGCAGTCCAACTCAAACTAAAACAGCACAGTCCAACTCAAACTGAAAGCAGCACAGTCCAACTCAAACTGAAAGCAGCACAGTCCAACTCAAACTGAAAGCAGCACAGTCCAACTCAAACTGAAACAACACAGTCCAACTCAAACTGAAAGCAGCGCAGTCCAACTCAAACTGAAAGCAGCGCAGTCCAACTCAAACTGAAAGCAGCACAGTCCAACTCAAACTGAAAGCAGCACAGTCCAACTCAAACTGAAAGCAGCACAGTCCAACTCAAACTGAAAGCAGCACAGTCCAACTCAAACTGAAAGCAGCACAGTCCAACTCAAACTGAAACAACACAGTCCAACTCAAACTGAAAGCAGCGCAGTCCAACTCAAACTGAAAGCAGCGCAGTCCAACTCAAACTGAAAGCAGCACAGTCCAACTCAAACTGAAAGCAGCACAGTCCAACTCAAACTGAAAGCAGCACAGTCCAACTCAAACTGAAACAACACAGTCCAACTCAAACTGAAAGCAGCACAGTCCAACTCAAACTGAAAGCAGCACAGTCCAACTCAAACTGAAAGCAGCACAGTCCAACTCAAACTGAAAGCAGCACAGTCCAACTCAAACTGAAAGCAGCACAGTCCAACTCAAACTGAAAGCAGCACAGTCCAACTCAAACTGAAAGCAGCACAGTCCAACTCAAACTGAAAGCAGAAAGCACAGTCCAACTCAAACTGAAAGCAACACAGTCCAACTGAAACTGAAAGCAGCGCAGTCCAACTCAAACTGAAAGCAGCGCAGTCCAACTGAAACTGAAAGCAGCACAGTCCAACTCAAACTGAAACAACACAGTCCAACTCAAACTGAAAGCAGCACAGTCCAACTCAAACTGAAAGCAACACAGTCCAACTCAAACTGAAAGCAGCACAGTCCAACTCAAACTGAAACAACACAGTCCAACTCAAACTGAAAGCAGCACAGTCCAACTCAAACTGAAAGCAGCACAGTCCAACTGAAACTGAAAGCAGCGCAGTCCAACTCAAACTAAAACAACACAGTCCAACTGAAACTGAAAGCAGCACAGTCCAACTCAAACTGAAAGCAGCACAGTCCAACTCAAACTGAAAGCAGCACAGTCCAACTCAAACTGAAAGCAGCACAGTCCAACTCAAACTGAAAGCAGCACAGTCCAACTCAAACTGAAACAACACAGTCCAACTCAAACTGAAAGCAGCACAGTCCAACTCAAACTGAAAGCAGCACAGTCCAACTCAAACTGAAAGCAGCACAGTCCAACTCAAACTGAAAGCAGCGCAGTCCAACTGAAACTGAAAGCAGCACAGTCCAACTCAAACTGAAACAACACAGTCCAACTGAAACTGAAAGCAGCACAGTCCAACTCAAACTGAAAGCAGCGCAGTCCAACTCAAACTGAAAGCAGCACAGTCCAACTCAAACTGAAAGCAGCACAGTCCAACTCAAACTGAAAGCAGCACAGTCCAACTCAAACTGAAACTGAAAGCAGCACAGTCCAACTCAAACTGAAAGCAGCACAGTCCAACTCAAACTGAAAGCAGCACAGTCCAACTCAAACTGAAAGCAGCACAGTCCAACTCAAACTGAAAGCAGCACAGTCCAACTCAAACTGAAAGCAGCACAGTCCAACTCAAACTGAAAGCAGCACAGTCCAACTCAAACTGAAAGCAAGTCCAACTCAAACTGAAAGCAGCACAGTCCAACTCAAACTGAAAGCAGCACAGTCCAACTCAAACTGAAAGCAGCGCAGTCCAACTCAAACTGAAAGCAGCACAGTCCAACTCAAACTGAAAGCAGCGGACAGTCAAACTCAAACTGAAACAGCACAGTCCAACTCAAACTGAAAGCAGCACAGTCCAACTCAAACTGAAAGCAGCACAGTCCAACTCAAACTGAAAGCAGCACACAACTCAAACAAAAATCGGACAGTCAAAATCAAATTCCAACCTTAGCGCAAACTTACCCCCCCCCCCCCCCCACACTCTCACACACCCTTTCACCACCAACACCAACACCCTCTCTCTCTCTTACCTTCTTCAACGACCATCGACGTTCATCAAAATGGTAGCGAAGGATGACCTGTGTGGGTGTTTTTGAAGACTGGTCAGCCTCCATGACCACTAGGTCTCCCTGGTCAGTGAGGGTCATCACGGGGCTGACCACGGGCAGGGGCAGGTCAGGCAGGGTCACCCACCGGTCCTCCAGGGGAAAGTAAGCCTGGAGCTTGTCGCGGATCATGGAACCTGGTGAGTCACCTTCGTACTGCCCGCCCACAATGATGACGTCCGACATGAGGGTGCTGCCACTGCCAACAGTGGACTGTGTGTTCTGTAGAGCTTTGTGGCAGTGACTCTGTGACCAAAAGAAACTAAGTACAGTATTATTGCATCTTAATGTATAAAACATACATTGGGCATCAGAATTGTCATAGGATTTGCAAATTTTAGAGGATTTATTTTATGTTCTATTATAGTCCCGTCAACAGCTATGGTCATCTCAGGACTGTCATCGCGTAAAGTTCGACCACTTATTACAAAACACTCATCAATGTATCTGACCAACGTTCAACAACCTGAAAACAACAAAAAATATGGTACAATTCATAACATGACACCTCCATCATTGTGTCCTATAGCACATAATTCCACACAGTGCTGGAAACGTCGAACCATTCCGCTCTATTTATCGGATCCAGTTGGGTTTTTTAAACAGTAATAAAAAAGGATAACAAACATATATTAGTAAAACAAAGATTTCATAAAAAAAATGCCATATAGGCAAATATGCAAACGGTTGTAATGCAAACTCCTTACCACACAGATCTCTGACTGCTGAACCAGAGGGTGAGTGGTGACAGTGCCCCTGAGGAAAGGCTCTGGAATCAGCATCATGTTCAAAGACAGGAACAAGCGCGGAAAATAAGCCCCTCTGTTTGTCAGGTCCCTGTCTGTCCATCTAGCACCAAGAAAAGAATGCACCACGCAAAACATGCATTAACACCAGACTCTTGCTCCTGACCAAAGAGTCAAAGAAATATTCCCTCTTCACACAACACAGTGTGTCGAATAAATATTGCGAAGTAATGTGTGACAGTCAAAGTACCAAATGTACCTTACCAGGAGGTCAAAGAAATGTCTCCTCTTCGAAAAGCATTCAGTGGGGAACAAAATAGCAAGAGAAATTGGTGACAATTGGTATAATTTCACCTGACTAGGAAATCGAAGAAGTCTTTCTCTTTTACATAGCACCGAGCGGGGAACATAAATTAAAGTAACATCAAGAAAAATTGATGGAAATAAATAATGTAGCCTTTACTTGCCCATGAAGTCGAAGAAGTCTTCCCTTTCCATATAGCACAGAGGGGGGGTGAAACTATTAAGAGAAATTGGTGAACATCCATGTAGCCTTTACCTAACCAAAAAGTCGAAGAATCGTTCCCTCTTGACGTAGCACAGCTGAGGGTCCTGCAGCAGGGACAGCAGGGAATGCTCGTGGAGGTCCAGCAGGTGGCCCCCTCTCAGCAGCTCTGGCAGGTGACCCCGCACAAAACGGGAGGCTGAGTCGTACGGGCCGTCCAGATCTAGCTGACTACATATATCCATCACCTGAACAGGAGAAACATCGTGGATTACAAGGGGATTACATTGGCAATGCAGCATCAGAATGGTCTGATGTCCGATCCACACTGGATCTGCAAAGACTGTCAAGCTCCCAGAGGGGTAGATAGAGCAATACTGTGTTCTTCGTTTGACCAAAAATACATCTCGGAAATCACTTAAAAATTTACATTTGACGGCAATGAACCAACTAAACCAAATAGGTAAATCCATAGATTCTTTGCCAGCAATTCTAAAGGAAATAAACTTTTAAATAATAAGCCAACTCATATGCCTGACAGTGAGCATTATCTGCGAAGTTGAAGCATAAGAAATCTTTTATAAGATAGGTCAAAAACTTTGCAAAGCATTTTATCCTCGTAACAGAAGATACATATTGACTCAATGACTCTGTTGAGCTTTCTCTCTGTCTATGGATGATCAGTTCTTCTGTGGTGGGGATAAACCCTATTTGTGGACAAACCCCTCCTGTAGAATAAGTACCTAAAATCTCAGAAGAAAAACAGGGTTCTAAGTTATGCGTGAAAGCACAATTCAACTTCACAGTCAGCAGCTTCAGACTATATTCGTTTGGTAGACTTGGTTCCGAGGCACAGACAAGATAGGCCAAAATCTAAAACGTCTGAACACAGTTTACAAAGCACACAAAGCGCACCATGTTAGCATTGTCCAAAGTAACAATTCATAAATTGCGAAAGGTGGTCGCCAATAGAAGTTCTGTTCACAGCTTATGTCTTTTAATTTCCTTGAAATGTCCTTCCTCTTCCTCTGAAATCACATACTGAGAATTTTATGGTAGAATGTACTCATTCTTCTCTAGTAATATCTAGAAGGTACAATAAGTTTTCTTGCTTTCTCCTTTTTATAATAATACCTTTTTTTGCCAGACGAAGGATAGCAATTTCTAGCATGTAACCTTCCATAACATTTCTCTGAAATCCTTGAACGAAAGAAAGTTCTCTAGCCTGTAGACTAGCGAAAAGGCTATGAGAACTGCACACTGACCTGCACGCAGTTTTCCACGGTCAGCGTGTAGTCCCTGGACCTCAGAAACCTCTCGCATTCCCTGGTCAGCTGGTCCATGGTGAGGTAGTCGGCCAGGTGCATGTAGTGGAGAATATTATCCACGGACAGGTCCAGCTGACCGCTGTACAAAAATGCGATGGCGCTGACCACCAGGTCTGGGTAGGGGTGGGCCAGCACCACTTCACCTGTCACATGCATCAACAACTTATAGTAAGCTACGTACACAGACACTTCGTTCAAACAAAACTGACACAGACAAAACACTTAACCAGGCCAAAGTACAGATGAGAGTGGTGGAAACACTTGATTGAGGGGGGAGGGGGCTTCTCTGTATGCTATCCTCAGTAGTCCGGCTCTCTGTCGAGTTTTCATTTCATATGATTTTGTTGTCCTACTCCTTGGTCAAAACAAAATGTAATTAAGGCTTTAATGTACACTTGGTCCTTTTTATGCCTTAAAAAATCGAATTCTCTTCTTCTGACCCACCCACCCTCTATCTCTCTCTCTCTCTCTCTCTCTCTCTCTCTCTGTCTCTCTCTCTCTCTCTCTCTGCGCACTAGTGTGTGTTTCTTCATGCACACAAAAATAAACATTCCCAAGTAATGTTCTTTTTTCAGTTTCTTTTCTTTTGTTTTCGCTTGTTTGTTTGACTCCGAGTAGGAACCCCGGAGCTCCAGCTTCCTACCAGTCTTACCTGTCACCACCTCCCTCGTGCCACTCCTGTGCATGGCTTCAAAAAACGGACACGAGACAAGCACACCCCAGTGAGCCTCCATCATCTGCACAAACAGCACAAACACGTTGTCTACGATAGCCAGCTTTCTTTATCTCAGTTTGAGACAGATTGGGTACGTTTATTTTCTCTCCGAATCTATGTTAGGCCGTCATGAGGCAACCAACCGAGGAGACACTGCACTGCTGCTGAGTCACGTCGGTTGAGTTCAGTAGAGCCTGTTCAGGACACCACCTACTAAGCCCCCTACTGACGACACTATTCTCTTAGTCGAGGAGCAAGCGTGAGTGAGGTCCTCTTCCGAGGGCGCCACCACGACCGTCCACCAACAGCTTCCCGGAACATACTGATCCCCATGACTTTGACCCGAACGCACCAAGGCATAAGACTGGATTAGAAACCGAAACTGAGGTCACCATGAGAGCTGGGCATGCAAAGCCACAGAATTTGAAATATTTTTCTTTTTAATGATTGATGGAAATGAGACAGATGACTATGATAAAGATGATGATGCTATGGAGTTCTGTATCGGTCTGAGACTACATTCTGTAGGGCTGTATTATACGCTTCCTTTCATAATGATACCCCGGCGTTAACCCTTTCACAGCCAGCCATTTTTCAGCCAAAAAGTGCCATTAGATTTGCCTGGGTAGAGAACAAAATGCATATGCAGTATTGGGGATTCTTCTGTGACATATATAAAATAAGGTCTGTACTGTCCTTACTTCCCAAAACTAAGATAATAGGGTCTTTGGATAATAGACCCCAATTTGATGCCTTGTAGTGACATAGGTGTGAACTCACTGTGGTGCTAAAATGCGACTTTGGCGGTGAAAGGGTTTACCAGGCCCGAGAACTACAGACACCTGCAGTGTTGGTCTTGAAATTTGAGCAACATTAATAATAATAATGATTTTATTTGATATAGTGCTAACAATCCACACTATGAGTATGCTCTGTGCGCTTTACAAATTGAAATATAAATAAAACATCAGACATGAACAGAAAATAACAAATAACGAATAGTATACAATTGATAAGAAAATACAAGATAACATGGTCCACATTCCACAACCGACAACACATTCATAAGATAACAACAGATTAAAACTTACTTACTAAAACATAATAGGCATATAACATACACTTCGTAATAGCACACATCAAAACATACGATAACATGATTTACAAACTTACAATAGACTACACATTCGGAGATAGTTAAATATTGCGTGCTAAAACATAATAAGTATGTAAAGCATTTTTAATAGGATTATACATAAACAATATACATGTAAAATGATTCGCATACCCACAATAGACAAGACATTCCTAAGATAACAACAGATTAAGACGAGCCGACTAAAAAACAACATAAGAATGCAAAATTACACGCCCACACCAACACATGCGGGTATACACATATACTCCCAATGCAAACATACATGCGCGCGCACACGCGCACGCACACGCACGCACACGCGCGCACACGCGCGCGCACGCACGCGCACACACGCACACGCACACACACACACACACACGCACACACACACACACACACACACACACACACACACACACACACACGTACGCATGCAAGCACACATGCATGCATACCCAAGCCATCATTTTCCTCACTCTGGTGGATCAGTCAAGGTATTTGTGGAAGAGGTAGGTTTTCAGCTGAGATTTGAAGGTTTGGAGGGAGGTGTTTTTTTCTGATAGAAAGAGGTAGAGAGTTCCAAGTTGTAGGTCCAGACACAGAGAAAGATTTTTTACCACAGGAATTCAAAGAGTATCTAGGGACAGTAAGCGGAGAAGAGTCTTGTGATCTCAGTGCTCTAGAAGGCATGTAAGGCTGAAGGAGGTCAGAAAGATACGAGGGCACAGATTCAGAGTTGAGGCATTGAAAACAGAGAGTGGCATTCTCTGAATCGCATCCATTAAGCGGATGAACACACACACACACACACACACACACACACACACACACACACACACACACACACACACACACACACACACACAATGTGTGTTCATGCATGCACGCACAGACATACATACAGAGAGAGAGGGGCGGGGAGAGAGACTCAGAGAGAGAGAGAGAGAGAGAGAGAGAGAGAGAGAGAGAGAGAGAGAGAGAGAGAGAGAGAGAGAGAGAGAGAGAGAGACGACCGACAGAGAGAGAGACCGACCGACAGACAGAGACATACAGAGGGACAGAGTAAGAGGGAGAGACAGACAGACATATAGACAGACTGACCGGTAGACAGACAGATGAACTTAACTCATGTTAAGGGGAGGGGGGAGGGAGAGAGAGAGAGAGAGAGAGAGAGAGAGAGAGAGAGAGAGAGAGAGAGAGAGAGAGAGAGAGAGAGAGAGAGGGGCTGACTGACTGAAAGATAACAGACAGAGGCAGACAGACGGACAAAAAGACAGACAGACAGACTGATAGACTGACAGACTGATAGATAGATGAACTTAACTAATGTATTTGAATGCGAGAGAGAGAGAGAGAGAGAGAGAGAGAGAGAGAGAGAGAGAGAGAGAGAGAGAGAGAGAGAGAGAGAGAGAGAGAGAGAGTGAAACATAGACAGAGACAGACAGACGGACAGACAGTCAGACTGATAGATAGATGAACTTAACTCATGTTTTTTAGCAAGCAAAAAAAGGCAACTCACATCTTCACAACCCAGTGAAATCCCACGCATTTTACACTGCAGCTTGTAAAATCTTTAATAATCAAACTTTTCACCACGATCGTGGTTTCTACCATGGGTGCTATGTTTAGCATCACATACATTATATACACTTAATGTAGTGCCCATGTTTCTACCAAATCGCCGTCTCTACCGGCAGGCTGGTAAAAACCACAATCGAGGTTTCTACTAGTAGAAATTCCGACAGTAATCTCTACTGGTAGAAACGGCGATCGTGGTTTCTACCAGAAGATAAATATATATAATGTATAGACACACAAATGGAGATTTATTATTTTAAAGGAAAAGAACAAGCACAACATATATTCCCAATATTTCGATGTTTAATTACATCTTCCTCGGGGGACACTTTTCTTCAAATGAGCCAGGACTGGTAAAGTGCACACTGATGATAAAAACTCACTCACATATATAATTTTGATTTCATTCCCCATTCAGTGCCCTTCCCCTCACATCCCTGCCTTATATATATATATAAACTGTATGTCTATTCTTATGTTTTGTGGCGCGATAAAGTCATTTATGAAGGTTTCAGGTGGAGTTGACACACAGAAGCGGGTGTATTTTTCATTTGGTCTATTTTTGCCTCACATGTTCCAATGAAATACGAGATAAAGAAGCTGGTAAATAAAATAGTTCATTGTTTATTTGGTTATTGCAAGCTGGCATCTTCTTTGCTTTTTCTTCCTCGATCACTCAGACAGTTTCATGTCAATCACGAGCACAGATGCGTCATGCTGTCGTTATGCGCCTAAGGAAGTAATAGGCCCAGCATGTCCGTCTTCGGATGAAGAAAATCTGTGTAAGAGTTTCTTGAAGATGAAAAATGCAGGAGAATAGACCAGTTAGGCAGAAAGATAGTAGATGACAGTAAGCAAAGGGAAAAGGCAGAGTCAAAGAGAGTGACAGATTAGAGGAAGTTACAAGTACAGACCTTCCAGAAACTGGGGGAACTATTTGTACAAAAGACCCCCACCCCCGTTTTAGGAGTCCGTACCGTACTAATAAAATGATAATAAGACTGAGCCTGGCGTTGGTTGGTTGGTTGGTCTGAAACGTGTCATTAACTCGTCTCAAAAGGATACAAGATGTAAAATATAAAGCTTACACGCGAACATGAAGTTAGAAGATTAAGCACAAAAAGTATAATATTAAATTAATCGAAAGAACATTATGAAAAAAAACACCACGATGTAATGTTCTTTACGCAGAAAAACACCATACACGGAGAAGACAAGAGAAGAAAACAACAACACGATGTAATGTTCTTTACGCAGAAAAACACCATACACGGAGAAGACAAGAGAAGAAAACAACAACACGATGTAATGTTCTTTACGCAGAAAAACACCATACACGGAGAAGACAAGAGAAGAAAACAACAACACGATGTAATGTTCTTTACGCAGAAAAACACCATACACGGAGAAGACAAGAGAAGAAAACAACAACACGATGTAATGTTCTTTACGCAGAAAAACACCATACACGGAGAAGACAAGAGAAGAAAACAACAGAAAACGTAAATATGTGCCCTAATACATAACTTCACGTAGTCGTAGGAAACATTCTCAGTTTGGCTTGGGGCGAGAACAGATTCAGAAACAGAAACAAACAAAAACACAAAAAGCAAACACATTTTTTTTTAAACAAGAAAAAAAAGTAACAAGTGCAATGCCGAGCGTCTGCAAAGTCCCCTCGCAGCATCGCCGAGCTACTCGGAAATCGGAATGTGTCGGCTGTACACACAGTGGGGAGACCGGCATTGAGAACTGAAAACAGGACGCACGCACGGACGGATGGACGGCCGGAAAGAAGTGGGACATAGCAGGCCTGTGACACAAAGGGCCTAGGGCACAGCGGGCAATGTAAAACTAAATACATCAGTGGATAGCTTGCATCTTGGCACACTAGTATGCCAAATTTGATGATGATAGACTGAATAGTTTTTGAGGAAAACGGACGAATAACCGGACGGAGGCACGCCGGACGTACGGACGGACACCGGACGGACCAGACAGACACAATAGTTCCCCGAACCTTCGGCTCGGGGACTAAATACAATTTTGTTTAAAGGTGCATAATGCTCACAAAATATTCAAGTAAATATACTCACAAATTCCCCAATGAATAGGGTCACGTCGCAAGGATAGTCTTCCATAATGTCGATCAAATGTGAAAAAACTCTGAAGAACAAAAGAGACAACAGCACTTTAAATTTTAAAAAATCAACCAACGTGTGAATCATGCACTTCCTTTATTTCAATGGGCTGATCAAAACTATTATTTCATTTCTGACATAGCTACTTAATGGTCTTTCAGATGTAGGGGAGACCGGGGATGGTCCGCTCCCCGGGACAGGTCCGTAATTTCGTTGTTATTGCTAAACGTGTGCTATGCTCTAGAACTATATATTTAGTTAGAGCATGTAATAGCAACAACAACAACAACAACAACAACAACAATAATAATAATAATAACATTTGCCTAAATATTGGTAGAAAAATGGAGCTGCTACTTCAGTTAGCTTGCCATTCATAATAATAATAATAATAATAATAATAATAATAATAATAATAATGTTGTTGTCGTCGTTCCCTGGCTTAAAAACTCCAGGGATCATCCCGACAACTGGATCAATTGAACACGATGGTACAAATGCACTATCTAGGGATGAGAACATAACGTGTGTGACCGTTTTTTATTACCCCGTCACGTGCGCAGCCACACTCTGATTTTGGAGGATTTTGGACTGATGATGTATGCTAGGAGCTTGCCATGGCTAAAGTGTGTGTGTGTGTGTAACTATGCAGAACATAACATGTTCATGTAGCCTTGGTGTTCTAGCTTATGTCAATTGGTCTGACACAGCCTTATTCCACGGCGATTAAGGAGAAAAAAAAAAAAAGTTTGGATTTGATTATTATTATTATTAGGGGTATTACAGCTTATCAAAGGAAGCTGTTGTTGTTGTTAATCATTATTATGGTGTTGTTATTATTAAGTTTGATTATTATCGAAATTATTATTCTTTGGGAAATGTAATTTCCCCCCCATCCTACTATCGTAGGCTACATAGCACTTTACACATAACAATATTGAAAATTGTTAGGCCATGGTGCCCTAACTCTGGAGGCCAACTGCTGATTCATATTGAACCCGGAACAGAATCGCCGGGGTTTTTGGGGTTTGTGTGTGTGTGTGTTCTGTAAGGGTGTGAAAGTGGTGTGTTTGTTGGGGGGGTGTGGTGTGTGGACATAACTCTGGCCGGGTTTGCATGTGTGTCAATGTGTTGTCTGTCGGTGTCCCTTGTCTTGTGTTTCGTTTTCTTAAAAACTACTGATCACTTATTATTCACATCTGTATCGTTAAAAATGGGGACTTTCCTGGATTAATTCAGTGCCTAAAGGCATTGTAAAAAGGATCGTTCAATAAAATATTGGCTTTCTTTTAAGAGTCCCAATATAGGATCCCTGTCCTTTGAACCAACCCCATCCCTACGTTATACACAGAGTTTGGTGCATCATCATGAACATTGAAAAGAAGCTTTTTATGGTATCAATACACGTTAACAATTGTCACTCTTTCCCCATGGCAACACAGTGATAGCCACCCATAATATTACTTACATATCAGTGGGTTGCCATGGGGAAAGGGTGAAAAATGTTAACGTGTGTTGAGACCATAGTAAGGTGTTTACATCCCTTCCAAATTTGATTAAAATCGGTGCAGTAGTTTTTGAGAAAATCGAATCACAGACAGACAGACACACACACATACACACAGACCCAAAACAATACTCGTCTCAGACTTGGGACCCCTAGACTGTGCCTGGCCGAGTAAGTACAGTAAACGGACGCTATGTTAATAAGACGATTTTCGGAGAGAGAAAAAAATATGGGAGAGCACTTCATAAAAATTAGAGTTGATTACCTCGACTTACTCGGTCAAAACCATAGCAACCACGGCGGCATGGCGTCGAAGCTTGAAACCGCAGGATGCGGTTCTATTTTGACTTGCAAACATTTTTTTTTATAGAAAAATGAGGGATGGCGAGTACCCATAAACTGATAGAACTTGCGAAATGTGACGTAAAATATAAATGACATCAATTTTAGAATGACCCACGGTGTTCTAAGTGCTAGATATACGTCTCCTCAAACACGCGAGGCGAGAGCTGGGGATCTACCTGATGGTAGAGTAACTTCCCCTGTTTGACCGATTGAATTGGGCAAGATCACTCCCACATATGAAATTACTCCCCTTAATTATTTCCGAACAATTCCTATTCCAAATGCCTCTAGGCGCAATAACACTCCCTTCACAGTGCAGTGGAAATAACATTACCCCCCAAAAATCATTTCTTCTACCTTTTTATTTTAATTCATTCCTTCTTTCTTCCTTCCCTCTTCTTTCTCCACTTTCTTTTCTTTTCTTTTTCTTTCTTTTTTTTTTAATAAATAAAATGATTATCTTTCTTATACGATTTTTAATTGCACTGTAGGCTAGTAATAAAAACACAGTAGTCGCTGTCACTTCTCTCCAGAACTAGAATTTGTGTTTTTTTACATGAAATGACAGAGAAACACCCGAAGGTACTGATGGGACCCAGAGATGAAGCCCTCCATGCCTGCCCTATCAACACGAAAGCAGACCTACCGTATAAGAAAACTTATTTTACAAATATTTTCACTTTTTTTTCCAAAACTCTTATCGAAATACAAATCTGTTCGAAACTTAGCAATAAATACGTGTGTTATAAAATTTTAAAAATAAGAACAAAAATGGCCGTAATACGCCTAGGTGAAGAAAAAAAAATCAACAGGGGGGGTGGCCGTTTAAAAATCCCGTGAAAGTATGCGCATGAATTAATGAAATATAGTGTTTTACGTCCTCTCGGCCCGGCAGGGCACATATGGGACATTTGTAATTGATTAGTTGTTTGAAAATAAAATAAAACAAACACAACAAAGGTGGACGATTCAAGACGTGGACAAACAGTAAATATGAAAATGGGGTAGTGGGAGAATTAAAAAAGCGCAAGTCAAGTTATTTTGAAAATATGTAAAATTTATAAAAAGTTTAATTTATTATTAATGTTTGATAAAATAGCTATGGAGATATAAAAGTGTTGCGTTAAATATTACTTTGGTATTTTGGCCTGAGGTGAAAGAAACCAACCCTCCCAAGTTGATTAAAGCTTCAGGGCTATGAGTTAAAATTCAAGTTTTTATTTTATTATTAAAAAACAATTATGGCCCTTATATTATGTTAAAACAAACGTTTTATACAAATATTTACTTTTATTAACAAAAATATACATTATTTCTTTTATTTACAAAAGATGAGAAAAAAGTTTATGTCCAGCCGGGGGGGGGAGCAAACTTCTCCACCGGGACTTCCCTGTCTAAAGTGACAGGGGAAATATTTACATCAAGGACAAAATATGTACAGATTTCTTTTCTTATTTAGGAGTGATAATATTTGGGGGGGTATTTTTAATTTATGGAAGGGTCCTTTTTATAATTTATTTTATTTAGAAGAGGGTTGGGGTATGGGGGGGGGGGGGGGGACTCGGAGTGTAGGGGAAGGGGGGGGGGCGGGTAAGACTCGGAATGTGCTATCAACGACATGGCGGCGCTTTTTACCCCGTCTTCCCCTATCAACGACATGGCGGGGGGCGCACCTCCCGGGGAAGGACACCAAGACATCCTCGCGTCACCTCCCCGGAAAGTATGCGTAAAACCCACCATTCTTGTTTCACACTATTTTTGAGCATACCACAGGAGATGTCCATTTAGTAAATACAATTTCGAACTCTATTAATATATTAACAACAACAAATTTGTGTCGTTTACCTTTCTTTGGTAGGTTTTTGTCTCACTCCGATTTGTTCTTATCTTCTCGACTGCGTGGCCGTCTTCTACAATGCTCGTTTGGGGTTTGCAGGGGGTCTATCCTGATTCATTTGAGTTTCTTGCTCAAAAGAAATTACCGGAAAGGACAGATCACGTGATCTCTTTAACCAATTGTGTTTTGTCCTTCGTTGAGCCACGTGCGTTCAACTTGCCACCCACTTCCCCTCAGTGTCTCGTCTTCATTCTCTTTTGTCTTTCTTCGTCTACTAGGTTGACACACGAACACACGTGTGTGTGTGTGCTTAGTTTGTCGAGTTCGTTGTTAAAAGTAATGTCTAGTTAGACTATGAGTAGTTAGGGTAGGCCTATTGTGCAATAGAGAATATTCCACGAGTGAAATTCAAGGTCGCCCTAACGTGGCAAATGCCCTATTAAGCTCCGCGTCCCCCCCCCCCCCCCCCTCTCTCTCTCTCTCTCTCTCTCTCTCTCTCTCATTTTCTGTATCATCATCCTTAAAAAAAATTAAAATGTCCTTGTTTTTAGGTTTTTAAATCTTGAGTCTCGTGAAATCAAGAACGGTCTGTAAAAGAAAGCGCATATCAACATCAAACGTATGCAAAAACAGTAGGCCCTAGGTCTATTTGTAAATGTTTTATGGTGTATGATGGTCAAATCTATGACACACACCCCCACACACACACACACACACCTTCTTTCCTTCCTTCAAAGTACGCTATACGGGACTGTCACCACTCGAATGAAAGTCCGTTTAAATTAATGTCCTCCAACCTGGAACAGATACACGTGGGACTTTTTTTTAATAGCTACAACGATAGTGGGACGATCCTGGAGGTACTGCGGTACCAGGAAAGTCCCGATTTTTTGTTTAAATAATAAAGGTTCTGTTAGCTATATTAATTAAGTAAACTGTTACCACTCGATGTCTAAGCGCTGGAAGAAGAAGTGTCAGCGAATTGGGCGAAGATCGAACGTTCACGCGTGCAAATCAAAACCGACAGTGGTGAATGTACCAATGTCAGTTTACCAGTTGACAGGCAAGTGGAAGACTCTGTGAGTTGCGTGATAGCGAAAGGGTAGGCCCTACCTACTCTTTGTCAAAGCATGGATGCTACTCGTGTACAGTCAAGGTGTTCCTGGTCTTTTCAGACTGTTCAGTTTAGTCAAGAGAAACAGGTTTTTATTTTTTTCACCAATGAACAAATTGTTCTTACGTCTTCTTGCAAAGCAGTAGAATATTAATATAAAGTCATGGGGTCTGCCCTATTATGTCCCAGACCCATTAGTTCCCACACCGTTGTGTCCCAGGCCCATTAGGTCCCACACCGTTGTGTCCCAGGCCCATTAGGTCCCACACCGTTGTGTCCCAGGCCCATTAGGTCCCATCCCGTTGTGTCCCAGGCCCATTAGGTCCCATCCCGTTGTGTCCCAGGCCCATTAGGTCCCACACCGTTGTGTCCCAGGCCCATTAGGTCCCACACCGTTGTGTCCCAGGCCCATTAGGTCCCACACCGTTGTGTCCCAGGCCCATTAGGTCCCACACCGTTGTGTCCCAGGCCCATTAGGTCCCACACCGTTGTGTCCCATGCCCATTAGGTCCCACACCGTTGTGTCCCATGCCCATTAGGTCCCACACCGTTGTGTCCCATGCCCATTAGGTCCCACACCGTTGTGTCCCATGCCCATTAGGTCCCACACCGTTGTGTCCCAGGCCCATTAGGTCCCACACCGTTGTGTCCCAGGCCCATTAGGTCCCACACCGTTGTGTCCCAGGCCCATTAGGTCCCACACCGTTGTGTCCCAGGCCCATACCGTTGTGTCCCAGGCCCATTAGGTCCCACACCGTTGTGTCCCAGGCCCATTAGGTCCCACACCGTTGTGTCCCAGGCCCATTAGGTCCCACACCGTTGTGTCCCAGGCCCATTAGGTCCCACACCGTTGTGTCCCAGGCCCATACCGTTGTGTCCCAGGCCCATTAGGTCCCACACCGTTGTGTCCCAGGCCCATTAGGTCCCACACCGTTGTGTCCCAGGCCCATTAGTTCCCACACCATTGTGTCCCACACCGTTGTGTCCCAGGCCCATACCGTTGTGTCCCAGGCCTATTAGGTCCCACACCGTTGTGTCCCAGGCCCATACCGTTGTGTCCCAGGCCCATTAGTTCCCACACCATTGTGTCCCACACCGTTGTGTCCCAGGCCCATACCGTTGTGTCCCAGGCCCATTAGGTCCCACACCGTTGTGTCCCAGGCCCATTAGTTCCCACACCATTGTGTCCCACACCGTTGTGTCCCAGGCCCATACCGTTGTGTCCCAGGCCTATTAGGTCCCACACCGTTGTGTCCCAGGGTCATTAGGTCCCACACCGTTGTGTCCCAGGCCCATTAGGTCCCACACCGTTGTGTCCCAGGCCTATTAGGTCCCACACCGTTGTGTCCCAGGCCCATTAGGTCCCACACCGTTGTGTCCCAGGCCCATTAGGTCCCACACCGTTGTGTCCTAGGCTCATACCGTTGTGTCCCAGGCCGTTGTGTCCCAGGCCCATTAGGTCCCACACCGTTGTGTCCCAGGCCCATTAGGTCCCACACCGTTGTGTCCCAGGCCCATTAGGTCCCACACCGTTGTGTCCCAGGCCCATTAGGTCCCACACCGTTGTGTCCCAGGCCCATTAGGTCCCACCCGTTGTGTCCCAGGCCCATTTGTGTCCCAGGCCGTTTGTGTCCCAGGCCCATTAGGTCCCACACCGTTGTGTCCCAGGCCCATTAGGTCCCACACCGTTGTGTCCCAGGCCCATTAGGTCCCACACCGTTGTGTCCCAGGCCCATACCGTTGTGTCCCAGGCCGTTGTGTCCCAGGCCCATTAGGTCCCACACCGTTGTGTCCCAGGCCCATTAGGTCCCACACCGTTGTGTCCCAGGCCCATTAGGTCCCACACCGTTGTGTCCCAGGCCCATTAGGTCCCATGCCGTTGTGTCCCAGGCCCATTAGGTCCCAGGCCCATTAGGTCCCAGGCCCATGAGGTCTCAGGCCCATTAGGTCCCAGGCCCATTAGGTCCTACACCGTTGTGTCCCAGGCCCACTAGGTCCCAGGCCCATTAGGTCCCAGGCCCATTAGGTCCCAGGCCCATTAGGTCCCACGCCGTTGTGACCCAGGCCCATTAGGTCCCAGGCCCGTTGTGATCAACTTTTGAAACACTATAGGTCCAATAGGTTCCAAGCCCAATATGTCCCTGGAGTTGGGCCTGGGACATAGCGGGTTTAGTCCAAAGTGATTATTCATGACCAGGGTCGGACCGAGTGATTCGTAAGAGGGAGAGGACCTAGGGGGCGAAGATCACAGAAAATTGTGCAATTTAGTGAGTAAGGAAAACATTGAACCAATGTGTTACTTTTTCCCTTTGTAGAAGGTACATGCTTGGGGCAGATGGGAGAGGGGGCGGGGGGGTTCCGGAAACCAGGACTCCCCACCCCCCTCCCCTCCCCCCGTAGGGACGGTATTCATGTCGAGATAGCATGAGACTTAGCATCATGCTAACTTAGAAGCTCTTCCAAAAGTCCTATTAAATCCTATAGGACATTGGAAGAGCTTCTAAGTTAGCATCATGCTAAGTCTCATGCTATCTCAACATGAATACCGTCCTGCTCTGATGCCTTTCTTGTTTTCTTAGTGTATTTTATTTTTCTGTGTGTGTGCGTGCGCGTGCGCACGCTCGCACGTGTTTAGTGGTCATGTTTTGAACCGTTGCCCGATTTTTGTTGTTTTTGTTTTTGTTTTGTTTTATCTCAAAAGAATGTGTACCGTCAACAGAAAAGTTGTAGTTTAGGAACCCCCCCACCCCACCCCACCCCCGTCATGTTTACGACCCTCAATCTCAAAGTCTGTTTCTTTCAGTTTCATGACAGTAGGCCTAATCCTAGGTTGATCCTAACCCTATCCCTTTCCCGGCATAACCTAAAGTTGATTCTCAGTGAAAAGTTTCAATCCGAAAATGTGACAAGTTTGTCTACTATTGTGGTGGTGGGTTGATTGCCATACACGGCGTCTCCTTTCTTTAAAGTGGAGTTCAGTGAAATTATACAACCTATTTCGGCCCCACATGGCCGAAAGGCCGAAGAGGGCGTTAAACCCTATTTCGTTATACAACCTATTTCGTTCGACTACAATGAACACTCTAAGAGAGCCTCGAGCGCTAGGGGAAGTCACGTGACACTGCGAAGTTTAGACAAGCACACGTGTCTGACGTTCTTTGTGCTTACTTATTAGTCTGTGTGGTTGTTGTTTTTCACTCTTGCTTCTGATCTTCGACGAGAATATGTTCTTTTAAAGTACCACACAAACAACTACACAACAATTGCATGCAAAGTGACGTCATTTTATTGACGAGACAAGACAGAACATGTGATATTTCAACAGAAATGTCTTTTTCAAACAACATAGAAAACACAATACTTCTCCTCTTTACAGTGACGTTGCAGTCTGTTTCAGGTTTTTTTTATGTTCCTTTAAATGAGTCCTAGATTGCACACATATTTGTTCGGGTTATTTATTCTTTTTTTGTTGTTCGTTTGTTTTTCTTTATTTTTATTTTAAGTATGTGCAGGGCTCCCAATCGTCCCGCAAAACAAGGGGTCCTAGGGACTCCTTCACTTACAGCATAGAGGGTCCTAGAGGCGGGATAGAGGGTCCCAGTGGCATTGTGAATGCTAAAGATTTTTTATAGTGCATCTCTGGGACCCCCTACACATTCTTTTAGAGGGTCCTTTAGAATGTTAGTACTTCATAGACCCCCAAATGGGGGTCCCTGGGAGCCCCGTATGTGTCTACTGTCAGTTAAACGCGTCCTAATTGGTGAAGGGGTTTAAATAAATGCAAAGGATCTGATGTGCGTCTTTCTTTCTTCGTTTCTTTTCCTTTATTCCGTTCCTGTCTTGTCTTCTTGTTCTTTGTTTGTCCGTAGATTATGGCTTTGTGTTGGTCTCTGTCTGGTTTTGTTCTTCTTTTCTTTTTTATTTGTCTGTCTTCTAGTGTACAAATTTGACTCTCAGTCACAGAGCTCTTGGGGGGGGGATCAAACCTCTGCAATTCAATGTTTAGTTGTTTCAAAATGGGTGCGAAAACGAGAACACATGTGATTCTTTGTTTTGGATTATATATGGTCTACTGCGTCTGTAGTTTAATGAAGTTGACTTGATTGGGTTGAACTGTGATGGCATACAGAATATTGTCATGGGATTTTAGTTTTATGTGCACTGATAACAAAATGGGTGTTGTCGAGAACGGCAAATCATCAGCTATCTCATATTTTACACAAATAATAGGATGCACCTAATTACCTTCTCCCCCGAAGACGGAGTGTGGCTGCCCATATGGCGGGGTAATCAAAAACGGTCACACACGTAATGTTCTCATCCACAACTGATGCATTTGCACACACACAATCTCTCACACACATATGCAAGCCCCTTCCCCCCTACAAACATACACACACACAATCTCTCATGCAAGCCCCCTCCCCCCTACAAACATACACACACACACACACAATCTCTCACGCACACGTGCAAGCCCCCTCCCCCCTACAAACATGCACACACACAAGCGCATGCACATGTGTACGCCTATATTATAATCAAAATACATAATTAGATTATATAAAGTCGGGTCAGAAGAAATCACATATATGGCACATAAAAGCTTAAAACAGAAATAGAATAGCTAAACATGGATTGATTTAGATATAAAAAAGTGCTTCAGCTGTTGGTGTCCCTGGAGTCTTTAAACCTGCAACTATTGATACCATAGATCGGGTGTAAACTGCCAGCCTAGTCGCTGCAAAATTCTGACTCACACTGGCTCGAGCAACAAAGAAAAAAGAAGGGTTGAACCATCTCGCTCGCAGCAGTTAGGGGAAATGATGCTGCCCTGGAGAGGGTGAGTTTATCGTCCAATTGATCGCAGATCCTTATGGACGTTCTCCTAAATGCTGCCCTGCTCGCGTGAACGCCTTAAATACACCGGTTGCCGGTTTAAGCCAGGGTACGTCAACAACAACATGCCCTGTAAAATGCCCTCATCCCCCTGCTACAGAACATAGAGCCAGTGCTAATGCCTCCTAGTGGTTCAAGAGTCTTTAACATTCTTAATTCGCCTTGGCATAGAGATGTGTCAGTCCATTATTAGGTTATTAGGTACTTTATAGTCACAGAGGCGTCTCTGTGAAATTCGGGTTGCTCCCACCTGGAGAGCGCGTCGCAGCCAGAGGCGCGCCACCCATTTTATTTATTTTAAAAAATTTGCATGCGATTTTTGTCACTGACTGATGGGGGGGGGGGGGGGGGGGGGGGGGGGGGGGGGGGGGGGGGGGGGGGGGGGGGGTAAATTTTGACCAAATGACAACTTTTTCGTTGCCACTGGGTTTAACGTATGCTAAGTGCATGGGCACACGGGACCTCGGTTTATCGTCTCATCCGAAAGACTCCACGTTCAGACCGTTAAGGCCTAGTGCAGAATGAGAGGAAAAAATCCCCTGTACCCAGGTTCGAACTCGGGTTTACTTGACACGAAGCGAACGCGATACCACTGTGCCACTCTACACCTAAGCTAGAACACCAAGGCTACATCAAAATGTTGCTATGCTCTGCATAGTTATGCAGGGATTGTCTTTAGCCATGGCAAGCTCCTAGCATAACATCATCAGTCTCCAAAATCCTCCAAAGTCGGAGTGTGGTGGGGTAATCAAAACCGGTCTCATTATGTAATGTTCTCATCCCTAGCTGGTGCATTTGTACCATAGCGTTCAAGTGCTTTGGCTGTTGGGATGATCCCAGGAGTCTTTAAGCCAGGGAACGACAACAACAACATATCATTCACAATCTTGACTAAACTGTACCTTGATTTTCCATTACCTAGAAAAAGAATATTGTACAACTCTCACTATACTAGTGACTCAAGGCTTCAGGCTAAGATCAATAATAATAATCATAATTAATAATGCTTATATAGCGCATAATCTTGCAAAGCAACTCAATGCGCTTTTCACTCACCATTCGTACAAACATTTCTAACAGACTGGTTCACGTATCCTCACCACACATCTCTATGAAAACCAATCAACCAATCATAAAAGCCATTACACACACAAGCGGCATCCATGCCACATCATACATGTTCATTGTACTAATAATACAAAGTTTATTCAATAAGGAAACATAAACTCAATCAAACTGTTAATCAACAAGAATCTTTAAAAAAAAAAAAAAAATGCATTTTTAAAATACAAAAACATGATAAAAAGTTAAATCATTGTGATCGCTGGAAAAAATCATTATTGTAAATGCACATACACATTATAAGACAATATCATACAAAGAGGACAAAAGGTCAGTACATGGCTGGAGCTGGAAGTGTAAAGACAGCAAGATAGCTGTAAAACGTTTTCTTAAAAACTCAAGACCAGAAAAGAAACATCTTAAAATGTAACCTGAATTGCAGTTTAATGAGAAAACAAATAGCAAAATGCTATGGTCATCGCTTAACATAAACAAGACCATAGCAAAATAACAAGGCAATAAAGTTGTTTTAAAAGATGGTTAATCACAAGACTAAGATGTACAAGACATTAAACCAGTTAACAAGGAGCATACAGGGAGTATATTGGGAAATAAAAACTACAGTATTAAGTACTCAGTGAAAGAGGATGAAAAAAAGATAGAATACACGAGTCTGATACATGTATATTGCAACCACAACAATGAAATATAGTAAAGATATTATATAATATATGCATACATATGAAACAACGTTTAAAAACAACAACAAAAGTATCACTACAAAAGATTTTAGATGTATCATTGTAAAGATATGCCCCCCTCCCTCAAAGAAAAATAAGGGAAAAAATATCACGCAAAAGAACTAGCATGGTTGTTCATGTCTGTCATGAGTAACTTAATAGGGGTTTCATCAAAATGTGCATACCATGAAATAAAAATTACATTAGTAGAAATAAATATGATGCAATCCTAAAATGGATTAAATTTGTTCAGCAGCATATGACAACTTAATATGGTAGACTTCAACATTCAGCCTGTGTATGAAAAAATTGCAAATCTTCAAACAATATAGCACTGTTAGTTCATCAGCAAAATCTTATTCTAACAAATAACTTTTTGTATTTGAGTGATTTCTCTAATATGTGACCCAGCACCCAGTGTCAAACTAACTATTCTGAGGAAATTATACATTTGAAAACTTCATACCATTCTCATTCTAATGATACAAGAACCATTCTTGTATCTTTTTCCGTTCCAGCGTTATGAGCATTTAAAGTTAGGAGGATGAGCATCGACCATTTTGAGAAACACAAGTCTAACCTAGCTGAAGAAAATGCATTGACCTAATCGTTTTAAAACACTTTGAAGACCATTTAGAGACCATATTACAGATTATCCTTTATAAATATGAAAGATAAGATGTTAGAGAACACAAAAATACCCATCACTCAAGATTGACCAAACAGTGAGACTTTTGACTTTGCAAGCCTGTTGTGAGAAACAGCCCAGCGACTTAATGTCCCTTTCGTGGTGCTGGGTCACATACATGTATGTTCTTATCCTTATGAAACACAGAAAAAAGGACAATCTACAGCTTGAAAAAGTTATATTATGGGACAAAATGCAATAGGAAACAAAAATTAATGTTCAACACATAGCAAAAGCTGAGAAAAGTTTCAAGCCTCCCCCAAAAGGATTTCTTTTCACTCTTTTTGTTTTCACATGACTGACATCACATTGAGACATACTATACGAAAATGTCATGGGGATCTTGCTAGCGGTCAACAAAAACCTATCTAAAATATAATTTCTTATTGACACCAAGGCTGTTTACATATTTTCTGAATAAACCTCTTTTTGATTTAAACAAAAGAATTCCCTTTAAAGAAAAAAAAACCCAATCTCTTACACTGTAGTACGGACATAATGGTCTTTTTTTCACAGTGTTTATGGAAACAAGTGCTTTGCAAAAGAAGATGCATGTGACATATCCAGCATAGGTTCTCAAAACAACCTCCCACCTGCCGCCCCCCCCCCCCCCCCCCCCCCCCCCCAAAACAAAACAAATAAAGGTACAATATAAGCGCTTATATCCCTTAGCACAGTTGTTGAAGCTTTACATTAATTTTATATGTTTAACTCCTCCCCCCCCCCCCCCCCCCCCCCACACAATTTTTGGTATAGGTTAAGATGTGCCACCCCCTACATTTCTCGGTTAATTCCATTTTTTCCGTTTTTGCCTTTCTTACCAAACATGAAGCTGTATTTTATGAACATTTTCAGCTAATTATCTTTGTTCAATAATTAATTGCAGTCATGATAAAGGTCATTATTTAATAGGACCCCCCCCCCCCCCCCCCCCCCCTATGTACTGCAGTACACCGCAGCATTTGTCACAGTCGTGGTTCATTGCGTTTTTCCGTCTTATAGGGGGGGGGGGGGGGGGGGAGGGTTAGGGTTAGTATTCCAAAAAGATAATTAGCTAAAAAGGTTCATAAAATACAGCTTCATGTTTGGTAAGAAAGGCAAAAACGGAAAAATGGAATTAACCGATAAATGCAGGGGGGCGTGGCACATCTTTACCTTTACCCAATTTTTTTTTTAATTCAATAAAAAAACCCTCAAAATATGGCTTATTGGCACTGTGACTAAAACACTGTTTTCTTCTTCTTTGAAAAACAAAGCAAAAAACACTTTAATACAGAATCAAAGTATTAGGAGATTGAGGAAGCTGATATACAAGGAAAATAATGGAAGGAGGTGGGGAGGGGGAGGGGTTGGAACAAGGGTAACTCTGAAGAATCGAAGAAAATGAAGAGTGATTGTTGTGTATCTGAACACAAATTCTGAACAAAAATTAAAAGAAAAGAATGAAACAATTTGTTTGGCAGATATGTCAATATGAGTGGTGTCCCCGATTCCCTAAACAGTGCTGCCGTAATAATGGTCCTCATCATCTACACTGCACACGATGGGCTTAAAGTAAAATCACTTGCCTTAATATAAACACTTATGTCCCATATGTTCTTTTAAAGAGCGGGAGGACGTAAAGCATAACCGACCTAATATAAACAACATGTTCTTGAAAACATTCTTTGGTATTTCAAAATTAATTATATTGCGCAGAAATTAACACAAGCGGTAAATCTGGGATTGTGACCTTTTTTTGTTATCATGACCCTCGCCCTCCTCCAACTAAGAGGAGATATGTTCAACAAAGTACATGTACCGGTAAAGATGGAGGCAGGGCATACAAGCAGATCCTACAGACAAGAGAGAGACACACATTGCGCCACTGCAGGCGTTGGAATAAGCTAAGCATCTGCTTTTCATTATTTTCAGGGCACAGTGGAACCTCCCTTATAAGACCTTCAAAAATAATCCAAAATGAGGTCTTATAAGGGAGGTAATTTTAATACTTACAAAGAAGGGCAATGTCTCAGAGAAGTAGGTCTTATGTGGGAGGGAGTCTTATAATGGGAGGTCTTATAAGGGAGGTTCCACTGTACAGGGGTTACCCTGGCCTCACCAGGGCAGAGGAGCAGTGCTGACGTTAGCTCAGAGACCTTAATGGTCAGAAAGGGGTTACCCTGGCCTCACCAGGGCAGAGGAGCAGTGCTGACGTTAGCTCAGAGACCTTAATGGTCAGAAAGGGGTTACCTTGGCCTCATCAGGGCAGAGGATCAGTGCTGACGTTAGCTCAGAGACCTTAATGGTCAGAAAGGGGTTACCCTGGCCTCACCAGGGCAGAGGAGCAGTGCTGACGTTAGCTCAGAGACCTTAATGGTCAGAAAGGGGTTACCCTGGCCTCACCAGGGCAGAGGAGCAGTGCTGACGTTAGCTCAGAGACCTTAATGGTCAGAAAGGGGTTACCCTGGCCTCACCAGGGCAGAGGAGCAGTGCTGACGTTAGCTCAGAGACCTTAATGGTCAGAAAGGGGTTACCCTGGCCTCACCAGGGCAGAGGAGCAGTGCTGACGTTAGCTCAGAGACCTTAATGGTCAGAAAGGGGTTACCCTGGCCTCACCAGGGCAGAGGAGCAGTGCTGACGTTAGCTCAGATACCTTAATGGTCAGAAAGGGGTTACCCTGGCCTCACCAGGGCAGAGGAGCAGTGCTGACGTTAGCTCAGAGACCTTAATGGTCAGAAAGGGGTTACCCTGGCCTCACCAGGGCAGAGGAGCAGTGCTGACGTTAGCTCAGATACCTTAATGGTCAGAAAGGGGTTACCCTGGCCTCACCAGGGCAGAGGAGCAGTGCTGACGTTAACTCAGAGACCTTAATGGTCAGAAAGGGGTTACTCTGGCCTCACCAGGGCAGAGGAGCAGTGCTGACGTTAGCTCAGAGACCTTAATGGTCAGAAAGGGGTTACCCTGGCCTCACCAGGGCAGAGGAGCAGTACTGACGTTAGCTCAGAGACCTTAATGGTCAGAAAGGGGTTACCATATTTTTCTGACTATAAGGCGATACTTTTCCCCCAGACTAAGACCCCTGCACCTTATAATGACAAATAATATAGTATGAAAATCGAATAACAAAATCTGAATTTTGTGTCAAATTAGGGGAGGGGTGGGGTGCGGGGGTGCACCTTACAATAAGGTGTGCCTTATAGTCAAACAAATACGGTAATTTTTGTTCCAGAAAAAATACACTCAAAGAATGACAGTTGTGAACATGATAACACTTGTTAAGGTTAAGTTGTTGTTTTTTAAATAAGGATTAGGGATGAATGATCCTCTGAAATCTACTAATTATCTGACAACCATTGCTGTTAGTGCTACTAATACATGGTTGCTACAACGATGCTGTGTGGTGGATTGTTAACCAGCCTGCGACTGGGTGGCCATTGTCGAATGAATGATCATTTACATACTGACAACATGCGGTACACACAGTTGGTTGAAATAGCTATACAGTGGAACCTCCCTTATAAGACTCCCTCCAACATAAGACCTACTTCTCTGAGACATTGCCCTTCTTTGTAAGTATTAAAATTACCTCTCTTATTAGACCCCTCCCTTATAAGACCTCATTTTGGATGATTTTCGAAGGTCTTATGTTCTACTGTACTCAAACTACCAGCAGTTCATGGCTACTTCAGCTAAAATCCCCCATTTTGATGTCTGCATTATATCACCCCACCCACTCTTCTGCCCCTCCCCCTCCCCTCTTTAACATCGATGCCCTAGTAGTTTTTGAAGTAGACGAGGGCCCAGCACATGACGAAGGCCACGGTCAGCTTGTGAAGGGCGTGGAAGAAGAAGTGGGAGAAGGAGCGTGCATTGTAGATGGTGTGGGGACCCTCCAGGCAGAAATACAGCAGGGCAATCCACACGCTGAGGAACAGGGCATCCTCCCAGCTGGACACACTCCAGTGGTTCCTGGTAAAACAGTGAATATATTGCACGTTTTAAATAACATGATAATGCTGTTGATAGTGTGTGGACCCTCCAGGCAGAAATACAGCAGGGCAATCCACACGCTGAGGAACAGGGCATCCTCCCAGCTGGACACACTCCAGTGGTTCCTGGCAAAACAAAGAATACAAAACACAATGAGTAACAAAAAGTAGTAATGTTGTTAATAGTTAAACCAAAATGTCATAGATGGTGTGAGGTCCCTCCAGGCAAAATGACATCAGAGCAATCCACATGAGCATCCTCCCAGCTAGATACTCTCCAGTGGTTCTTGGTAGAATATAGAATACAAAACACTATGAGTAACAAAGTAGTAGTGTTGTTAATAGTTAAACCAAAAATGTTAAAGATGGTGTGTGTTCCCTCCAGGCAAAAATACAGCAGGGCAATCCACAAGCTGAGGAACAGAGCATACTCCTAACTAGACACACACCAGTGGTTCCTGGTAGAACAATGAATAGATTGCAAGTTACTAATGGTGAAATAACATGATAATGTTAAAGATGGTGTGTGTTCCCTCCAGGCAAAAGTACAGCAGGGCAATCCACAGACTGGGGAACAGAGCATCCTCCTAACTAGACACTCCCCAGTGGTTCCTGGTAGAACAGTGAATAGATTGCACATTGCTCGTTATTAAATGGCACTGCTGATAATAATCCAATAATGTTTTAGATGGTGTGAAGTACCATATTTTTTTTTACTACAAGGCCAATGTTTGGACAATATTAGTATAAGGCGCACATCCCAAATTTTACACAAAATTCAGATTTTGTTATATTTTCTTACTATATTAGTAGTCATATTATGCTGTTGTTGTCTTACCCTGGCTTAAAGACTCCAGGGTTCATCCCAACAGCCGAAGCACTTGAACACTATGGTACAAATGCACTAGCTAAGGATGAGAACATTACGTGTGTGACCGTTTTTGATTACCCCGCCACATGTGCAGCCACACTCCGACTTCGGAGGATGTAGTCATATTATAAGGCGCATGGGTCTTAGTCTGGGCAAAAAGGTATTGTCTTCTAGTCAGAAAAATACGGTACAGCAGGGCAAGAAGGAATGCATTACAGAGGTCTATCCACAGGCTAAAGAACATGCATCATCATCAAAGCTACACACATGCCAGCGGTTCGCGTTTAACGAAGAATACAAAATGCAATCAATAATAAAACAATAACTTCAATATATTAAAAAAAATCATCACTTTTTTTTCTCTGACTGACAAGAACCTGAAGTCAAGGCCCACAGAAAGCATATACAACAGAACTATCAAGCTGGACATAAAGCGATAATGGTTCACAATCTATATGGCCACACACATCCTGTTATCTAACTCAAGTGTTTTATGAAAACTTTGTTGCATACATGCAAAGAGAAATAAACCTGCACATGACAGTGTTTGTGCACACAATACAATTTCTTTCTTTTTTAAACTAAGTTGAATTTGAACAAAGACGATTCCCCTCTGTAAGACTAAGAGGGGAATCCAAATGATGAAATAATATAGTGTTGATTTTCAAAGATTCTCTCTCTCTCTCTCCTCTCTCCCCCTCTCTCATTCACACACACACACACACACACACACACACACTCTAACAACACACACTGTAGACACAAAGAACACTCACTCCATGATAAACTTGATAATAACCACCAGTCCGGCATCACAGAGAGCAATGTAGAGAGGCATAGTGGTAGCGCATTCGCTTTGTGGGGCCTGTTCTATTTGTTCTCTACACTTCTCCTCTTTCAGACGTCATGTCCCAGCATTCAGCTCTCCATCACTCATTCGCTGATGATACCCAACTGCAGAAGTCTTCTAAGCCTAATGAGATTGATGATCTAGTTTTGTCCATGCAGGATACTGTTTTAGATGTCAAGTCATGGATGACCTCCAATAAATTGAAACTCAATGATAATAAGAGTGAGGCAATGATTGTTTCCACTCAGAGAACTTCCACCTCTGTTCAGTTTCCTGACTCTCTTGTCATTGGCGATGCTACTGTCCCTTTCTGTCAATCAGCTAAAATTTAAAAACCTTGGTGTAACCCTCGACTGTCAGCTAACTATGGTCATTCATGTCATGACTCTGATTCGTAATGTGAACTTTGAACTCCGTCGTATTAGTGCCATTCGTCACTATCTCACAGTTGAAGCCACCAAGACTCTAGTGTCAGCTTTTGTACTGTCTCGCATCGATTATTGCAATTCCTTACTTGTAGGCTGTCCTCAAACCCTCCTCAACAAACTTCAGAAAGTTCAAAACAATGCAGCTCGGTTAATCCTTAAAGTCCCTCGTACAGACCACATCAAACCCCACCTCAATACCTTACACTGGCTTCCAGTCGAGGCAAGAATAAAGTATAAAATTGCTTGCCTCTGTTTCAATGCTGTCCATTCATCTGGTCCTGCCTACCTCTCTGATCTCGTTCACCTGTACTCACCCTCCAGGTCTCTCCGTTCCTCTTCTGACAAACTTATCCTTTCTATTTCTCGTACAAACACTAAGACATATGGTGAACGTTCATTTTCTTTCAGCGCCCCTTCTGTCTGGAACACCCTACCATATGAACTTCGTTCTGCTAAATCTTTCAAAACCGCTCTTAAAACTCACCTCTTCCGGCAATACCTCTGATTTCTTTCTTGTCCTGTTTCCTGCCTTAAAACTATGTTCCCCACATTGTGTGTGGGTGTGTGTGCGCGCGTGTGGGTGTGTGGGGGGGGGGGGGTGTGTGCGTGTGGGCTATGTGCATGTTTTTTATAGTTAATATTGTAGTAGCTTATGATCTATGTATGTATTTAAATAATTGTGAAGCGCCGTGAGCTCATGAGAGAAAGGGCACTCTATAAATGTTAATTATTATTATATTATTATTAAACCCAAGTTCGAACCTGGGTACAGGGGATTTTTCCTCTCACTTTGCACTAGGCCTTGCAGTCTGAACGTGGAGTCTTTCGGATGAGACGATAAACCGAGGTCCTGTGTGCTCATGCACTTAGCACACATTAAACCCAGTGGCAACGAAAAAGTTGTCATTTGGTCAAAATTTACCCCCCTCCCTTCCTTCCTCATCAGTCAAACAAAAATCGCATGCAAAAAAAAAAAAAAAAAAAAAAAGGGTGGCGTGCCTCTGGCTGCGACGCGCTCTCCAGGTGGGAGCAACCCGAATTTCACAGAGACGCCTCTGTGACTATAATGTACCTAACCTAACCTAACCTGATCTGACAAGATGTAGCAGTCTAGAACTCTCTCTCTCTCTCCCTCTCTCTCACACTCACCGACACTCCACGATAAACTTGATCATGATAACCAATCTAGCCTCCCTGAGAAAGATAAGCAAGAAATGCCAATCTCTCTTTCTCTATCTGTCTCTGAATCTGCCTGTCTCTCTTTGTCTCTCTCTCATTATTTGTGCATCTTTCTCTCAATCTCTGTGCATCTTTCTCTCTTTCACAAGTGATACACTTATACAGTACACTCATTTCATGACGAACTTGATCATGCAGACCACTGCGGACAGGAGGTAGTTACCGCCAATGCACACTAACACACACACATACACACACCACTCTACCCACACTAACACAACTCACTCCATAATACACTTGATCATGCAGACCATCCCAGCAGGTAGAACTCTCTTTCACGCATGCGCACGCATGCGCACACACACACACACACACACACACACGCAAAAAGCACAACTCACTCCATAATAAACTTGATCATGCAAACCATCCCACCAGGTAGAACTCTCTTTCACGCACGCACATGCACACACACACAATAACTTTTATGGTCATATTTTTTAAACACCTCAAAACACTACAAAAACACAAACCAAGCACAACTCACTCCATAACAAACTTGATCATGCAGACCAGCCCGGCGTCACAAAGCAGCGCAGACAGGAGGTAGCGCTCACCGATGCGGTTTCCCCACGGGGAGTTGTGGTAGTACCACAGCATCGACACAGCTTCCGCCAGCACCACCGCGATCACCATGGCAACGTTGAAGTGAATCTTGATCTCCGCCATTTTAAGTTCAGTTTGCTCCCCTGATCGGCTGATGATAAAAGAAAAATTTGAGGGTCTCCTGTTAATAAAGCCCGTTCCCATATTCGGTAAAACCTTTTGTTGATTTTTAGACAGACACGAAATAAAATTTTTTATTCAATTTTAGTAATACAAGAACATTTTTATCATGGGGGTACATGTATGATGAAAGTCAAATTCTTACAGTAAGAGAGGGACTGAGTGAGTGTATGCATGCACGAGTGTGCGCATGTGTGTGTGTGAAACAGATACACACGAGAGGCCGAGATACAGAGAGAGAGAGAGAGAGAGAGAGTAACCAATATAATTATTTGTGAGTGTAGTGTGCTTGTGTTTACACAGTGTTTCCACATGACTAACGTTTTTTAAACTAAATCAGCAGCATAACAATATCATTTTTGTTTTGTTCATTTTGATGATTTAGTCTCTAAACAAACAATACTGTCTAGACTAAAATGAGATTCAATTTCTCCACTCAACTCTTAGTCTTACTACCAACGCATTGAGCTAGATCAGTATAGTAGATGACTAAGATAAAGGTAGCAACACATAATAACAGAGAAAAGACAAGAGGAAAACAAATAATTCCCCCATATGCCATACCAGTTTGTTTTAGGGCTTGGGTCATGAGATCAATCCTTGTAAGTGGCTGGGTCAGCAAAAAAGACATGCTACTAAAGTACTACAGTGTTGGTTGTGAGTAATATGTCTGTGGTGGTTAAACACTGTGATAATAGTGGCTGTGTTGAGCCATGCTTGCAAACACAGACCATGTGTGTGTGTGTGTGTGTGTGTGTGTGTGTGTGTGTGTGTGTGCTTATGTGTGTGTGTGTGTGTGTGTGTGTGTGTGTGTGTGTATGTGTATGTATGTGTGTGTGTGTGCGTGCGTGCGTGCGCACGCGCGTGTGTGTATGAGACCAGTCAAGGTTTTTTTGTTTCTTTTTTTAATGCAATCACGTATAGTACTTATAGTAGTGCATGCGCACATACCACCATTGTCCTCCTCTCAGCCTTAACCTACATTAATATCTTCAACAAAAAAT